>JAAVUD010000006.1:0-465908 GCA_014898915.1 Fusarium chlamydosporum | reverse complement strand
CAATTTTAACACAATAACGACCATATACCATCAGGTCGCACAGTTGCCTAAAGACCCAGAAAGCCTCAATAAGAGTCATACAACATAATGTCCTTATTACCAAGCATAAATAGTCAGCTTATTTCCATCTGTAGTTAGTCTATTCTATCGTCATCATTGTCAAGAAATCACAAATTGTCATCTACTACTATCCAAAAAACCGTCGTCGGCGACAGATACAAGGACGCAGACGCCATCAACGACTACATCAACAGCTTCCCTATCCTCTTGGCCAACATTATACCACGGCACCTAATATTCGAAGATGGCTGCAGTCTACTGGCTAGAAATGTCAACGCCAGTCACGCAGAGCATATCAACCAACTGGAGGATATACCCTTTAGATCCAAGTTTGATATCGACTGCTATGTGAGATGTGCTCTTCTCCATGAATATTGTCAGTTACATTTCTTTGTAGACCCGGAAGCCCCGCAAGATCATCCGTCTTTATGCTTTATGCTGATATTGACAATGGAGACTTCCTGGATATACAAAGCTTTCCTTTCACCATGATAACTTTCGAGGGCAAGCACTTTTGGTTGAAGATTCTTGCATTACTCAGGATATGCAAAACTCCGAGCCAATCGTGTTCCGTCATATTGACTAGTCTCAATTAACGAACGGCTTGTTAAACAATTAAAGTATATCGTGGTAGTATAGCATAGCATGGACTAGACCCCTCAGTACCGACAGTGATGGGACTGGTATCCTATCGAAAAGCTCAGTGTTGGCTGCTGAGCTTGCGCGAGTTTCCGATATGATATACAAGGACTTGATCATTGTCAAGCGATTCACAGCCAGCGGAAATGGAGTTTCACATGCGAATGCATAAACATGTAACGCAGGACCATACATCCATCATTCATCAATACATCATCTGATCGCCTAAACCTCCTCTTGCTATTGACAAAGAGTCCCACAAATTAATCCGCCTCCGGTTTCCTCGCCCAGACGGTTCTCAGTTTGATGTAAGGGTGGTGGTTCTTCCTGTCTCGGATCTCCTTTCGAAATTGGGCGATGTAGACGTGGACTTGTTCAGTAGACCACCCCAAAGTATTGGCGACGAAGAGGACGAATCCCTCGGTATCTTGGGTACTAAACAACTCTCCAAATTGTCCAATTTCCTTCAGATGGGGGTCTTTGGGAAAAGGATTCAAGGGCAGCTGAGCGTGGAATAATGTAAGCATGTTCACTGGTCTAGAGATATACACTTCTGCAGTTGAGAAGAGGAAAGACGTACCTTGGAATCCCACTGCTTGATATCAGTGAAGCCAGCGTGCTCAACGCCTTTTCTCTGAAGATCATCTGCAACCACTGTGAAAGTGTTGCCGATAGTCTTCGATGCTTTGATGAAAATGGGCCCCCATTGACCCATTGCCGAGTCAGGTTTCACAGAGTCATCGTCACTCTCAATGGTGGGCGAGGCTTCGAAAGACTCGACCCAGCCACCAGGTTTCAGGGCCTTGTATGCTTGTTCAAAAAGCTGCTCACTGTCAATATCGCTATCACTAATGCCAAAGATATGAACACTTACTTGGTTCCAATCAGGAATACATCCAACCAGATATCGCAGGTGGACATAGTCAAAGCTCTCAGGAGGGAAAGTCCAATCTTGGTTGCAGTCCTCGATTTCGAATTTCAGGTTCGGCGGTACCCATGACGGTTGTATAGGTGAGATATCGGTACCGATGACTTCGCAACCGGGGAACTTGTCGGCAAAATCACTGCTTGGTCAGAAACGATAGATGAAGTATGCTTGGAATCGCTTACATTGCCCAGATTCCTGTTCCGCATCCTACATCTAGAACCTTTTGGATATCCTTGTCCAAAGGAGCAAGATGCAATTCGCCCTCTTGTGCAAGGGTAAACATGTGGTGTCTTGTGTAGATATTAGACCTGGAAGAAATTCAACTGTTTTGGAAGTGAGCCTACGCAATATCCATCGCCTCGCTCTGTCGTTCATCGTTCGAACCCCTAAGAAGAATTAGCCCATGAATCATATCAAGCAGAATTGACTTACCAGTAAGCCGCATTTCCTCTCTCACTATGAAATGTTCTACCGTTGATGGTGCGATAGTGGAGGATGCTGGAAGTAATGGACGCCGTGGAGCTCTCAGCATCAGCCCCAAGCCCTGGATCAATCTCATCCTCTTCCTCTTCTGGGACAGTATCGACTTCGATCGTTTGAGTAGCAGTAGGCACACTCCTCTGACTTGTCGGCGACCGAGGGGCCGATCTCTGACTCTTGGGGCTACTTGCAGTCATGTTCACTGCACATCAAATACGAAGTACGAAAATAAAAGAGGCGCAAGTCTAAAAACAATGCGAAAAAGGAATCATGAGTGATTGGCCAGGGACCGAAAGCCTCTTTATCACTCTCGTAAAACCCATCCTTGACATTAAACCCTCACCCACTAAGATGATCTGATTAAAAAGTGGTATCGTTGCATGTGCTGCTGGCAACACAACACAAGCACGGGTGAAAAAGGTGCCACGAACCACTCGGAAGAGTCGATTAAGCGACGAAGCGAGCCCATTCGGAGTGGAATTGAACGGAGTCAACTTCTCAAAAGGTGCCACGAAACACGTAACTCCACTGCTACAGTCAGGGATCTGCGCGGCATAACGGCCTGGACCGCGAGTTGATCCTATTCTTAATAGCAAATCATATTTCTCGGAGAAGGCTTGGACGGAGTAAAAGCTGAAAAATAGCGTACGGCACAGTTTTTGAGGGGAATGTTATGGCTGTCAAAGGTGGGAAGGTTCAGGAATAATAAGCTCTGGATGGCACCTGCTGTGATGAAAGAACATCCTTGCATGCATAGCTTCTTGGCATTATATGTTGGTTCCAGGTTCGAGCAACAGACAAATTCCACTCAAACTCCACCTCTACAATGCGATGGCACTTCACCCTCACTTTCAGCTCGCATATATAGTTGTGCTTGAAAACTAATGTTTCATTCCTTCAAAGATGTTTAACGACTTCACCTCTTTGCCATAGATCGAAAGTATGACGCCAGCCATCTCAACAATCTTGACTTGCTGGTTCCTCCCCCCTCTCACGACTCATGTATCTACCACTTCGGGTGTCGATCTTCTTGATACTCTTCCATTCCATACAGATCGCACCCAGGTAGCCTATGCAGGAAAGAACAAGTCCGCAAATGAACGCTTGTCGCAAAGAAAAGTTATAGGCTACCAATAAGAGCCTTTTCGTCGACTCGTCCAGTCCATCTAGGATCCTAGTAGCACCCTCTTGTTGCAAGTCAAGCGCATTCACACCAGATATATGTGCAATTCTGTTGACCAGTTCATTGGTGAAGAGATTCTGGCCCACGCTCACAAAGATCGCACCGCCCAAGAGCTGACAGAAAATCAGAATAGATGTGCCAGTAGGAACATCCTGTAGAGGAAGCACTGTCTGGGAGGCTGCCAATGGAATTTGAAGAGTGATTCCCAGACCGAAGCCATACGGGATTTGGTAGCCAATCCATCCAGCGCTGGTAGTATTGACTTTGAGCATGATGAGAAGTCCTGTACCAGCACACATGATAGCATTACCAACTAGCATAAAAGGCATATACTGCCCAACCGCTTGGACTCCAGCAGCGCCTATGAAAGATGCCGTAACTTGAGCAACTACTGTAGGGAGAAGGCGGATTCCAGACTGTACAGCACTGACTCCTTTGATTGCTTGAAACCAGATCGGGAGATAGTAAAGCGTTGTCATCATTGTCGCTCCTGTGCAGAACATAGAGAATGACGATGCTGCCATGCTGCGTTGAGAAAGTGTGTGTGGAGGTACTGTTGCGCGATTAGGAGTCAGGATCTGAATGGTTACAAATGCAATTAGAGACAAGCCAGCGACGACGAATAGAGAAATGATGCGGCCGTTCGACCAGGCATACTTTGTGCCTCCCCACCGAAGAGCCATGAGAAGACTGATGACACTACCGAGGAGCATGATGCAACCTGGACCGTCGAGTCGGAGGAACTTTTCTTTCAGTGGAATTTGGGCAGTCTCTCGTTCGGGGACCTGTAGGTAGAGGGCGAGAATAGTTGCAGCAATAGCGCCGATGGGCAAATTGATGTAAACTGGAATATTCCATATCAGCGTTCGTCAGTTGAATCTGAGGCTGGCATTGGCACTCACAGCACCATCTCCAAGTCGCAGAGCTATCCGTGAATACTCCACCCAACAATGGGCCCAGTACACTCGTCACGCCAAATATTGCGGCGACAGCAGCCTGATATGGCATCCTCCTCTCAAGTGGGATGCAGTACACCGTGGTAATGACAGCTCCTGCGTATATCCCGGCGCTGCCTACACCAGCAATGGCGCGACCGATGATGAGCGCCATGGAACTTGGCGCAGCACCGCAAACTGCTGAGCCGATTTCGAAGATCAGAATACTGATTAGGAAAACGATTTTGACGCTGAAAAAAGTATATAGTCGTCCGAACATGAGCTGGAAAGCACATGTAGTCATGAAGTATGCCGAGGCATACCAGCCGACGTCTGCGATGGCTTGGAACTCGTCGGTTATCTTAGGGATGGCAGTTGATACGATTAGTCTATCCTGTCGTCAATGGACAGTCAGTTATATGGCCAAAGGAAAAAAGGCAGAGAAGCCTTGTTGCAATCGTTGTTATGTGTAGCGAGAAGGACATGCGTACGAGAGCGACCAAAAACATGCTCAGATAAGCTGAAGTCATGATCAAAGCTAATCGGACTCCATGAGGATAGTTGGTATAGCTCTCTTCTCCATGAGAGCTTCTATCCGCGTTGACATTATCATTGTCGATTCCACGCTTGAAAATCTTGTTATGTTGCAGCCTTGTCATCTTGGAACGTCCAGATTATGTTCAGACGCTTCACGGTGGATCAGTAATGAAAAGACACGAGTTGTTGGGCGGGGAATCCAAGTAGTTTATGAGACGAGACAGCTCGGAGAAAGCGGATGAAAGAAAAAGGCCGACGAGTGTAATGTAAACTTGGCACGGCAGCCAACAGTCTCTCGGCCATTCTGTGTAAGTGATTGGGGAGTGTTAATCCCGGACATGATCTGATTTATAAACAGGCATCGGAATCGGAAATAGCGATATTGACTGCCTAACTATGTTGAAGATAAGACCATGGGAGTCGATAATTCCAACGGCAATGTCTACTAAAAGCATAAGATACTGCGATTCAATCCCAAAACTGTAAAACTGTTTCCGCTAGTCCAATTCTCTAGATACAAACTCCTCCCATGTAGGAGTTACCCCAAGCTTGCGGAGCTTATCTCTCAACCCATCAAGGTCTTTAGTGTCGCTTGAAATAATAAGCTGTCGGTCAGATATCTTCCATTTGACTTGGTCTTTACCGTATATCTCTTCAAGAGCCGGGGTGAGTTTCGCATAGTTGGTCACCTCATTTCGGTCGAGGACGTACATGTAACCGATGCAGTAAAGCATTTTGCGTGCTGATATACAAGCGAAAAGTGGGCGATGTCCTTTCAATTAGTCAGAATATCGATGTACGAGACTTGAGGTTTGCGGTGATGGGAGCGAGCGGATGGCTAAATATCTCAGGAATGAGAGACTTGATCAGAGTTGAAACCCGGCCGTCCATCTGGATTGGCTGATAACTGCACGAGGTTTGATTACTTCTCTGAACGAAATATGCTTAACCAAGCAGGTGATGACACTAAACAGTGATAGGATGTATCTTGGCATATGTTAATGACGTGACTCAAGGTGCCAAGGATGCCGCGACCGGCACAGAAACGGTACAATCGTGAGAGTGATGATGAGGATAACTAATCAACAATCGTCTAAGTAAAGTATTCAGTGCATTCATTTAATAATGAAGTGATTGGTTTTTATACCTATAGCGACATCTCCTCAGAGATAGATTAAGATGGCACTGATGAAATTCTCAAGTTTGAACCAACTAAAATATCGATTCTGGATGTATCTGACAAGACACACTATATGTTACAACCTTCGTATCATCCTAACCGACCCTCAACACACTGACTATCTCCAGATAAACACAAAGCTTGCAAAACCACCCCTCGACAAGTCTTGGTTTTCACAGGGAGGTAATTCTCAAGCTTTATGTTTTTCATAAGGGAGCAATTGTGCCATCCGGGGGATAGACTGATAACTGAATTGTTCTTGTATATTACCGTCTACTGATCATACTAGACGAACATCATAAAACCCTTTTCCCATTAAGTATTTTCGCACAAATCTCTTTACAAGCGAGACTTGGTGTCCTCTTCACGGCCCTTCAGGTTGGGGTGAGCATCGCGAACAGGTCGTGTGACGACGTAGAAAGCAAAGCCCTCAGACTTGGTTGAGAACTGGACCTTGGAGCCAACGTGGAAGAAGGCAAAGTCACCAGCGGTGAGGTGGTGAGTGATACCAGTGGCCTCATCCTGAGGATGAATTAATACTGAGTTGCATTGATGAAAAGTAAGACATAACATACCAAAACGTCAACCTGACCACTCAAGACATACTTTGATTCCTCAAAGTTGTACTGCGCTGGGCGCGCTGGGCCAGCCTCGATCTTATAGAAACCAGAGGTGATGTGAGCGGGGGAGTCGGTCTTTGTGCGGATGCTGTGGAAGTCGGCTGTGGTGGCGTTAACGCCGTTGGGCAAAGGGATGTGCTCGAAGCCAGCGCCCTTGATAACGGTGAGAGGAACAGGAGACATTTTGAATGTGGTTATAGTCTGTTGTAGAGGGTAAGATTTACATATACAAGAAGGGGAAAGGTAGAGTAGAGATAATAAGATGGGACTTTATATACCTTGAGAGTTGATGGGAGATAGTTCGGTAAGTGCACCGATGCTGGGGATGGATTGTGGGGAAGATAAGTCAAGATGGCACGGAAGTAGTCCCGATCTCCACATTAGACCGGAAGACTAAGCTTTGTTATACACTGTATTGACGCTCGTTATCGCTATAATGCATCATCCTGTAAACCGGGAGATGCTCCTGAGCCTGTATATCACCTTTGCAATCGGGGTTTCAGTAACCCTTCACGGTAGTGACAAATTCTTGCCAACATTTATCTGTAAATGCGAACCCCGGAATTGACTTCTCCATATTCGGGATTAGCGTATCTCGAGCGGACAAGTCCCGGCTTCCGTTCCCTCCGGTATCTCCTACACGTGATCGGACAACTGTCACAACTCCGGAGGGGCTGGGATACTATCACAATTAGTCGATTTCCTCAACAGAATGAATGTGAACGTGTGGAATTAGAATGACGCAATTGGGTCTTTTGGAGTATAAATTGGCCGACATGCAAATCGTACTTGGAACTGAACTTAGTAGTCGCCTGGGTGTTTTACTAACTTATACATGTCATGGACTTGAATGATCGATGCAACTCGGCAGTTCTACCGTTACTTACATTACGCTAACCATGAGGGAGATTCTTCAGCATGTCTCAGAGCGAGGCCAGTCACGAGCCAGTCGGATACATTGATACGTAATAGACTGCGAAAACAGCAATGAGAGCCAAGTGTCGAAAATCAACAATAGAACGAAAGATACGTCACACACGAGATGTAAAGATGGCTGAAATGTTGCTTCATGGAGTATCCACATTCGACAAAGCTCCAAACTCATGCTATCTCTACTCATCAAGCATTGGGCTTTGTCCGTGCAGATACTGGCTTTGCACAAAGCATCAACGGGTTTTTGATCCACAAAGCAAAAGCCTTCTGATCTGTCCAATTCTTACTCTCCTCACACAGTTCAAAGTCGAACTTGAACAAAAGAGTCGCCAAAAGAAGTCTCATCTCATGCATAGCCATATTTTGTCCAAGGCAATTACGCGGTCCAAAGGCAAACGGCTGGTGTGCTTCAAGAGCATCATCTGCATACCTCGGATCCGTCTTGAGCCACCTCTCGGGCACGAACATGTCGGCGTCTCTGAAATTGGATTCAGAATGATATGTAGACCAGTGATGGACTGAGACGCGTGTTGCGGGTGGGATATAGCTGCCAAGGATATGCTGACCACCCGAGGGGACAATACGAGGGCTTCCGATGGGGACGGGCGGGTAGACGCGCAGAGCTTCTTTGAGGCAAGCATTCATATACTTGAGCTCAGTGAGACGTTCGAACGTGATTTCGTCTGCATCGGTGAATCTGCCTCGGATCTCCTTGAGTAGGATTTCCATTTTGTCAGGGCAGCTGAGCAGATGAAAGAGACAGCCGCTTAGAAGTGTAGCTGTAGGAAAAGTCAGCTTATTTCTCTTCCCTATCGGAATGTTAAAATCAAACCTGTCGTCTCGGATCCAGCAAGCATAAACAACTCAGCGTTTGAGTGCATCTCCTTCACAGTAAGGCCCTTACCTTCCTTCGCCGCCAAGACAAGATTCCAAACGTCAGGCTGATCAGAACCATTCTCCAGACGGCGATTCACACGCTCCTCAGCGTGCTTACAGTGAGCGATACGTTGCTGCGTGACCGACTTCGGTTCGAAACGAGTGAACACAGTGTTAAGGATAGGGTAGTAGTTGATCATGGAGGCAATCGGCAGCATCTTGAGTGAGTCGAAAATCGACCTGACCCAAGGGCTGTACTCGTTCTTGGCGAGGAGATTGAGGTGATCCCCGAAACAGAGTTCAGCCATTACATCGAATGTGGTGAAGTTGAGTAGTTGGCACATTTCCACTGGTTTGGCACCATCTTCTCCCACTTCTGAAATTTTATACATGAGGAGGTCTGTGTACTTTTTGAAAAGTGGCTCTTGTTGCTTCAAAGCGCGCTCCGAGAAGGCGGGAGAAAACAGTCGGCGCATACGGGTATGATTTTCAAGATCAGTTGTGAGCATGCTAGGAACTCCTGTCGATGCTCGTCAATAATCCGACCTTACAGGTAGCTTTGCGGCATGGTCTTGGTGTTGCTTACCATTTACAGGCTGAACAGAGAACTCCTGTGCCTTATCAAAGTCTTTGCGCCCATTGATTTCGTTCCAGGCCTCAGCAGAAGCATAGCTCACATCAGTTGGACCAAAGCGAACAACAGGTCCGTATCGATCATGGAGAGACTTCATCCACTTCACATCCTCGCCTCGGAACGCCACCAGCCAGTAGGGAATCCTGGTGACACCACAGATCTTCGGACCGGGAATGGCTGCGAGTGGGTGAAATGTGACATAGTAGATGCTGGTGAAAACAACATAAAAAGCAAGGAAGCCTGCCAGGGCAGCTAAAGTTTCAACCATCGTGACGAAAATGGCAGAAGCAGATCGGTGAGGCAAACAATGACTCGCAAAGACAACAAGGCGAAGATGGGAACGGGCTGCAGCTGTTTTATTAGGGGGCGTCTGGAGGCCGGTGAATGACTGCAACGTAGGATAGGGTCAGCACTTGATTGGTCTTGTCCTCAGGGCTACGGTCAAGGGGGGGAAAGTTTGTGTCTCGCCTCGGAAACCCAGTCAGTTTCGAACCAACTGTTGAACTTGATTGGCGAGCCTAGTCTCATTTTGTTCCCACATACCAGGGTTTGGTAACATTTTAAGTTCCTCATAACTTACATATCAGCTTTTGTCTCAATGTATGTGCTTACTGCATGAATGGTACCCAGTAACATTTTGATGATAAAATGCCGTGGATAAGCTGTTAAGATTGCCACAGATACAAAAGCTGCTGCCACTAACAGATTTTCCATATGCCGAGGTAAGTCTCTAACTCTGTACATAACCAAGGGACTCTCTGCGCTCATCTCGCTGACAAAGTGGTTTACATTCACAAACCAACGGGGCTAAAAATAAATCCACTTTGACCCCGCAAACAGGGATTCCAAGACAATCATTAAAGTTTAATCCTTTCAGCTATGTGATGCGAGAAGATGATAAAAGTAAAATTCTTTCAGGAATGACAAGTATCACATCATGCCTCGGCTGGAGCGATTGCAAAAAGACTGGGAGGCAAGTTATCGAGGCAGAGCATTATTTAGCTGCTTCGCGCTAACCATGAATTTCTTCTTGCTCATGTTAACGAAACCGGCTGATTTGCAGCTGGAGTTTATATGTGACAGGTCGAGTTCTTGCGCAAAAAACTAATGTCGGCATGTTTCAATGCGGTTAATGAAATCCGACAAAGCTAACGCCGCGGAGCCATCATCCGTCCCTCAGACTTGTCATGGATAAGGGGGACGGCCCAACGGCCCCTAGCTTAGCTTGCGTAGCCGCTAATTAATGCTGTAGCTAGTGGCGACCTGCAAAAGAAGAGACACAACCTGGAATTGGATGCTGGGCATAACTGCAGACAGCCTGTTATCTTACTGACTAGACATGGAACACCCCAAGGCTGACTGAAAGTTTAAGTTTCGCTTAACATCATGACAAGGGAAATGCTCTTTCACTGTCCGTATTCTACTATGGTAGTCGCTTCAAAGGTCGCATGGTTCTTGTTTCGATGTCCAGCAAGTCGTCCCCATTTTGCCATGCCGCGGCCTGTACGTTACATTAGACCCCAGCCAGGAGTAAATGGAAAAAGCAATACAAAGCACCCTTGAACGCACAGTTTGCACCGACCGAGTGAATTCACAGGGTCAGTGGGGAATGTAGATTGTTGACTTGGAAAGGGAAAGCCAGAGTATGCAAGCCATATAACACTAGCCTTGATACGCTTTTTCGTATCCCTCTGCGAAGTTGTTTGTTAACCTGCTCTATACATACGGCGAGAGGTTCCACGTATAGGCTAAGCACAAAAGTCTACCATGGCACAATCCATGACGGGGGAGCAAATTCAGGCTCTGGCCAATGCCCTCCCTCCTTTACCACCGAAAGACTTGGGCCCAGCGGTCCAGGGCTTTGCACTGGTTTTTGGCATTGTCAGCATCATTGTCGTGTGTCTGCGGATCTATGTACGCGCTGGTCTATCTGACGTATCGCCACGGCTTTTGGGGCTTGAGGATTACTTAGCCGTGCTATCAATTGTGAGTCTCCAATATCCTTCCAATCTGGAGCGGCCTATTGACCATCATCAAATATCAGCTTATTTTCATACCCGCCATCGTCTTCGCCGTCCTCACGACACGCTACGGCGTCGGATCCCACGATGTCAACATCCCATCACCACTCTATCTCATTAGAGCCACCGAATACCAGACCTATTGGGAAGTTTTGTACTTTGTTTCATCGACGGTGATCAAATGCGCCATCGGATTTACCTGTATCCGTATCGACGTACGGAAGCGCATCTCGATTCCTATCTATATCAACATGGCAGTTATGGTCATTGTAACGATCCTGGCACTGTTCTTTGTGTTTGCGAACTGCAAACCATTCGCTGCGACATGGAATCCAGCGCTGTACGTGTGCACATACAAAGCCCAAGCGCCACAGTCGACTAATATTGTCTGTCAGGGGAACATGTCAAAAGATGATCAGTCTGCAAACAGTCAGCTACATCGTCTCAGCTATACAGATGGCAACTGATTGGGCGTGCGCTATTATTCCGTGCTTTATCGTGGCAGAACTGCAAATGTCAAGGCGGAGGAAGGTATCTGTCATTGCTATCCTGGGCCTTGGTGTGTCCGCAAGTATCGCTACCTGCGTTCGCATGCCCTATCTCAAATACTATGATGCCGTCAAATACCCGAATGAGATTGCCTGTATGTCTCGATGTCGCTGCAGGCTTTTAATGAGCCAATATGCTGACGAACTATGTAGACCACCTTGCTGTCATTAGCATTACCTCGAATGTCGAATGTTGTCTGGGGATCATCGCGTGTTCGCTACCTCCTCTTCGAAAGCTATTCAGGTTTTATTACGGCTCTTCTCACGACGAAAATTATCAAATCACAGATGGAGTGAGTCCTACGCAAAGTTTTGACGTCCGCCGATCCACATCTACCCTTCCACTTCTCAAGCCCAGCCCAATCTTTTTTTATGTCCTGACACACGCTGATGACATTTACATAGAGCGAAAACGCTCTTGGTGGCTCCAATATTGGAATTAGACTCGACTCGATGCATGGCCAGAAAGCGACATTTCATGCTTCGGCCACGAGGGCTCCTACACGTTCACGAGAAAATGAAACCGATGAAGATAATTCTAGTAGCAAGGGAATTATTCGCAAATCGGAAGTTAGCGTTAGTTCTTCACGGTTTCATGTTTAGTGTCTTAAGTCCAGTCACAAGAATAGATCTTGGAAACAGTTTAGTTAAAAGGTCTACTTCGGTCATCCTAGCGTCCGTGTCACCAGGAGTGATATGTACCTAACCTATCAAATCTGAACTCTATACCAATACAACATTGGAGACAGATCAAGGTTACCATGCCGATGTAACTTTAAGTGATCGTGACCGACCGGGCATTGCAATAACTCTTACAGGACTCAATCCAGGGATAATTGTCGTTTACTTGAGACATGAAGATATCCGCTGTCCTGGAACATTAGTATTTGAACATCTCCAGTTGAATAAACCAGCTCCGTCATCCTTCATCATGTTTCCTGTTGCATTCGGAAGATTAGATTCTGTCAAATTTTGGCACGTAGGTTTCTTTTTGACTTTCATCATGAATATAAACTTCAAAGTCGGAAAGTGCACAAAAGTCAATAAAAAGTCCAACGAAACTCTATGCCTACCAAGCATATATAACCAGTTGATGAACCGCCACTTCTACTGCTTACTTCCACCATCACGAAGTTCCGCTAACAACAGACGAAAATGATATCTACAGAACCACGATATGGTCCCCTCACAAAGGCGGATTCCGTTTTTCAGTGGGTTGAAGCCACCGATCCCACAAAAACTGATGACTGGTTTTCTAGCCGCGCAATCCATGCTGCCATTCCATCCATGTCATCTTCATATGCACGAACCCCATCGGCACAAAATGGTCATCTAGACAATTTACCAATAGATTGCTTCCAAGCCCTCGTTCTACTTCTTGACATGCAATCAGTTTTGAGACTAAGGCAAACAAATCTCAGCTCGCGGCAGAAGATCGACGACATGTTTGAGTACCGCAGAATCGCAAAGCATGCCCTAGGTCTTGTCGACACCACCCTTGAGCATGGGGTGGCTGAGAGTATTTCTCTATCGAGATTCTACTACCAACTCTGCAACAAGGACTGCAACATCTGCGGTGATTCCGCCACTTATCTGGACATGCTGACGTGGGCGAGGCGTTGTGGGATATGTATCAGCTCTATTCTATACCGTTCAATCACTGACAAACGTCAACTTATATCGAGTCTGGAAATGACCGAGGAAGAGTCATGCAGGTTGACCACACTTACGTACTGGGGTACTGAGGTTGTGGACATCACGGAGGTCAGAGAAGTTGTCGGCCGGTGTCGTTTCGATTCTAGCTATTCAAGAAGGACGTGCCCCTTCCCCGTGGTTCTTGACGAAATCTTGTATGAGGTGCCTTATCTGAACACAGAAACCGATCTTTTGGAGAAATCTTTATCCTGCCACTGGTGCTGGGTCTTAATCAAGGGATCTGCACATATTTACGATAAAGAAGGGTATTGGGAACATTTTCAGCAGTGTGAGAAAGCCCAGAGGGCCTGGGAACGTGACCATGGCGATTGGTTATAGATATGAGGAAGATATCATGCAGGAACGAGGGCCGTGGCCGTGCAATCATTCAAATCTCGGTTCGAGAAAGTCGTCTCTGGTTACTAAGGCAGTCTGGCTCCTTATATACAGTGAATTCAAGCATGATTTATCTACACGACTAGATCCCACAAAGCTGCAGTTCAACTAAAGATGGCTTCCAGAGTTCTGCCTTCAGCAGGAAGCAACGCTAGGAACATTCTTGCAGCTGTCGTACTTCTTACCACCCGACACCTGAACATTCGACCAAGTCCAGTTCGTGCAAGCTCCCTTGGCGCAAACAATCGCAGCATTCTTGCCCTTGGAGTCGACGGCGTTCTGGCCCTTGATGTTCTTCAGGGTAAGGCTAGTGATAGGGATATCACCGGTGGGGTCACCGTGGAGATCGCCACCATCGTAGTTCTGTTCGACGAGGATACCGTACTTCTGGATCTTTGACAGAGTGATGTCGGAGTAGGTGACCTTGTTGATCTTGCCACTATGGTTCTTGAAAGCCTTAACGCGGATGCCGTTGGCAGAGTTCGTCACTTCGGAATTGAGGAACTGGACATTGTCGACAGTGTTATCGTCGCGGCCTCCGACGCTGCCGATGGAGAGACCGTGACCACCGTGGCAGTAGCCGTTCTTGAAGATGATGTTCTATAACAGTCAGTCACGACACGTGATATTACGACAGTGAGCGTACCTTTCCAGAGTTCACAGCAACACAGTCGTCCTGGTTGTAGACCTTGGCGCCATCGATGGTGACACCAGTTGAGGAACCAATGTCGAAAGCATCAGTGTTATGGCCACCCTTGGAGTCACCGTCCTTGTTATCAAGAGTGAACTTGTTGATCTCGAGCCCATTGACACCGTTGATGCTGACAGCCTGAACTGGGGTATTCTTCACATAGAGGTTGTTGATCTTGGAGTCGGTGAGCTTATGAGCAGAGAAGAACTTGGGCTTCGTGATGCCACCGTTTCCACCCTTTCCATCCCAGTACTTCTCACCCCCGGCGTTGAGAATGGCACCGGAGCCCTCAACAGTGATCTTATTTCCAGATATCTTCATAAGAGGGCCCTTCCACTCCTTGTAACCCCAGGTGGTAGTACCCTTGAAGATGACCTTGGTGTTGTCCTTCAGCTTGCTAAGGTCCAGGGTCTCTCCGCTAGGAACCGCAACATTGTCGAGAACGATGGTAGCGCAAGAAGCCTGGGACTTGCTGGCCTTGGAGGCACCGCCGGAACCGGAAAAGGTGCAGCTGCTGGCACGCTTAGCGTAAGCGTGAACATCGGGGGCCTGGGTGACGACGGGAGCTGAAGGGGCGGCCACAGCACTGCCAGCCAGGGCAGCCAGAAGAACGAAGCCGAGCTTGGTCATTTTGACAGAATTTAGAATGATTTAACGAGTGACACGATAAAAGAATATGATTTTCAAAAAGAATGAACCTTTGACCGGCAAAAGGAGTGTGATGGAGTGATTGATCTCAACCCCAACTCTTTCGTCAACACCATATATACTACCATCCTACATGAACGCCCAGCCAAATCTCCACGATCTTGTCCCGTTAGTTCCGAGCGACCGTCCTTCCAGAAGTGCGATCATATCGACTCTGCAACGGAACATGTTTATCCTCCAATGGCGACAGTCCGCCGAGCTGTCAATACGGGTCGAGTTAAATGAGAGCGCATGGATAGGGACCGACAAACCTGGGCACGGATTTGAATGTCAGCTGTCAAAAGCCTCCGCTGCTCCAAGTCGGTGATGGCAGTGGATATAAATCGCCGCGTGTCGTGGTGGGCGGGTGGAGCGTTTCATATCCGCGATGGCCGAGTATCCGGTGTAGCGCTTCTTGGCGGATAAGAGAGGTTTTGATAGGATGAGGAGTGGTGTTTCAGAACTCTGAGAGATATGTCAAGGCTGAAAGATTTATCTTTAAGATTATCTTGATTTTCTTTGATCAATTGAGGTGCAGTCCTCACTCATAAAAGGGAGAGAACCCAGATGCAAGTTCACCAGATGCTGCCCTGGAATATCCTTTGATGATTATCCGATCAACCGTGTCTACACAAAAGAAGTGGGGCATACGCTACAGTGAATCATCAAACGAGTTTGCGAAGATTTAGTGTTAATTTATATTCTCTAGGAAACCTTTGATTCATATGACGATAAAGCCGATCTAGATCGGTAGCTTGTAAGTGATATGCTTAAAGTGTTAAGGTATTATCCGGGGTTATAATATCTTCCCAGCATACCGCCTACCCTAGACAAGATTTAGTGGCCACTTGAAAAATACATTGCTCAAGGTAACGGAATCCAGGTACAGTGTTAAATTCATTTCACTACATGCATTATAAACGTGTTTGTGTATCACGATAGTTGACATTCTGATTCCCAAGGCCGTTGGTAGTTTACTCGCCGCCCTCCGGAAACAGATTGAACTGAATGTGTTTCCTGAACGGAGCTAAAGCGACATTTAGGCCCTATTGCCATGCAGCATACAAAAATACAAAGCTAGCTTGTCAAGATTAAAAAATTCAAAAATAAAAAATGCATTCCTTGTTGTAAGAATATATGACCGCTGTTGCGGTTCAAAACTATCATTAAAATGTCTCCGTAAATGCTCTAGATTTAACAAACAGCTCACAAGCCGCTCCACACCTGTAACCTGAGCTAACTAAATAGTATCACATGATATGATCTGTAAAATCATTGTTGGTAAGAGTTGGGTTTCAGCCAAAGTGACAAACAAGGTTGGGGATGGCGGGCATTTTAGCCAACTGCGCGTAAGCGAGCCAGGCGGAACGGACCAGTGCAGAATGCCCAAAGTGTCAGGCGGTACGTTTTAACAGAATAGTAAGTACTTGGATGAAGAATTCGGTACTTGATTAGGGGGAGTGTATGGGACGCACATCCACAACGTATTTCCTCCTACCGAGAACCTGCCTAGACTGATAGTATTGTAGATATTTCAAGCCACAGAGCTTCAATGCAACTGAGCCGAGGAGGTGCAACTATAAATGTTGACCACAGATGACTCGATCTCTTTCTACTGATGAGAGTTTCAGATACATGAATGTGCCCCTGGAAGTTGGGGCGTTGGATTGGGGGCCATGCAGTGTAGTATACAACACGAAAATTAAAAAAAAAAGCAGAACAACCAACACGAGGCAGTGCTATTTGACACCGTGGCGAAACGTACCCTATAATGCACATAAGCCTTCCTCATTGCGACATTCACCCCATGGATGATTCATTCCGCTCATTCTCTAACAAAATACAGCTATATCCAATATGACAGAGAAGCCTAGGCAGCGTACCATGCCAGTCGACAGTGCCGAACGTAGTAAGACCATGTTTTGGTGACTTAAATAACTTCTGCTGATATGATCGCAGTCCCAAAATGGTTTGATGTAGCCGTGGGTATGACTCTAGCTGATGTGATGCGCCTTGGCCTCATTATATTCATGCAGCTGGGGACTGTTATGGTAATGGGCGTCGTGTTAAGCGATTGGAAAGGTTGGAGTCAGGAGTCGCGATCATCCAAGAGTTGGATAATCGGTGGATCTTTACAGACTGTTATTACTGTTATCAGCTTGACCATCATTTACCGCCAGTGGTTGGAGTATAAGAACAAGCTGTGAGTGCAGGGTTTGTCTCATACTATGAGGGACAATACTAGGCGGAATTATGTTCACTCAGTTGACCGTGAAAAGAGGCCGTGGCACTGTTAACGAATCAGCGACAAGCTGTAGTCAATGTCCCCTCTCCGAATTGTAATCTAACACAAGAGTATATAATTTAAGTCATAAGTTCTTGGTGAAGTCCGAGGCTTCTGTGCCTCGAAGGTCCCCGCAGCATTTCTTTCAGTTATCAAAAGAAGGTTGTCTCCAAGGCTGCCTCAAAGGCATCCGGCAACTTCTTGTAAGGCGGCATCTTCCCCTCTACCACTAATTTTTCAAGCGTAGTCTTAGCATAACCCTGCACATCCCATATATCATCGCCCATAAGCTTGACCTGTTGCCCAGCGCCCCATGGGTAGCGGTACGAGAACGCGACAGCAGTGAAGTCACCCTTCTGAATGCGCTCTTTTATCTCTTGCCTGACCTGTTCCAAGCTGTGGTGATAAACCTGTGGAGCAACGCCATGCTTACGTTGCAGCATGTCGGCAATCTCTAACCCGGTACAAATGAATTCGCGGAGGCCGATCGCGCGTCCACTAAGCTGAGCGACGGGTGTCTTGGTGAATATATCTGCGTAGGCGGTGGCGACGTAGTCCATTGTACTTCAATTACAGTGTAAGTAAGACGTTGCGGACAAAGAAGATGCTGAGGGACTCACCATAGATTGAGAGGCTGTCGCGCACTATCACCTGTGTGGATGATCCTATTACCTGGGACATCAATTCCGAGTAGTCTAAGAAACCAATCAGTGGGTCAGATCTGTCTAACAGCGATGGGATAATACTTACGTAGTCGCAAGGGTCGATTCTACAAGATTCCCCGGCCTTATCAATGTCATGGGAATACCAGCATCTCTAGCAGCCTGCTCTACTTCCGCCTTTTGCTTCAGACTAGGAATCATCATCTGCTCTTCACTTATCTTGTAAGCAAGATCCGACGGCACAAACAGTTGCACTTTGGTATGAGGAATTGCCTCGATGAGGGCTAGCTGGTGTCCGACATTCTGTTGTCCAACGACGGAGCTTTCAAGATGATCAGCATACTTGTGAAGAGAACTCTTGCTCAAGGCACTTACATGAGGATATCAATATCCCTTAGGGCGTTCTTTATAGACTCAACATTCTTGACATCTATCGTAATAGTTGGTGTTCCAGCTGGTAGGCCGCTCGTATCAGATGTTGCCTGGTGCAAGATCGTGACAGGCCCACCCGCAGCGATGAGGGCCTTTACGATAGCTGAGCTCGCCCAGCCACGATGACCGTAAACTGCGATTCTATTAAAGTTTGTCATAGTTCCAGAAAATGTCGATAAAGTTTTAACGCAGTATGACCAGAGTTGACATGAGGATTTTGCATATATACTGATGAGTAATTTGTCTTCGGACTTAACTATCGCACATAAAGCCGATGGAGCGAGTAAGACCGATGATCTGACTGGAAGCCAATGCCATGCCGCATTCTTCTGTTACGTCCCGCAATAAAGCCGGTCTAAAAACTTGTAATGCCGCGAGCTGCAAGAGTGTCAACGGATATCGGCAGGTCATGCAAGGTTCAGATCCTTCTCTTCGATTCCTTTCTGTGGTATTACCACGACGCCATTGACTCAAAATGCTTTCCATGATTGGTAAGCAGATCATTCCCGGTCACTCGAGGTTTAGTCCAGCCACCATGGACTAGGCTGAGGGGCACGACGTACTAAAGGATTGGCTGAGATTGTTGCTGATATGTCACCGAGTACAGAGGTACCGACGAGTCGACTGTGCTTGTCACTATTTGACGACAAAATAGGGCAAGGTTGGCAAGACGATAACGTGCTTACAAAAGTAGAGGATTAAAGCCTCGAATACTATCTTAGCTACCGGTATGCCCATTAGTCTCAGCAAGAACCTCTTCCTTCATCACCAAACAGCCTTTGAAGTAATCCGACAAGTCCTCAAAATCTTCCAATTCGCCAACCCAGCCAACGTACTGATCCGGCCGTACGGCAATAACACAACCTCGCTTCCTGTCGACACCGTAATTCTTATATGCATCTCCATAACCTTCATGGTAGCTGACATCATCAACGTGGACCTTCTCGTAGTCATAGCCAGTGTGTTTGTCCCATGGCCGGAGGATAGAAGGAAAGTCACGAATTATGTCGGTATCCCAGCGCTTAGAGGAGTGAATTGTGAGGACCTCGATGACACTGTCAATCTTGTTCTCCTTGGGCGTAACTTTGTGCAGAAAGCTTTCGGGTTGGTCGAGGCTGTTGCAAAAGCTTTCGACGCGACTCTTTTGAGCCGGGTCAAGCACGTCGCCTGCGAAAAGCACGATACGGAATCTTCCATCTGCTCTCAAACGCTCCTGGAAATGATAAGGACGACCACAAGCTTGATTGAGTACCTTGAAGCTGTTGAACCGCATGCCCACCGGAATGCCAGTAGCAAGAGCCTGCTTATTGGCAAACATATCCTCGGTGAGAGACACACCGGAAGGCGAGACCACCTTGGTACCGTCAGCTTCAACCAGAGGGTCACCAGATTTCGCAACAATGTTGCTCGGGCCATAGTTGACCGACAGACCCGAAGCAAACATGTTTCCTTTCTCGAAAGCATCTTTGAACTCTTCCATGCTGACACCCTCTTCATCCATCACGTCCTTGGCTGGGCGGCCGGAGAACAAACGACTAAAACGATGATCAAACTCGATGAGGTCCTGCGCTACGCGACGTCGCTCGCTCTGGTAAGTCTTGAGGATATCTGGTTTTGCGATGCCTTTGACAACAAGTGCGATCTTCCAGCCTAGGTTGTAGGAGTCTTGCATGGAGACATTCATGCCTTGGCCTGCCTTTGGCGAGTGAGTGTGCACAGCGTCACCTGCAAGGAAGATGCGCTCGTGGGAGTCGAAAGCGGTGCCCACACGCTGACCAATCTAGATCACATCATCAGCAAGAACCATAGAGTAGATACAGATAAAACAACGTACTTGATAGGCAGTCCACCAGTCACAATACTCGTAGTCCAGCTTGTAAGGATGAATGATCTTCTGTGCTGCTTTGAAGATCAGGTCCGGACTAATCTTGGATCTGTCCGCACGGCCAGAAGCATCGGGCGTTACTTCTTTCAGCTGGATATACAAACGAACGAGCTTATTCTCTCTCGGAATGACCATGAGGCTACCGTTATCGGCCGAGTGAATGGCGCATCGCATGCGTATATCGGGAAAGTCAGTCTTGGGGATGATGTCCATCACACCCCAGATAAAGTCGCTTGCCTCACCTTGTAGCTCGAGGCCGATTTGGTTGCGAACCCAACTTCGAGCTCCATCGCAACCGATGACATATTTTGCGTGGATCGTCTCACTAACAGCGTGTCGGTTTTGGGCTTGACGAAGAGCACTATCGTGGTCGACTTCGTCATCAAATACGAGGTTACTTCTGAAAAGGCCGTCTGATACCTGAGTCTTACTGGCAGTGGCTTGCTGGGGAGGCGTCGCTTCCTCTTCAGTGAGATGACGAATTTTGACTGTGACAGGATGTGCGTCAGAGCTATCAAGTTTGGACTTGTCGATCTCGATCGCTTCTGGCAACATCGCACGCTCAACTTTGATCTGGTCCTTGGAATACTTCTTGATATTATCCAGGAAAAAGCGCTCGATACGGCCTTGATGCACAACAACCTGTTGAAAGCGAGAGAGGCCAACGATAGTATCAGGGATACGGTCAGAGCGACGAATCAACCCATCTGATCCAGGATTCTAGCAACACCGATAAGCTCAGATTTGCCGGCATTTTGAAGAACATCTCATGTACTAACCCACATGCAAATCTGTAAAAATGATTAGTTTCTAGCACTGTTTCATATATATACGCCACATACCTCGATCATATGATTTGCTTCTTTCCAGACTCGATCTGCGAAACCTAGGCTATCAAAAATCTCCAGACTTCGGCATTGCAGGCCATCAGCCTGGCCGCAAAAGATCTTCGTGTTTCTTTTGTCAATGATACGAGCATCGATTCCGCAATGAGCCATCCATGCTGCCGCCATTAACCTGGAAGTCGTAACAAGCCATGGTTAGCCCTCTGCTTTGCATAGAGTCGCAATCCGATGGTCAGCTTACCCAGCTGGGCCTGCGCCAACAATGAGTCTTTAGCGTAGAGAATGTCAGCACGGTTCACATCAGAGTCAACCCCGCACTAGCCGTGAGGTACGGTGATCCAACTTACACGTCGACTTTGCTCTCGTTCGGCATGGTATCGCGTCAATGGCAGTCACCCGGTGTGTGCAAGGCGAAGTTGCTTCTTGTTAAATTCAGGCTGGCAGAAGCAATGTTAATACCCTCGGGTGTCAGGGATTAGGAAGAATCTTCAATGCTGTGTTACAAAGTTGGAATGAGGAAGGTGGAAGAATGGCAGGGTTTGTACAAGTGAGCTGTCATAACTCTAAAGAAACAGAGATCCATTTGGGTAAAGGCTGAGACAATCCCCGAAATTAAGTCTTGTTTTCTCGTGGCAACCAACATTATCGCTGCACTGTAATAACAAGATTTCAAGAGCCAACAGGAGGTTCCGGGCAGCAGGGTCTCGAATAGTCAACGGTGCATAAACAACGTCCAATGTCGTTGTGCATGTTTCAGTTGGTCCGCCCCTCTTTCGTTAGCTAGTTCCAACGTTCCCCATGCGAGTTGTCCGCTGCGTATATTTTCATGTATTCTTTGCTGTCCCATAACTTAGTGATTGGTAGTTTTTTCCCTGACTTGTCACTTGTGGCGAAGAAAACAGGTATTGATAACAAATGTTCATCCCCGACATCAACCCGAGAGAATTCTCAGAGCCCAGGTTCAAGATACAGTCGGCTTCGGTTACCAATTGTGGAGTCTGAACCCTGAAAATAAGCAATTTGGTAATCTCGCTCACACAGCAAAGTTCCCGTGGTTAACAGGCGAGGCGGCCCCTCGATGACCAGACTAATCACCGGGTAATTTGACGGGTAACGTTAGCAGTTCCCGTCCTCGCTTCGAGCCGTGCCCGCTTATTGAGTTAACCAAGTGGAGAAATGTTATTCTTGTCCATGATCTGCAGAGACAATTGCCTCAACCTGGATGCTGGAACCAACATGAGAAAACAACGTTAATACGTGAACGGTAAGCCAACATGCAGGCGTCAGCAGATTTCATTGGGTTAACAATCGTGGCGCTCCGCCAGCGAAGACAGAGTACCATGGCACTGGGCTGAGATTTCAGTAGGCATAACATACTTGGACGAAGATGATGGTTCAAATGTGATCAGTCTGTTCTTGAAGCCCCTACGTTTTCTCTATATGTGTGTTATTGACTTACCTCCAAGGGCATATAGGTACCATATTTAAAGCTGATTTGTCGGGTCTCTTTCACAGCGAGGCAAATGAACTTGTGATGGGATGACATACCAATGTTACATAGTCTGAGGCCTGCGCCGATGCCTCTAGAAAACACAGAAGCGAAAGGAGAAAAGTGACATGGGAAAACGATCTAGACTAACGCATTTCCGTGATAGTGATTGTAACGTATTATTGGGGTAAGAGTGGGTCAGAACAAATTGCTGCTTCCAGCCAACGCACGGAGGCGAGTGAGGCTGAAGATACGCCAGATCATATGTGACAGGTCTCCTGAAGCCTTCGTCCAGGAACCTTTTTACTTGAACAAGTGCAGCCAGAACCCCTGTTTCAAAATTTGAAATCTGAAATCAAGTATCACCTTTCGCTCTACGAAGTTGCCTTGCAAAATCTCCTTCCCGAGAAGAACCTTGGCAACCAACGAGCGTGAAGAATTACTCATATTTCATCGTCCCCAGCAATAGTTTCTATACCAGCCAGGATCACTTCAAACCTGTCCATGAGCCCCTGAAAACGATCTCCCGGGTCACCTGCCATCCGTAGAAACCACATAATTTAGGAAGAGAAAGTGTCTACCTTGCATCATGCAAGCGGCGGCCGCAGCATAAACTGACGGTTTGCTTGTTTATGATATATATACCATGCAATCCATTCCATCGGGTTCTTGATCTTACGATATTTCCCCCTACTAACAAACAATTCTCAACGGAATCCCTTACTGGTCGGCCATGGCAACCCCAGCTGAACAACAAGCAGCCGCCAACGCTTTCATCCAAGAAGTATGGGGGCTGCAAGGAGTGGCTTACCTCATTGTAGGCCTTCGCTACTACAGTCAATTCTCATCTTTCGGCCGACGCTTCCAATGGGATGATTTTCTCATGTTGTTAGCCACCGTGAGTCTCCCTGTCATTAACTCGCATCATGTAGTCGGACTTACTTAACTAATATTCCCATACAGATAGTATATACCGCCGAGTCAGTAGCAGCCTACTTCGTCGTCGCATACTGGAAAGGTCTTGCGAATAATGGTATAACTCCAGCGCAGCGCCAAGCGTTGAGAGAAGATCCCGATGGTCCTGAATGGGCACTCCGAATCAACGGTTCAAAAACACACGTTATTGGCCTTTTGTTGTACATGACGCTTCTCTGGTTGCTGAAAGGGTACTGGGTTGTTTACTATCTACGTCTCACGTAAGTAATCTTCGAATTTACTTAGATGCCCAACAACTAAGCCTTTGCAGGGAAGGTGTCGCTTCGGCTAAGCGATATGCGCGTTGGGGTATGGCCATCATACCGGTTACATATGTCTCTTGCTTCCTGGTTGCTTTCCTCAAGTGTATACCATTTGAGAAACAATGGCAAATTGATCCTGAGCCACAAAGTATGTCGTAGCGTCTAATAAAAGACACCATCTAACATCTTTAGACTCTTGTATGCCCGCCATTACATACATACAGACCATTTATGTCATGGCCATGAACACCGTTACTGACTTCTATCTGATGTCAATTCCTCTCCCAGTAAGCACATCCGTATGAACTTTTCTCAATGGGTAGATGGCTTACATGATATTTCAGATGATCTGGAAGGCTAGGATGCCGTGGCGCAAGAAGCTTGTCATTATGTTCATGTTCAGTGGTGCACTCTTGGAGATGATATTCGGGATCTTGAGAGCAGTATCGATCCTCACCGTTAGTGAACCCACGCAGATAGGATCGCGATGCAATGCAAACTGACCTTTGCCTATAGAAAGGAAACACTGACCCAGCGCAATCGGGCTATTGGTCTGTCCGGGAATCCTTTGTCAGCTTCGTTCTCACCAACCTGCCTATGGTCTACCCCCTGATCAAACAAGCCGTCGAGAAGACTGTCTCTGCTTCCAAAAGCGGCACCCACACCCCGGGTCTAGGGGATAGCCAAGGCTACCGTCTGGAGGAGTACAAGAACAAAGTCAACTCTCGATCAAGACCGGAGGATACAGATTTGGGGGACACTGTATGGGGATCGAAAGATCATATCGTATCTGCTGACGGGCAGGTGAGCGGTGATGATAATTCGCTGAAGGGAAAAAATAATGGACAACGCATTTCACACGGTCGAATGAGATCTGAACATATCGCCAAGGCTGTAGGTGGGCACTCACCGAGCGAACAGCATGTTTGGGAACAAGGAGGGGAAGTGGGATCTCGGGAGATTGTGGTGACGAGGGAGTATGTTGTACAGGTGGATGAGGAATCCGGTAAGAGCAGGAATAACTATACGCACAGGTACTAGGATATCAAGCTGAAGATGTCTTGGATGAATCGTCTAATCGCAAGCTGATCAAGTCACGTCGTGGCTCATCCGGGTGGAGGGAACCGAGTGGCGTTTTAATCAGGCTAAAATTAATAATCATATCGCAAAAAGACGTGAAATAATCTCATCATCTATCCCCCTTAGTGCGATGCTCGAAAAAGCTGGTTCAATGGATATTTGGCCGCGAAAGATACAGATCCGCCGATCTCAGTAATGGCACTCTCAAATATCCCGAGGTGGAGAAATGGCATTTTCCCCTCATTCGTCCAGCATACGCTACTGACCTCAACTTGACCCAACTCATGTCAGCAGAAATAATACAAAACAACATCAGGGCCATGTGTCTCACCCATCAATCACTCCGGACAGCACTCACCGGTGTCGAGAGCTCTGGGGTAACGCAGTTTCGCGGCATTCCGTACGGGTATATCCCGCGCCGTTTTGCAGCGGCGGAAAAGATTGACAAGTACCCTGTAGAGCTGGACAGCACCGCATTTGGGTAATAAACCACATATCATATTTTCAGTAATGGAGAGGAACTGACAAGATAGTCCACGATGTCCCCAGGTCCCCGTCGACGTAGGTCATTTGTTGCGTGTGCCGCCAGAGCATAGGTTTCCCTGTGAACCCGAGGATGAGTTCAAATGTACAAATTTGGATGTGACCATGCCTACTCGTGGCACTTCGTCAGGTTTGAAGAGGTTACCAGTCTTTGTTTGGATCCACGGTGAGATTATACTTCCAGGTTTGCACAGCCATAGATAGCTGATTGTTGGATATAGGTGGCTCTCAAGCCGTTACTTTCGGAAGCGCTGCATCGGGCATCTGCGGTAGGTGAACATATTTCTGGATCCCAAATGGACGCCTCATCTATACAATAGATCCTGAAACATGATAAGATACATGCTGACATGATTCTGTCCCAGACATGACGACAATCGTGGCTGATTCAGTACATCGCGGTACTCCGATCATAGCAGTCTCCATCCAATACAGACTCAACGTCTTCGCCGTCGGAAATAAAGGCGGACCGCCAAATCTTGCTCTACGCGACCAAGAACTAGCTTTGCAATGGGTTCAAGACCACATAGAAGGCTTTGGAGGCGACCCGGTAATTGGCTATCCTAACAACCTTACCACTCATCCATAAGCTAAGAATATCCAGAACAAAGTCACTTTGGCCGGCGAAAGCGCTGGTGCTGTTTACTGCCACGCTCATCTTGTAACAAAAGCCCCAGTCAATCAGTTCATCCTATCCTCAGGATCCTTGTTCCTCTCTCCTCCCCAACCACCGCATGCCGTTTCAGCCCTTCGCGATAAGGTTTCGAAACAGTTTCAAAACATTGACGGTACCATGGATTTGGAAAATGCCCCGGTAAACAAGGTTGTTGAAGCTGTAAAACAATCGGGGTTGCAGTCGTTTTTCCTCGAATGGGAGGATAGATTTGAAGGTTGGCAGACGACGACTACACAATCTAGAGCGTTGATGCTTAGCGACGTGCAGAAAGAGGTCAGAGTACCCTGGACTTTGAGATTTGGAAGCTGATGATGATTCGCAGGCAACAATTTGGCATACTGGAATTTGGGACACAGATGTGGATGACATACTGGGCGCTTTTCAGACTGCAGGCGAACACAGCGAGGAGTTGAAAAAGCTGTACCACATCTATCCAGATAGACCCTCGTCATGTAAGAATGGGGCATTGGACTTCATCAATGACTGCAGATTCCTCCTTCCCATTCAGCATATGGAAAAGCTCTGGATGTCTGCTGGAAAGCCAGTTTACAGATGTCTGATCGACGAAGCCAATCCATGGCAGCCTTCGAGCGGAGCACATCATGCTGTGGACTTGGTGCTGCTTTTCGGAAGTCTTGATCTGAGATGCGCACCGAGTGCTGAGAGAATTGGACAAGCTCTGCGTGAGTCGTGGATTAAGTTCATAAACATGGATGAGCCTTGGCCAAATGCATCTGTATCATACTACGGCTTCGGACCTCATGGGCAGTGCAAAGAACTAAAGGATTGGGAAGTTCGGTCACGTCGAAGAGTATCGGAAACGAACAAGCTAGCAGGCATGGACTTTGCCCTAGTCAATAGGGCATTTATCAGTCTTGCTGCAGGAAAGGTCAGCTTGCTGAATTAACAGAACAACTTTTTATTTATCCTAAATTTAGGCATGAATGATATCAAGATCATGCTCCCTTTCTCCTCTCTTCACTTTCCAGGCAGCGCTGTGACTCAATCTTACAAGTTCCATGACAAATTCACTTATCTCCCTAATGCCCTCGATCTCTTCCATCGGTAACCTCTCCGCAGGTATCTTCCTAGTGATGTTGCTTATAGAAGACAAAATCTGCAAGTCGCTATCCGCCGTATTGCCGAGCGGATGGATGAGAATGTTCATGAACAGCGGCATCGCGGCCATGGGAGCAAAATGCGACACAATGTACACGGAATCTTCTTTCCAGAAGTCGACGACTGTATCTAGAATGCGGAATATCGAGCGGCTCGCTTCGATAGAGAGGTCAGCGCTAGAGTGGACGACGCTGTGCAGATCATCGGGAAGATTTTCTTCCAAGTCGCCGCACTTTCGAACGAGTGTGTGGATGTTGATTATAGTGAAGAGGTAGTCTAGTTGCAAGTTAATCAGATACGTGCGATCTTCTAGACTCATGGTTGAGGACAGTGAGAATGATAAATCTGATAGAATGGATAGTCGAGGTCGATAGCGAAGATCAACAGACAATCTCCATTCTTCAAGTTCATCATCGAGTTCTCTGACACGGGCAAGCAGTTCACCCTCGGTATACTTGAATGCTCTTGGAGAACAAAGCATACGGACGGCATTCTCTTTGATCTTTGCGAGATTCATATCCCGCGACTGATTGTACCAAGGTGGTTCCTCAGAGTCGTTGACATCGCAGTAATCAGACGATAAGAGAGGGGGTTTATCAGTTCGGAGGGACATATCCTTGTCAAAGCAATAGCAGATCCAAAAAAGTCTCCGTATGTGAAGTCTCGTTTGATGGTCAAATGTAGGGCTGTGTTGAGGGAGTATGGCGAGGCGAGATAAGGGAAAGTGACCGCCGAGATCGCATACCATGCGACATGCGCTTGTAAACGTAACAGATGCTTCGCGGCATTGTCCTCTCATTTTTTGACAGGTCCACTGATGAACGTCAGTACAGGAACCGAGGCATTGCAGCCATGAAATCACTTACCAGAAGGAGAGTGCCCTGCAAACTGTCCAAGTTTGTGTTACCATTGTTGAGCGTCAAGAGGCGAGAGGCCTCATAGAGGCAATCCCGGATTTCTAGTCCAAGACCAAATTGCTGAAGGTCCGTCGTGCGCATTACAAGAGCCGTAATCGCCCACAGACACGCCTCAGCTGGTGCGCGACGTCCAAGATCTACCTCATCATAAGCTCTATCGATGGTATCCTGGAAGAGACTTCTCTCTAAGATGGGGAACACGACAGATGTTTTAGACTTGAAAAAGGCATCAACAATGTGTTTGCAGACATCCTTTGGTGGCAACGCTCTCGCCTGTTCAGGAATCGACAAAGAACACAGTGGTGGAATAGTTCCGATTGGATTCGCAAAGATGTCGAAATTCTGGAGAAAATTTCTCTCACCGGAGCCATAGGTGATCCATTGTCTCCCACGCTCTGATAAGATGCCGATACCTTTGAAGTACCAATTGGTGCCGAGTTGACATGGGGACAATTTGTAAGTAGATTTGCTCAGCGCATTATTATTCGCTGGTAAGTCAGAGGGACTTATGATGGATGGTTGACGAGCCACTGTTGTTGTGACGGGTGATCCTCCTCCAAGGCGAAGACTGGGTGGACTGGGGAAAGCCAATGGTCTATCAGACAGTGATAATGAGGCGCTTCGGGCGGGTGCGTTGACATTTAGTGCAGTCTGAAGAGCTTCTTCGAGAGACTCTACGCGCTGGGATAATTCCTGCACCACGTCGGAAGTGGTTCTGTTATCCAATTAATTCCTGCAGGTTCTAGTGAAAAGATAGGAATGTATATACCTCTTGTTGGGATCTTTCTGAATGACTCTGTCAAAAGTGCAGGTTAAGCCTTGGCTTTCACACCAGTCACAAGGTTCGCCTTGAGTCTTGATCAAGCATTGAATCTGTAAAAACAAGAATTAATGATTAATTTCCAGGAAATGTAAACGTCATATGACATTGAAGGCATTTCAACTGTGGATAATAAACATGTCGAATTACCTTTCGCTTGTAGCATATATCGCATGCGCGTCTGGGAGGCATCCTGTCCTGATCTCGGGAAGATTTAATAGTAGGTAATCGGAAAGACGGAAACGACGGGAGGAAGAAGAAAAAGATGGGGGGAATGGACCTACTAAGAACCGAACATGGGCGATTCATTTAGGTAGTGATTAAGGTACGGGACAACCAACAGCTACCTATGGAGGGCACTTCTAGGGGCTCCCATATGCTCCAAGTTAGGGGGGGCCGGGCTCCAGTTAGTCGGCGCTTTAGCTCCGTTGAATTTGTTTCATTAGCGACTCCAGTCAAGTTCCAGCTCCATGGCAAAACCACCTAAAAACTCCACCCGAGAGAAAGAGATTCATCCAGTTGATGCATGCATTCAAGTTGGACGAGATCGAAAACATGGCATGATCGGAAAATGCTACTCAACTTGACTTTATTTCGGCGTCATAGTTGCATCCTCGCTTCCGGTAAGAACAGAGACAGAGAGAGAGGGCTGTGCTGGATAAAACGAGATGAGATGTGACCCAACTCCTCGTCTAAAGTTTCATCGCCGCCTCCGATTAGTCATGATTGCTATCACTATATAATTGGACAAAAGAGTTGACATGCTGGCTCAGATCCATAAAAATGTCGCAGATCTTACCAGAAACAGCTCCTCGGTTGTCCGTCCCCCGATGAAGTAAGCAGATCTACACCGGTCTTTACGCGATCTAGCCCCATCGTGGTGATTATCAGATCTACCTGGTAGTAGTCATTGGCTCTCGAAAGTGACAACGTTTCTCACATCAAGCCCCTCATCTTGTTTGTTAGTCCCGACAACAACGAGAGGGAGATGCATTATCCCTGCTCTAATACTTAAGCTTAGTTTCTCTATTAGACATGGGAGTCCGAATATCTGGGAAGGGATGGAGCAGGAGGAGATATAAATTGTTTAATAGCCCCACGTAAATGAGAGCCGAAAGAGAAAGAGACTCACTCATCGTAGCTCACTGGTTCTTGAGCTTTCGCGTACATATATTCATTTCACAAGTCAGCCTATCTCCTCAGCTAAGGTCTTGGCTTGTCTTTTGTTACCATGTCTGGCAATTTGCTTGACCCCAAGGCCCTCTTGGACCCCCGCCATCGGTCCCTCAGTGAAGCAGGCACCGTCTCTTCAGTCGGTGACAACACAACTGCAGTACCCAGCATCAACCAACAAACACCTGATGAAAAGGTAGTCAGCTTTCCATCCAGCAATACACCTTTCTCTCATACTCCCGATGAACTCAACAAACTTCTCGACCCCAAATCTTTAGACACTCTTCGAAGTTTTGGTGGCTTACAAGGCCTGGCTCAAAGTCTCAATGTGGACGTCAACGCCGGTCTCAGCGTCGATGAACTCCAAACACAGAATGCTTCATCCAGTGAGCGAATCCGTATCTACGGTCGCAACCAACTCCCTGCCAAGAAACCAAAGTCAATCTGGAGATTGGCTTGGATTACTTTCCAGGAAGCGGTTCTGGTTCTTTTGACGGTGGCTGGTACCATCTCTCTAGCACTTGGTCTTTACGAGACATTCGGAACCACACATGCGCCTGATGACCCCACGCCTGTTGATTGGGTCGAGGGTGTTGCTATTCTCTCTGCTGTTGCCATCGTTGTTGTTGTCGCGTCGCATAATGATTGGCAGAAAGAAAAGGCATTTGTCAAGCTCAACACCAAGAAAGATGATCGCGAGGTCAAGGTTCTTCGATCTGGCAAGTCGATGCTCATCAACGTCGCTGATGTCGTTGTCGGTGATGTTTTGTACCTTGAGCCTGGTGACCTCATCCCTGTCGATGGTATCTTCATCGATGGACACAACGTCAAATGCGACGAGTCTACCGCGACTGGCGAGTCAGATGCCTTGAAGAAGACTCCCGGCGCAAAGGCCCTTACTCCCAACCCCAACAGTACCAAGGAGGCTGATCCGTTCATTATCTCCGGTTCAAGAGTTCTTGAAGGCATGGGAACATTCATGTGCACTTCCGTCGGCGTCAACAGCAGCTTTGGTAAGATTATGATGTCTGTCCGTACAGACATTGAGTCCACACCTCTTCAGAAGAAGCTTGAAGGTTTGGCTGTTGCCATTGCCAAGCTTGGTGGTGGTGCTTCCGTTCTTATGTTCTTCATCCTTCTCTTCCGCTTCTGCGCCAATCTCCCCAATGATGGCAGACCAGCTGAGGAGAAGGCTTCCACTTTTGTCGATCTTCTGGTTGTCGCTATTGCCATCATTGCCGTCGCTGTTCCCGAGGGCCTTCCTCTTGCTGTTACCCTTGCGCTGGCCTTTGCGACTACACGTCTTTTGAAGGAGAATAACCTCGTCCGTGTTCTTCGAGCTTGTGAGACCATGGGTAATGCCACCTGTATTTGCTCCGACAAGACGGGAACTTTGGTAAGTGCTACTCATAATCCGCAAGTTCATCTCTAATAATCAACAGACTACGAATAAGATGACTGTGACTGCCGGCCGCTTCGGTTCCTCCACATTTACATCCGACATTCCCTCCTGGGCATCTGGTCTTCCCCTCGACACCAAGAAACTCATCACCCAATCCGTCGCCGTCAATTCCACTGCGTTCGAAGGCGAGGAAGATGGCGTCGCGACTTTTATCGGCTCCAAGACCGAGACCGCGCTTCTCCAACTTGCAAAGGATCATCTCGGCATGCAGTCCCTTGCTGAGACACGCGCCAACGAATCGATCGTCGTAATTGAACCGTTCGACTCTGCGAGGAAGTACATGACTGCTGTTATCAAGGTCCCCACCGGCTACAGGCTGCTCATCAAGGGTGCTTCGGAGATCGTTCTTGGATATTGCCAGACTCAAGTCAATCCCTCCAACGGCGATATTGATGCTCTGGATCGCAAGGCTGCTGAAGATGCTATCAACTCTTTCGCTGCCAAGTCCCTTCGTACCATCGGTATGGCATACAAGGACTTCCTCGAAGTTCCCAATCTTGAGAACCTGAATGAACTCACTCTTCTCGGCATCGTTGGTATTCAAGATCCCGTTCGTCCTGGTGTTCCTCAGGCTGTACAGAACGCTCGTCGCGCTGGTGTCGTCACCCGCATGGTCACGGGCGACAACCTCATTACTGCGCGCGCCATCGCTACTGAATGTGGCATCTTCACTGACGGTATTGTCATGGAAGGTCCCGAGTTCCGCAAGTTGTCTGAAGAAGAACTCGATCGTGTCATCCCCCGCCTGCAAGTCCTAGCCCGTTCATCGCCCGACGACAAACGCATCCTGGTTACACGTCTCAAGGTTCTTGGCGAGACAGTCGCTGTGACTGGAGATGGTACCAACGATGCGCCCGCTCTCAAGGCAGCCGACATTGGCTTCTCGATGGGTATCTCTGGCACAGAAGTTGCTAAGGAGGCGTCTGAGATTATTCTTATGGATGATAACTTTGCTTCGATTATTACTGCGTTGAAGTGGGGACGTGCTGTCAATGATGCTGTGCAGAAGTTTTTGCAGTTTCAGATCACGGTCAATATCACGGCTGTTATTCTGTCGTTTGTTACGTCGATGTATAACGATGATATGGAACCCGTGCTTAAGGCCGTACAGCTACTCTGGGTAAGTTGGACGGTTTTCTCTAATTCATGATATATGCTAACTATTATAGATCAACCTGATCATGGATACTATGGCTGCTCTAGCTCTCGCCACCGATCCCCCAACCGATGCCATCCTCGACCGACCACCGCAGCCCAAATCTGCGCCACTTATCACCATGAACGTAAGTACAACCACTAGCATTCAATTAAACACGACACTAACAATACCAGATGTGGAAAATGATCATCGGTCAATCCATCTTCCAACTCGTCATTGTCCTCGTCCTTTACTTCGCCGGTGGTCCCATCCTCAACTACGACACCAGCATCGAAAGCGAGAAGCTCCAGCTCGACACCATCATTTTCAACGTCTTCGTCTGGATGCAGATCTTCAACGAGCTCAACTGCCGCCGTCTCGACAACAAGTTCAACGTCTTCGTTGGCATTCACCGCAACATATTCTTCATCATCATCAACTGCATCATGATCGGACTTCAGGTCGCTATTGTCTTTGTTGGTAACCGCGTCTTTGATATCGACCCTAACGGTCTTGATGGCGTGCAGTGGGCGATCTCCATTGTTATCGCTGCGTTTAGTCTGCCTTGGGGTATACTTGTGAGGCTATTCCCTGATGAATGGTTTGCCAAGTGTGTTTATTTTGTGGCGCCGCCTTTTGTTGCCATTTACAACTGGTTGGCAAAGATTTGTAGCAAGTTTACTAGGCTGTTCAGAAAGTCTAAGAAGGCGGTTAGCGATCAAGACGGAGACTTGACAGATGGTAGTAAGGAGAAGTCATCCACATCTGGACCTATGATCATTGAGCCATAGAGCCAACATCTGACGGGTTAGGGATTAGCATGGAAGGGAGTAAAAGCCTGGTTGGAAACGATGTCACAGTCATCAATTTGTATTTATAGAACATGAGCGCTCGATCTAGTATAACAATAACTTGCATACGCTCTATTATTATTGATATACCATCTCAATGTAGAAAATATAGTTATGCTTAACATACTAGCATTTGGTGAAATAATACAGCATTCCTCTCTACCATACCGATTTAATTTCCGCATCCAATTTTTGACGATTGAATCTTGTCGTAACGGGTATCCATCCAGGTACAAATAAACAATACGGCATCCTTGTTCCTGATTTTCGCGTCGGTTGGTAATACATCGAGATCACAGACAAGCCATTAACGACCTGAAACGTGATCTCTTCTGTACTGAATAACAACGAACAGCAGAAAGAAGAGTCAAGAGACTTGATATAATCGCGATGTCAAACTGTGATGTCGAATTTGACGGAAGCAGTAAGACGCCATGGCTATAGTTTGTGGGTAATTCGCTCTCGAAGCCATGGTGGTGATAAATAGCCAACACTGAACTGTCATCATCACCAGAGCCTTTGTGTTGCATATCGACCAGTTCGTACCGCAATGGCCCTTTCTCAGTTGGATGAACCTGCCACTCGTATCGGTTGTCATTCCTTCCTCGGTCACCGAAGAAAGAGCCGGTGAGCGTCAGATATGGATAGCGAACGAGCTGTCTCTTAATATATTTCTCTGGTAATGAATAACCCAGATATCCAGAGCTATGGGTTGACGTATAAATGGAATGGGTGTGGAAGGAAAACCCTTTTTCTTGCGAAGTTGGCACAGACCTGCCAGTGTTAGCACCCAACGGTGTTATGTGCTGGCTTGGTAAAACTTACACTTGTGCTTCAACAGGATCTCGACCCAATGTTCTTTCCTGAACAAAAATGGACGTATTGTCGTTGCCAAAATCTACCAAGAATCGAGCATTGTCTCCAGTACGCTCTCCATTGGGCTTCCGAAGAATACACAGCTCGACTTTGTAGTCTTCAGAGCCCATGGGAAGCTTCCCGAGCTTTTCGGAGTATGGCTCGGAGATGTCATATATCGTAAGATGAGAAACTTGGGCGTTATGGTTTGGGATGTAAAACACCTTTGTGAAGTTTGCTGGAACTTGGGAGACGATGTTCTGCATATTCAGGGGTTTGTCGAAGATTGGGTGCGGTGGACTGCTAGTCTAACACGTAGTCGAAATCGGAGTAGGCGGACTTCGGTAATGATCTGACATGCCACCTAAGGGCACAGCAAGGTTATATATAATAACAGAATGTTGCGCAAGAACACTCAAAAAGTTCTTGAGCATTGTTATGTCATAAAGCCAAGACATATCGGCTTCCTGGGTTCGCTCAGTGACAATGGAAAGTGTATGGTAAAGATGGGCAAAGCCCCATCATTTTCCCTTGTCGCATGACAGTTGGTAACCGACCAATTGTGTACCATCTGACTGGGGAGCAGTGATCGGAATGGGAATGAGTGTAAGATTATAGATAAGTCCGATTACGTGCCAAGACAGAATGACAATTTGTGCATGTTCGATGCAAGACATAGCCTCCGACAGCGAAATACAATCACAATCACAATTTTAACAATATCGAAAACAGCCTTCAGGGCCAACACCGTGTCGCTTTTTATTGAGATTCCCTCAGATAAAAATTGCAGACATTCCTGATCATATTAAACCGTAAACTGGCCAGTGACTTATTTTGATTCACATTCACTGCGTTGTCTCCGAGCAGAAACAATTTCGATATGTCCGAGTGGAGTAAACAGATTCCGGGTCCGATTTTGGCGCCCAATCAGTGGCTTTCAAAAAGTTCCTGATTCGCAGGGTAGTGCTGGGATGATGAGCCGAATCGGACTTGTCGTATCAATCGGAGAAGATAGAAATATTGAATGGGCAGTATTAAAGATAAAGTGTTCCAAGAGAATATACTTATGCGAAGGCTTGGTAGACTCAGTTTAAGGACTTTTCAATCTCTATAGTCCCTATTTCCATTATAATTGCATTGTTACCGCGCGTGTCAAAGTCGGCTTTTGCGGCAGACTCCATATTTGAGACGCTCTTTATCTGCACCATGGCCGTCGCTTCTACTATAAAGTCGCTATTGGTCAAAGTGACCGGGCCCAGAAAACTTCGGATCACAATAATGTATGTTTGACCTTCAACGTCTGCATCTGTTTCAGCTACTAATATTATCCAAGACCGGATCGCGATTATATCTTTCTTAGTGGTCACGGGCCTGAAGCGCAAGGAGAATATCTCCGCGGTAAAATCGTCCTTTTTGTGCCTGAGAAGCAGCATGCTCAGGGGGTACAACTCAAGTTTACCAGTCGGATGTGGCTTGGGTACGTTGTTTGCCCTCTCATCATGGTGCGACTGTGCTAACAACCATTTAGAGATCATACAGCACCAACGGAGGGAGCTGTCAGATGGCAACACAAGGAAGAGACAGTCCATCAATGGAACCCTTTCCGTATCACAGATCAAAGGGGAAAGCCTATTCCGAACGGCACACAATACGAGTGGCCCTTCGAACTCTTCATCCGAGGCGATCAAGACGAGACGTTCAAAGGTTGCAACCGCTGCAGTATCACCTACCTTCTCGAAGCTTCGATTATCCATGGAGAACCTTCCAGCGATGTTCGCTCTTTTATACCCGTACGAGTCATCAGAACTCCAGCCTTCTCATCGTACGAGCTTATGGACCCATCATCAGTGCACGGCAAGTGGTCCACAAAAGCAGAGTATAATGTTTCTGTTCGACATCGCGCGATAGCCCTAGGCGGACTCATTCCTATCGAAGCGCAAATAGCACCACTTTGCTCCTCCACCAAAGTCGCTAAGGCAAGGTTCTACTTGCGAGAAGTGCATACGATTGAGGATCATTCTGGGAGCACTCGCATGGCCTATGAAGGACAGCGCGTTGTCACTGAATGGCCCTTAAAGTTAACCGAGTCTGAAAAACTACACTCCTGGCAGCAATGTTTGCATCTACCTCTAGCTGTCAGAAACTGCTCGCCTGATGTTTCTATACATGATGTTACAATCAGCCATACTTTGCATTTTGAAGCGACACTAGTTACAAACGGCGTCGCAGTAGAGGTGTGCCTCGATACATTTGGAAAATCAGAACGAGTGCTAATATTCGCTAGGAGGAGGTGTCCACACCGGTACATCTGTTTATTTCGCCCGAACTACCCGTCAATGGTTGGGGCGTGTTTGTGAGGAACGGCGACATAACATCAAAAGAGGTAAAAGATGTGCTCGCGGAAGGAATTAGAATCCCGCCACGATATTGCAAGAGTGACAACGCTATAGAAGAATATGGTGAGCCCATAGGGACGCCACCGCCAGCATACAGCGAGTACTGACAAAGAGGGGGCCAAATATTTACATGGAAGGGTTTATTAGGAGTTGCATATGAAAGTACGAATGTAAAGCAAGCGTAGCTTTAGTATAACTGTGTTTCTTTTCAGACTAATTGATCAACTCATGATATCATGTGGGCCATCACTTTGGGGCGTTATGTATTGATCCCAGAGTACCTGTCCAGGTTAACATCATTGATCACGAACAAGGACTAACATTTGCAACTTACCCAGTCAATCGCATCGGGTCTGAACCAATCGACGTTATTCGCCCAATCTTCAAATCTTAGCTCAATGTCCTCTGGTAAGACTGTCGGCTCAGGCTCGCGTTTTTTGAGATACGACCTACGAAAGTTAGCTCCCATGCCCATTACCATGACCGTTAGCTGACTTACCGGAGGCAACGAAGAACTCGGTAGACGTTTGAACAGGCTGGACTCTTCATCTTTAGTGCTTCCATCCTTGTGACCGCCGCATCAATAGCAGTGATATGCTCCGTTAGATCCGAACTCTCGGGCATGTCCAGCATACACGACGTCAACGCCACGGCACCATGTAACGAGTTACAACTTATAGCGCCTTTTACAAGCCAGCGATAACATTTTAAGCGCGGCAGTTCAAAAAACTGATGGTGAATGTCGAGTAGCGCTAAGCCTGACTTTATACATTTGTCTCGTGATTCGGCGCGGAAGTGGTTCGAGCGAGAGCTGTGAAAGGGTCGATGCAAGAGGAGGTAGAGTTGGTGGGCATAAGTTTGGAGAGTGCACCAGTGGACGTAGCCTTCAGTGTTGAGAATACTCCTGCTTCCGTTTACCAGGTATACTGTGTCCCATTCTGTTTGCTCTTTGGCGACTGCAGCGTCGTATTGAAGAAGGAGTCTCGTGTCGAACTTCGCACTGCTGGAGATATGCGAGCATATTTGGGTGGAGATCTGGAAGAGTCGGACTTGGAACTTGATGAGTGTCATGTCGGTAAATTGGGATGATGATGTTGTAGGCGATTCAGTGATACCATGCTCGTGAATGTCACTATCGTTGACCCAGGCCGGCATCCCAGCTGTCATCTTTAACATGTACGTCAGGTCGATATCGCGAAAGCAAAGTGCCTGATCGGTATGTATGATCAAAATGCCCGCCCAACAGCGCCTATATCGTTCCCGTTCGATGTAATTCGATATCGGGGCATCTGTATGGCATCGTAATGCAGTGGCTATGTTCAAGGCAGTTCCAAGAAGTGCCCATGCATATTCAGGACCTTCATTATGCGAGATCATGTACACAAGTATGAGCAGTGCCTCCAGTGTGTCTATATCATGACGCACAAGGAACTGGTCTTGTGAAAGAGACATCATTGCTGCATTCCGAAACTTCTGCGATAAGTCCCGCAAGTCTCGTGGGAAGCTTGTATCTTGCCACAAAAGGTTCAAACCAGCGTCGTCGGGCTTGACGGTTTCCAGCGTGAGAGCAAGTATAGCGAAGAGCAGTGCTAACCACGACAGACTGGTCTTTTCTGGGGCTTCGACGAATGCTAGAAATTGCTTCTGAAACGTTGGACCGTGTATGATATGAAAGATTGATGAAAGAGTGCCGAAGTATCGAACCACCAGATACTCCGTTACCGACGCGGGAGGAAGCATTGCCAGAAGCTCTTGGATGGGGACAGTCGGGCCAAGAGATAATGTAACAGTCGGTCTCTGCGAGTCAGGCCCAGCAGGTCTTCTCTCAACAAGAGGTCTTCGTAGAATGCAATCCCATCGTTCTTGAATTGGCTCAGGGGATTGGCTTAACCGCGAAGCAGCTTCATTAGCCTCAACGTGAATTTGTGGCTGGGGCTCGGATACAAAGTTATCAAGCCGAGGCTCAGTGTACTGGGCTACAGGTTCAATGTTAGAGATCCTAGTCCGTCTCCGACCCCTAGGTCCAGTAAAGTTAGACCCATAGGCGCATGAGTCTTCCCACCCGCGTTTGAGACATGTGTTGCAGGGCAATTGTCTGTCGCATTTGAGCTTGGAGTGTCTGCAAGGATCGCAATTAAGAGGCTTTCTGGGCCGGCGTTTGGGAGCTTGGGTTCTGCTCGCAGAGCTTGTGCTGCTCGGGCTTAGTTGGTTCATCGGTGTTTACCTATCTCGTCTTTGTCTTCCGATGATATTGTTTCTGAATGGGATGAATGATGGTGAAGTTGGGTTCTGATCGGATGAGAAATCGGAATCGGAATCGGACATTGAGTCGGGGATATGATTATGTCATACTATCTTTCAATTGGCCCATCTCATTCCTCACCTGTAGTCGGAGATTGGCATCGCATATTTTGGATGAGTTCAAGACGTCTTTCCCACCATCTGCTTGCAACCGGATCATGAAGATAACATGAGAAACTTACCACAGTCACGGAACAGCTTTCATCATCATTAGTTGCTGCTCAGACCAGGTGGCGACTGTACTCGATTATCTATCCCCGGAAAGGCATGGGTCGATGGAACGTCAAGGGAAGGGATTTTAAGTGTTTTTCTTTTTCCTTTCTCGTCTTCTTCTCATTCTTAACAATATCTTCTTATCGTATAGAATATCTCCTTCATTGCGAAACGGATTGATATTAGAAATCGCAGTGTGCGACTATGTATGTAGGTCAAGAGCTGATGAACGATAGTGACCCGAAAATCGTCGGGTTATTAGAAAAGATAGCGCCCGTAGCGCTAAAGGTATTGTAACATCTTCAACTAGGCCCACATGAGCACTACATCATGGGGATACGTCACATCAACGGCCCAAGGTCCATCCCCCCGCAATTGAAGATACAAGGTGTCGTTTATCCACGGCCTCATCGATAACCTCGACATTGGACATATACCAAGAGCCTCGTTATCATTACCCTACGGTAACTGACCCTGACCACTTCGCATATCTTCATCTATACCGTCTAAAGCAACATGGCCGATCGCTACGTTGCTGTCCACAAAGCAGCCAAGGGTCCTGGCGATGATAGACCTACAGCCGATCAAATCATCAAGGACGAGGACCTGGAAGGAAATCTCAAAGATCATGTGGTATTTATCACAGGTTGTTCCGCAGGTATAGGCGTCGATACTGCCAAAGCCATGCATCTCACTGGGGCCACTTTGTACTTGACCGCTCGCAATCTCGAGAAGGCTAAGACGGCACTGGGCGATCTTGTACACAGTGATCGAGTTCATCTTCTTGAGCTCGATCTCGAGTCTTTTGATAGCGTCCGTTCATGTGTTGCCAAATTCCTCTCCGAAAGCCCGAAACTGAACATCCTCATCTGCAACGCCGGTGTTATGTGCACTCCTGAAGGACGCACTGCACAAGGCTTTGAGACCCAGTTTGGAACAAACCATCTCGCGCATTTCCTAATTTTCAATCTGCTGCGACCTGCACTGCAGAAGGGTGTGACATCTGATCGTGCAGCGCGAGTTGTCATGCTCTCTTCGCTCGCCCATCGCTTCGGGGAGGTGGATTTCGACAACGTCAATTTGGAAGGATGCTACGAGCCCAACAAAGCTTACGCCCAAAGCAAAACTGCAAATCTGTGGACGGCCAATGAGATCGAGCGAAGATATGGCGCCGAGGGTATCCACGCTTGGAGTATCCAGCCCGGTGCAGTATTAACCGACCTAGGAAGGCATTTGACCGAAGAGCAAAAAGGCAGGCTCTCTGGGGATCCGTATCTGAACAAGATCTGGAAGCTCTCGCCTCAGGGTGCTGCAACGACTGTTTGGGCTGCCACCGCTCAGGCATTGGAAGGACAAGGTGGAAAGTATCTCGAGGACTGTCAAATCATTGGCAAGTGGGACCCTTCGACGTCCATGTATGAGCCAGGATATGCCGAGTATGCGTATGATGAAGAGAAGGCAAAGAAACTTTGGGAAAAGTCGGTAGAGTGGGTGGAACTATAGCTTTCTGGTCACTATGATACAAAAAGTGCAGTCTTAAGAGGGATGGCCCCTCTGGAGGCACTAAATTCCGCAGGCGTTAGAACTATCACAAGGTCTTTTGGTCCATGTAACTAAATGATAGCCTTCTTTTATAGGCTTGAAGATCGCTCCATGATCTAAGGTACTACTCGCACGCACCTGCCAATTAGTAAATACCCGTAAAGTCCAACTGTTCCATTTGCCATCGATCAAAGAACTCGAACCCCTCAAACTCAGCATCCAGAAAAGGCACCTGCCCATTTACGTCTTGGGAAAAGTCTGATGTTTCATGTGCAGATACGATCTCGATATTTTCGTCCACATGATTTGTTTCTTCAGTCTGGGCAATATCGTTCAATGATGGAGGGTAGAGCTTATTCTTCGACAAGACCATCTCAAACGCCGGTAGTGCTCTCTTAATAGCTGGAAGATCTTGAATCTGATCGATGGCAAGCATGGTATACTGAATAGATATTCGAGACATTGATCGAACCAGGTCCGATACTGAGGAGTCTAGAGCAGATTCGATATGTAGCGCCAGGAGAGCTGTGATAGTGGTGATGCTGTGAGGGAATGAGCGTCCAGTACTTCGTTAACTGTTGAAAAGAGACAAGATAGACATACAAAGTCGTTGGCATTTTGCGAATGGTGCCACTTATCAATACTCTCTTTAGAATAGAATCAAGCTCAAGAGTAGCGGCGCGGAACCGTTGCTGTGCCCACTGGCGTACGCTGTCTTCATGAACCCTCCATCTTCCACGGTGTAGAAGGCGGCACATTATACACTCAAACCTGTAGCTGGTCGTCAAAGCCTCAAGGAGGTATATCTCATGTTCTAACGAGGAATCGCTGATATTCATTCTAGCAGGCAGGGATGCCCGCCAGCTATCCAGAGGCTGGATCAATCGCTGCATACTCTGCAATGTATTACCTGTTATGACGGATGTCAAAGTACCAACTAGGATATACATCAGCGGTGACATTTCTGTGCCTGAGCCCATACTTACAGATTTTAGCTAGCTCACACTGAGCAATCAGGGAAACTTTTTGCTGCTGGCTAGTTTGGGACAGCAAGTCTGAATGCTGCTGCGGATCTTGGACTTCCCAGTCATCTTCTGTAAGGGGATCAATCTGAGGTGCAGTCACCAACAGTCGTAGGTTCTGGGTGTTGACGAAGAAATGGAAGATATCCCTGTTCTTTCAAAAGTCAGTAGCCTACTCTATAAGTATGTCTTACGAAGGACTAACATGGAGAATCCACCAGATCCGCCGATATATCTTTCTCGAACCTTCATCCCGGGGACGCCTGGGATTTGTTAGTCAACCATCCGCTCTCGGTAACAGTGTGACCTTACGCGTTGATGTTGTGTATACCCAACCTAGAAGCCCGCCGAACAGAGTTATGAAACCAATACTGAAAGTCTCTATCTGACGGATGATCTAAGATGATGGCTCCAAGGATCATGGAGCCCTGCAACATGGAGAGCGAGCCGCCCTGGCAATGAAAGTCGTGGAACAGCTTCGCCTTGGAGAAAAAGGACGTATGAGCGGCTGAGCGATCGGAGTAACCGCATGCTCTTATCACTTCCATCGGTACGTAGGAACTTGCTGCAGTTGACATGGCGTGGAGTAGAAATAGTGAATAGTCTCCTGAGCGGTAACTTTTGATGAATTCTGAACGGTCAAGAACTGGCGCAAATGGGTACACGTAGTCGAAGTAAGCTTTGACAATCAGATCTCTATTTAAAATTAGGTAGCGTAGACGACCATTGATGACGAGACATACATATACTGCGGGGGTGGGAGTTGGAAGACGCCTTTCTTGGTCAGATACTCGTTGTCGATGTCGTCAAGCTGTAACGGAGGGTTCCAGCGACGTATCTGGTCGTTGAAGCTATCGTCCGGTTCACCGTTTGGCCGAGGTTCGTCAACATCGCTTTGGTCAGTGACAGTGTTTTCGACTGTATCTTGAAGAATGTTTAAGTAGAGAAGATCAGGTTGGGGGCGACGGGCCAGGTTATTTTCTGGTGAGTCATGACTGCTATGTGTAAGGGAACTTCCACTCGCGTGAATTGATCCCAGGGTGCAGGTGGTTCTCGTACGGCTAGCTGAATGGATCCCAGTGCTCAATGCATGATTCTGAGACACAGGCTATGAATGACATGTTAACGATGAACTCCAATTGACATAGAACTATGAGAGTTCTACGGCACTGACCGTCGGTATGACAGAACCTCTGGTGGCAGGGGCTTGCTCCGTCTCGGCGGTTCGTCCTTTACTAAACACAGGTCTATTAGTCAAGGTACTTGACATGAGGAGAAACTAACAAAGTTCGGCGCTTGCGTGTTGACAATACACATTCATCAGTAGTGTCTCTGCTGACGCAGCTGCTGCAAGGTAGTCCAACCACTGAAGCATCGCATTTGGTTTTGCGAGTTCGACATGGCACGCAAGCTTTACTTATTTTGGGTGCAGATGGGCGAGGCATTCTGTCGACGGGGATTTGGTGCTGTATCGATCATTGAGCTTCGCAAGGTGATGCTTCGGGATTGATTTAAACGAATCTGCTTCATGGGAGACTAAGATTCCAAGCGAAATGCCGCGGGGTTTTGGCTCGGTGTTTTGACGGAAATAACAGGACGCCACTTGCGACAGTAAATTGAGTCTGTACCTTGATAAGCTACTCACTCTGTAATCCCGGTTGTAAGCCCGCGGGCAAATGCACCATTGAGCCAGGCTTATAAGATCTTTTCAATATCTCTCTGTCCAAGACAAATTGTTCTGTGGCTATGGATGATCCTCTGTCTATCTCTACTGTAATCGCACAAAGCTTGAACAATACTCTAGCAATGGCTGTTAATACCCATTCAGACTCCTTCTCGCTTTCCTCAGATACTATTACCAACGATCCAGGTGTGCAATCACGAGACTCGAACTATAACATGTATCGATATTTTCAAGGGTTCTTCAGTAATTCACGTCTTGACAAAAAGATTCTTCTTGACCAGAAGTACCCTGGCAATGGTACAAAAGAATATCCATTTCGCATCAGCTTCCTATCACTCGATCCCCAAAACCCCAGTTCGTTCCCGCGTTCGAAGAAATGGTTTTACACGAGCCTTCAAGCACTAGCAACCCTGGCCACGACTTTCGCCAGCTCGGCATATTCAGGCGGTATCAAGCAAGTCATCGGATCCTTCGACATTTCCCAGGAGATAGCCACGCTCGGTATTTCGCTATACGTCCTGGGCTTTGCTTTAGGTCCCCTTGTCTGGGCGCCTTTATCAGAGCTCTACGGTAGACGTAAAATTTTCTTTTTCAGCTTCATGGCCGCTACGGCTTTTAGTGCGGGAGCTGGTGGGTCTGGGTCCATCTCTGCTTTGCTTGTACTTCGATTTCTCGCTGGATCAATCGGCTCTGCACCTCTTTCCAATGCCCCTGGTGTTATCGCCGATATGTTTGACAAGTCAGAACGGGGTATGGCCATGTGTATGTTCTCTGGGGCACCATTCTTGGGACCTGCTATTGGTACGTTCATATTCCTCTTATTTGATGATATTTGTGACTGACCCTTGATAGGTCCAATCGTAGGCGGCTTCTTAGGGGAGACTGAGGGCTGGCGCTGGCTCCATGGACTAATGGCAATCTTTACTGGCGTCTTATGGATCATCACGACATTGTTGGTTCCAGAGACCTATTCCCCGTATATCCTTCGGAAGCGCGCTGAGACCCTGTCGGAGATTACAGGCAAAGTGTACGTCTCGTCCCTTGACGCAGATAAACCACCAAAGTCAGCAACTCAACAGCTCAAAGGGGCTCTGACAAGGCCTTGGGTACTGTTACTCAAAGAGCCCATTGTGTTGATAACGTCAATTTACATATCTATCATCTACGGCACGATGTATATGTGTTTTGCCGCATTCCCTATCGTCTTTCAGGGTGGAAGAGGCTGGAGCCAAGGCATGGGCGGTCTGGCCTTCACCGGAACTGTTGTCGGAGTGGTATTAGCTATCTTGAGCTTTTTTTTCGAAGACAAGCGCTATTCTCGGGAAGCTGGAAGAAAGGGAGCTCCGCTGGAGCCAGAGGGTAGACTTCCTCCAGCAATGGTAGGCTCTATTCTCATTCCTCTCGGCCTCTTTTGGTTTGCTTGGACGACCTTTCCCAGCGTCCACTGGGCTGTTCCAATCGTCGGCACTATATCCTTTGCTTGGGGTCTTGTCTTGGTCTTCATGTCGTTGCTCAATTACCTCATTGACTCATGTAAGTACTCTGGAAGCCCATGAATAATTTCTACTCACAAGATAAGACGTTGTCTTTGCAGCATCAGTCATGGCAGCCAACTCAGCACTTCGGTCAGTCTTTGGCGCGGCCTTTCCCCTATTCACTCGACAGATGTATCACAACCTCGGTATTCACTGGGCCAGCTCAATCCCCGCGTTCCTCGCACTGGCATGTGTGCCCTTCCCGTTTTTGTTCTTCAAGTACGGGCAACAGATTCGTATGAAGTGTGAGTATGCCGCAGAAGCGGTCAGTATACTTGAGAAGATAAAGATACAACATGTTGTAATTACCGAGGATGATGCTATGGAAGAGGCTGAAGAGATGTGGGTAGCAAGGACACATAACAGCCATGTATCGGTGGATCATGGCCACATTGGATCGGGAAACATTGGATCGGGAAACATTGACCGACCTGTTTAATCAGTTTTTGAGATATTTTGAGACTCTGTCGCTCAGCACAAATAGAATAAATAGCATAGACTAAAGGTTTATATGATAGGGACATTTCAATTCTTGCCATAGACTATAAACTCTCTTTTATCAGGAAAGAGTGTTCGAGTGATACAAGAAGCAGGATGATGGGCCTATCCAGAGCAATTGGGTCAATCCCCGCTTAGAAACCTTGCTGGAAGGCAAGGGTTCTCACCAGGTGTCGAGCACCGGGTTCTTGAAATGCCAATTCATCGGGTTCGGTACCAGTTCTGCCGCCGAAATTCGGCACGTTACGATATCATAATGCTACTATGTTCCGCTCCACAGCCGTAACTGAACCGTTCATGTTTAGTGTAGCTGCCGATCGAACAAGCTTAATTCTTAGTGCGTTAACTAAACAGGCATCGTAAACCTGCATCGCGCGGAGGCACTCCAGTTTTGTGGGCGGCTCAGCATGCTTGGCGATGGGAAAAACTATGCATCTGAGCCATATAAAGTGAGGGGACGATTCAACCCCGTCTTCTGCTCTTTTGATCTTGTCAGTTCCTTATCCTCTCCTCCACCATGAAGCTCTTATCGAATCTGAGCACACTGTTAGCAATAGGGCCTGCTCAGCAGGTTCTCGCAGCACAACACGAGTCTGAAACACATCATAACCTCGTGAAACTTGATGGATATGGCAGCTTTTCCGGCACGACTGTCAACAGTACATTCACCAGGCAGCAGCTACCTGCTCCTGTAGACGCTTGGATGGGTATTGACTACGCTGTTCAACCCACTGGTCATCGTCGCTTCAAGGCTGCGGATTGGCCCAAGCCATTCAAGGGTGTCAAGCGAGCCGATGGCTACGGAAAGACCTGCATTCAGGAAATCGCATCGAAGACACCTCTAGAGTCTCAAAGTGAGGCTTGTCTAAACTTCAATGTTTTCCGAACAAAGGGAATTCCTTTGAGTAAGAAGCTGCCTGTTCTGGTGTGGATCCATGGCGGCGCTTTCTTCTCTGGAAGCTGGGCTAGCTTCGACGGTGCAGCATTCGCGGCTTCATCGAAAGAACCTATTGTTGTGGTAAACTTCCACTATCGAGTGAATTCCCTTGGCTTCCTTCCATCCAAACTTTTTCAAGATGAGGGTCTTTCGAACCTCGGTATTCGAGACCAGCGGTTGTTGTTGGAGTTTGTTCAGAAGCACATCGGGGCATTTGGAGGCGACAAGGATGCTGTCACTATCGGTGGTCGTTCTGCTGGCGGTCACTCTGTGGGAATCCATTACTTCCGCAACTACGGCAATGATAACAAGCGCTTATTCGCAAGGGCCATTCACCAATCAGGATCTGTCACATCAAGAGCTTTTCCTAACGCGTCATATCCTCTGTACAAACGTCAGTACGACGAGTATGTGGAGTACCTAGGTTGTGACGGCAAAATGTCCAACAAGGCGACTCTCAAGTGTCTACGAGAAGCAGATATCGATAGCATTCGGAACATCAGCACAAAGATCTTCTATGATTACAATCCCGCGTTGACGTGGCCTTTCCAGCCCGTACAGGGAGGACCACTGTTTGAGAAGCCTGGATCTCAGTCTGGCTACGATGGCACATTCTTCCATGTCCCGGTGATTACCTCAACCGTCAACGATGAAGCAAAGTTCTACACGCCTGGGGACCTTGAGACCGATAAGGAATTCTTGGATTACCTCCACAACATCTCACCAGCTTTGACACAGCAGGATCTGTCTGAGCTGAGTGATCTATATCCTGATCCGGCAAAGTACAAGGACTCACCCTTCGCGAATTCGCCGAATAGCACCCAGTACAACCGCATCTCTGCTGCTTGGGGCGACTACGCTTACATTTGTCCTGGTCAGGAGACAGCATACCGAACCTCCACTGCTGGCGTGCCCACATGGAAAGTTCGCTTCAATACCAATAACACCTTCCCTGCATGGAAGGGCATCCCACATACAGCGGACACTGCATATACGTGGGATGAGCAAACTACGCAGTATCCTGAGATCAGCCATGTCTATCATGGATATCTGGCTAGCTTTGTTGCGACTGGCAATCCTAACCATCACAGGTATCCCGGTAGCCCAGAGTGGCCTATTTACAAGGGCGATGCTAAGTCGCCGTTGCAAATTGTTGTGCAACCAGATAATACAAAGGTTGAGGAAGACAATATTAGGAAAGAGGCTTGTCTTTGGTGGAGGGATCCCGAAAGGGCTCCTAGACTGAACAAGTGAAGAGTAAATTCAAGCAGCAAGGCCTCAAACAGAGGGATCATTCATGATGTTCCAAAACCTCGTTTTTGAGATGAAGAGCCGGCAAACTTGGAATATTAAGCAAATGCATTCTGCTCGTGATTTAGATCTATATCGTTGATAGTAAAGAAACTAGCCTTCTCTATAAGTCTGCCCTCATCGATGCCATCAATTCAGCCTTGGTGCCTACAACAAAGCCTCGACTAAGGTATTGGACATTCATCGCAGCTCACTCCCAGCAGTATAGAAGAGTTTTCTCTTATGAGGCGCTGATGAAACGTCATTCTTGACATGGTATACCAGTACTGGGTCAGAAATATTTCATAGCTCAAACGCAACCAGAACTTCCTGCCCCTTGTAACCCCCAACAATGGGTTAATCAACATTTTGAGCCAGGGACCATAGCTTTAAGTCGTGGCAAAACACGCTTTTAGGTGGCTTGGTGTACTTAAAAATCGCCATAACAACAGTCTTACAGCGAACAGCACTGCCCAGTGACCGGTGAGAGTGAGCAGGCGAAGTATATTACTTTAAGCTTACAGGGGCAACCTGAGTACTCCCATTGGCAGGATGATCCTAAATGTAGATCTAATAATACATAGAAGAAATTGGACTTGCAAACGCTGCATGCTGCGGCCCAGTCGTTTATTATGTCACGACCAGACTCGAAGTCCCTCATGTCTTGTAGTCTGCAAGCCGAAACTAGGATCCACGAAGTGTACACTCTCAATGAAATATCTGTCGTCTTCAATCTTTGCCTTCATTCTTGCAAACCTCCCCGATCACTCGGCGGGTTCCAAACCCGGTCGAAGTCCACTACATCAGGAAGAGTTGTTCTTATGATAGCACAACACCCATCCAAACTCAACAGGATTAGTGCTGATAAGCGCAGGCTTTCCATCCGTGAATTCGGTGCTGCCAAATTGAATTCCATACTTGTCGTTGTATCGCTGGCACACAACATCTTTGACATCAGGTGACGGGGTGTCGGGTACGTGGACGCTGAGACTCATGAGACGTAGCTCAGTGACTTGGTAGTTGAGGCTTGTGAGCTGCGCCAGCGGGATTCTGACAGGCTGCTGGCTATGATCGGCGGCGTTGACAACCATGACGTTTGCGTATGCGACAGGAGCCTGGCGGGCGGTTGGTTGAGCCGATCCTGCCGAGGCCATGAGCGCGATGGCACTGGTGATGGCGGTGGTGAAGTGCATGATTGATTGTTTCGATGACGATGTAGTATGTTTGGTATAGTATGGTACTGTTAACAGAAGTGTAATAAGGGCCGGGTTTATAAAGCCCTTTCGAAAAGATGAGAGTAGAAAGGTTCGATCTCTTATACTTGATCTATTTGTCCTACCGATATTGCCCAATATTGGATTTTTTTACACGTCAAGTATCTAATAATAGTACGGCATAAATACAGACGTATCAATATACTTGGCCTAATGCCGTGTGACGCACCCATAAGCACTTGTAAAATTTACGAGGCTTGCGCTGTTCCTTAGCCCCGTATCACCCCATAGTCCTGCAGAATATAGTGACGCTTGTCACGTTGTTTGGTGGGCTCCGAAGCCAGTAAGAAGCAGAGGAATGAGACATATTGAATGAGTAAGCCGTCGATCATGAGATAATTTCCCCTCGAGAGGAGACAACGCGGTATGGTTGGGTGGGTAGATTTAATTACAGTTCTACAACGTAACTTCAATTCCTATGTTATACCTCGTATAATCTTCTTGGTGTTGGGATATTGCTTTGTTTGGTCATGTTTGTCTTGTCTCAGCAGGTGTCGTTAATAGCGCTCGATATGTCCAGATGGGGTATAGCATTATTCTGGACGGAATCACAGACCTTACAACAGGATCAAATCTTTATTTGCATTCATCCCTTCAGTTCCTCGAACAATCTCTATAAGCCTCGACGCAGCTCATGGGACTCTTCTTATCGAATCTTACATGGGCCTGAGCACACGTAAGAGTATGCTTACCCCAAAACCAAATATTGCTTCTGCAGTCTTACAAAGATCATACACCTGGGATAGGCAATCTTCTCAGTCAAAACTTCTGCCTCAGCATATCCAACATACCATTGTTAAATGTGTTCCTTAATAATGTCTCCTGAATGGCAAGGTCTCGGTAGCGATGCATCAGCCTTTTGAAGGAAATCATGAAACTGTATTCAGCTACATAAATAGAACCGCCAAGCCAAGCTTACTCTAGCCATCGTATTATAAATTCCTTCTATACTATTGTCCTGGCATAAGCGTCACTATATTAGGCTAGACCAACAGCTGAGCGAACAGCGTCGATCAGGATGTTGTTGAAGTCACCACCAGCCTCGTAAGTACCGAAGCCTCCGAGCTTCTTGGTCTTGACAAACAGACCCTTGTCGTGGAAAGACTGGGCGTTGTCGTAACTGACGTAAATCTCCTTCTTGGCATCGTAAAGGAAAGGCTATCGAGTCTGTCAGCGAATGTACTTCTACATCACGTTTGGTCACAAGAATAGACGTACCGTCTTGCTGCAGTTATCGAAGGTGTAAGCAATACCAGGCGCAGGGTTGCCCTTGGTGTCAAGGAACTTGGCCTCCTTAATCAAACTCCAGAAAGGGTAAGTTGCTCCAGGGGGGTTGGGGTTACCGCAGTCGTCGATACGAGGGTCGTTGTCCCAACTGCTGCCCTGGAAGCGGTCGGTGGAGTTCTGGGCAGGGTAAAGATTGAGCCTATGGTTGGGACCAAAAGCAGATGTTGTGTTGACCTTGAAGCCGTGGGCGTAGTTGGGCATACCGAGGACGAGCTGGGAAGCGGGCATACCAGCAGCAGTCCACTTAGCGATTGACTCGTCACCTGCACCCTGGTTGTTTCGGGGATCGCAGGAGCGAGAAAGAGGGGCGTTGGGGCCAGCATTGGGAGACCAGGCACCGTAAAGGTCGTAGTTCTTTGCAAGCAATGTCAGCGCGGCTCACATTCTAGTATATCGTGTAACTTACCATGAGCATAATGTAATCCAAGACATCAGCAAAGCCCCCAAGGTCCTTGGAGGCAGCACCGGTCTTGTCGTTCCAAGGGAAGAGCGAACCGGCAGCAGTAAGGTACAGACCCTTACCAACGGGGTCCTGGCGAAGCTTCTTCAAGAACTCCAAAAAGTTGGCAGTATCGTTGTCATTGATCTCGTTACATCCAAGACCCTGGCGGTTAGGGTATTCCCAATCAAAGTCCAGACCATCCAAGTCGTGCTTCTTGACGAAGTCAACGCAGGTCTTGACGAAAGCAGTACGGTTCTTCTCGTTACCAAAGTTGGTAGAGAAGTACTTGCTTCCAGTCCATCCACCGATGGAAACAAGGGCCTTGACGCCGTTCTTCTTAGCGTCCTTGACGAAGCATTCGAGATTCTCGGGCTGAGACTTGGAAATGTCGAGGCTGCCGTCGGAAACAGTCTCGGCGAAAGCGTACTTGGCGTCAGTGTACTTGCTCCATTGCATGGCTGAGACAGGGAAGCCTCTGTTGGCGTGGAAGCCAGCGAAGTAGGTGGAAGCTACAAGACCTGAGTTGCCAGTGGCGGCAGAGACGCTACCGCTCAGGCTCAGAAGGCCCACCAGTGTGGCAGACAGGGCTTTGAACGACGGCATGGTTATAAAAAAGCAAGAAACGAATAAAGGAGAATAAAGGAATGTGTGAAGTTGAGTGAGAAACGAGTGTATTGCAATGTCAGGATGCCAAGTCTGACGAGATTTGTACGACTTTATACTCCCCTCCTTTCCCCTCCTATCCACAGTAAGCTTACCTCCCAATACAGCTCCTTGTAATTAAATCGTATGAGCGAGCATGAACTGCCGGATAATGTAGCCCTTGCCGCGCCCGTTATATTCTCCGCGGACGCGTTTCAGTCCATGCGGCAGTTCAAATTGGGTGCCTCCCCTTAGGTCCGACTAAGGATTAGCTTAAAGCTTAATTGACGATTCAGGCTTCGAGAAGAGGCCCCATCATTTCCGCCAGTACCTAGTTTGGGCTCGGGCTTTTTTGCCTTGGACTGTTTCTCACTATTGGTCTACTGAGTCTTGACTGCGTTGTGCGCGCGGTGGAAAGTTGGACTGTTTCGCGTTCCTGTTGGTGCGTTAATTAAGGGTTTGTACGTCATTGAAGATGTAGGCGAGCTGTGAAAGTTTGATCTCTATCGCTCCTCCGGGTGCCGGTTAGACGGATCTTCATCCTTCGTCAGAACCCTGCCACTTTAATTGAATTCGGCCAAAGAAGCTACAAGGTTTTTATCTTGTTTGACAAACGCGTCTTGTGGGTTACTTCGCGGCCTGATCAACAAACTCACAACTCCCCTCATCTTATTTTTGTCCCGTTTCGGCTGCAACAAACCCGTCGAGACACCCAATTCGGGACACTGCTGGCGACATTTTGACGCGTCGCAAAGTGCCGACCTTGGTAAGAATAATCTACATCAAGGATGTCTTGGGCCCGGAGACACGGTCGTGGTCCATAGAGTCCACTGTCATAGCACGTATTGATTGCATTTGCGCATGTTTCGGCTCCAATGGTGCTCACTACGCAAGAGCCTCTGGACAGGCCGCGACGAGGTACCAGGCACACGTTGACAACGATGTTCCCAATATCATATCAGCATTTTTCTGTTAAATCGAGCCAGTTGACCACTTATTTTAGGCCCGTAATTAACTTTTACATCTTTACTGGTTTCCAAGCCGCGCGTTCCACATATGGTGCGCTATGTATCTGTGCATCTGCTATGCTGGCCTTTGGTGTTATGATCATATATTACTGCACTTTATCTGCAGTATCAGACTTAACTATCAATTTCTTCCTTGGGCATGCAATTTGAAAGTGGCAAAGCCTTTGACATCTGTGACGCGGTTATGGTAGCTCTTATGCACGAGCTCAAACGGAAAATCATTTGCGATACTTGTAGCTTACATTGATGCAAACTCCTTGATAGATGGAAGAGCAAAAATGCCTGTGTCCACATTCACGTTCCATTGTAGACTGATGAGTTTTGGGTATTGAATAATCCGACTGACTCTAGAAGTATGCACTTGAGGATGCTCTATGTTGCTTTCCATATGTGTGGGTAACTATTGTCCAAGTTTGGTATTGTCGCGTTGCAAAATCATCTTCCAACCGAGCCGTTGTTTATCGGTGATACCCATACGTCTTGATCAACTGAGAAACAACAGTACTACGAGATTGATGGCAATTTTATCAAGATAATTCTTAGATGGAAGGAGATTGCGCAACTTGCCTCCAAGAATACTTTATCATCTTCAAATATATGTCCTCGTGATGCATTCCAGATGATTCTCTAAACCTAGCCCAGGGTAGCTAACCACACTAACGAGTCAAACTCTTCTGGCAAGCTCGGGATCTCTTTCCCTTTCTAACGTTATTTATCAACACTGGTCATTCCCCACACGCTAACAGTCGGCGAATTTTGTGGAGAATCTCGGCTCCTATCTCGTCACCAGCGACGATAACCGTAAGTCTGGAGTAACATCTACTATCTTTCTGGGGGAATGGCTCGAGCTTGGCCTAGTGCCGTCTTTTCGGGATCACTATCTTTGTTGTGTGCTTCCCATCTTTGGTGGTCGGTAGTACTGGGGGATTGCCATGCACTGCTCAGCTGACGGCTTCGTCCGGCCTTGGCTGATAGGAACTCACTATACTCTTTGGGACTTGACGTATTCTGGAATTGTTCCCGATGTTATGATGTGTGCTGTAATCATGATTACAACTAAAATGGAAAGCTCAAAGTATGGGGAAACAAGTAACAGTTTCCGAACAGATTGGATATATAAAGTCTCTCGAGGATGGCATAGATTCGAACAACAATCACTCATAATTACAAACAACAACTACTACACAAATACAACAACTCTTATCGCCTCCAACTTCAACTTCAACTCCATAACACCATCAACCATTTTCTACAGGCAATACCACATCATCAATCACAATGGCCGCTCAGGTTAATCAAGACACTCTCGACATGTCCCTGTTCTTCGGAACAGAGGAACAGAAGAAGGACTTCTGCGATTCCCTCCTCCGCCTTCTCAAGAAGCGCGGCGGTGTCAAGCTCGTTAACCACAGCATCCCTTCTGAAGACATCCACGAGCTCTTCGCCCAGACCAAGCGCTTCTTCGAGCTTCCTCTTGAGACAAAGATGATCGCCAAGCACCCTCCTCAGGCCAACCCCAACCGTGGCTACTCTTTTGTTGGCCAGGAGAACGTCGCCAACATCAGCGGCTATGAGAAGGGTCTCGGACCTCAGACCACCCGTGACATCAAGGAGACCGTCGACTTTGGTTCTGCTACTGATGAGCTTGTTGACAACCTCTGGGTTCCCGAGGAGAAGCTCCCCGGCTTCCGCAAGTTCATGGAGACTTTCTACGAGAAGGCCTTCAAGACTGAGATGCAGCTTATTGAGGCTCTCGCCATTGCCCTTGGCGTCTCCCCGGATCACCTGAAGTCTCTCCACAACCGCGCCGAGAACGAGTTCCGCATCCTCCACTACCCTGCCATCCCCGCCTCTGAGCTCGCTGACGGCACCGCCACACGTATCGCTGAGCACACTGACTTCGGCACCATCACTATGCTCTTCCAGGACTCTGTCGGTGGTCTCCAAGTCGAGGACCAGGAGAACCTTGGCCACTTCAATAACGTCGAGTCGGCCGCTCCCACAGACATCATCCTCAACATCGGCGATTCTCTACAGCGCCTGACCAACGACACATTCAAGGCTGCCTGCCACCGTGTGACATACCCTCCTTCCATCAAGGCTGGCGATGGCGAGCAGGTCATCCCTGAGCGATACTCTATCGCCTACTTCGCGAAGCCTAACCGAAATGCTTCCCTGTTCCCACTCAAGGAGTTCATCAAGGAGGGTGAGCCTTGCAAGTACGAGGACATCACTGCTTGGGACTGGAACAACAAGCGAATTGAGAAGCTATTTACCGCTGAGGCTAAGGCTTGAAGGAAAAGAGTAATTGGTTTAAAATGTCAAATAGTATACATGGTCATAGCATAGCGGAGTTTTATTGATTTCAATTACTTTCATATAATCCGGCCTGCATTCAGTGAAATTCTCTGCTATTCTCTTCGTCTTGTGACATTGAACACCTACAATGCCTGACGCTATGGGCTAGCATTACTTTTGCTTCACGAAAATGTTACAGTTAGAGGTGGATAACCTCAACTACTCACACCGTCAACGCCAGCAGAGTAGTAATTTGTTTTCTCTGCTACGTATTCTTTCTCTTGCGTAACCCCCAAACAGGTCTTTGTCACATCCAACACAAACAGTCAACCTTGCCTGCTTACCTCTTCGTTGTTCGTGATCATCCCCGGGATTACTGACTCGAGTGACGAATGCAAACTCGCGATACCCACAATCAGATGGCCCCAGATTGACGCCCTTTTCCATGTCATGTCAATTTTTCTCCACAGAAGTCCCTACCATGTTTATCGTGCTTCTCGACTCCATCATACAGGAACAAAACATGGAGAGAAACCGCCCTAGAACTTCTTAGTCCCAACCCAACATCCTATCAAGTGCCTCCATTTCAACCAATCTCATTCTAATTGGTTGTCTCTTCGGATGCTACGAAAGATAAGCCCCAACTGCAAAAGGCAAGCGAACCCGATGTCTTTCCTCTTTTCATAGCCCGTTAAAGCGTATTGCCCCCAGGTTCCCTTGCACGGCCTTCCTCATTCGTTTTGTTACTTACACAGACAACTTGCTCTACACTTCCCTTTCATACCGGATTTGGATTCATTCGTCATGGGTGCCGCTGCTCGTTCGAGACGTACGCACTCTTTTGGCGGATGTAAGACTTGTCGGAAACGACATCTCAAATGTGATCAGTCCCTCCCTAGGTGCAATCGATGCCGCCAAGCTGGGTTGACATGTGAGGGTTTCACGCCTGCGCTCAGATGGTTGGTTTCTACAGGCAAGGAAGTTTATGATAGACAGCCGACACAGACTGCTGAGGTTGGGGCAGAGCAGTATTCAAGAAGGCATTTGTTCACTGGTAAGTGCATATCTACTATTTAACGTACGAGTTTGGAATGCGAAGCTGACGATTTGGGTAGAGGCTGATAGAGAGCTCATGAGCAATGCTCTTGTTACAAATGTCCCTTCCACAGTGACAGCTGCTCTGAATCAGATTGATGAAGGGTCAAAAGGTCTTGACGTGAACGACGATGCGGCAAGTATCTACGAAGTTGGACCATTTCAGGTCTTCAAGTTTGAGTCTTGTCAGTCAGCCACAACGGCCATCTCAGACCATGTTTCCTTCAACGACATGGAGCACGATACTCTGAGTGAGCCCCAAACGCAAGGCTTTTCCGAACCATTGGACAACAACCCCGACCAAATCGTTGATGAGACTGTCGTTCCTAATGACTTTGCAACAACGTCACTAGACTTTCTACACTGGGGTGACTTGTTCACATGGGATGTCAGTGTTCTTGACAACCCGCCCCAACTCCCTTATGAAAACTTCGAGACTCTGCCTATGAACCTCAATTGGCCTAATGAATCATTCTCCGAATCCTTAGACACAATGATGCCGTTTGAGCCTGTGGCTGACGACGTTGCATGGCCGCAGCTGGATCTCATGGTCGATGCACCAGTACTGCTGAAGCACTTCAACGATGATGTGATCAGCCAGATGGGATCGCTGCCCATCAATGAGAAGTCTGCTTGGAGGACCCTGCATTATCCCTCTGCTATCATGACGCTTAGCGAGTTAACCATGTTAGATGTCAACAAGGATCAGATCAAACGTGCAAATCTGGCTACATTTTATGCCCTGATAGCCGTATCCTCGTTCCATCTCTCGCTCAACTCCATCACGTTCCCAAGCCTCGCACGGCCTGGTGAGCACTGGAAAGCCTTATCGAATCGGACATATGAAGCTGCCAAGCAACATCTGAAAGTCAGTCTGGAAAAGGAGTCTCAACCAGGACCGCACAAGGCAAAGTACAAGGAGCAGTTGATGGGTATAAGCGCCGTATTGGCGACAGCTGTAAGTAGAACATTCGCCAATGACATGACGTTCACAGACTAACATCCTGGCAGCTCCTTTCTGGAAACGAAACAGATACCCGCTGGTGTCTTACCGAAATGGAACGCCTCATCAGCTGGCGCGGCCTCACAAAACCTAGCATCTCCCGGCGGGCGCGACTCCTGCACAACATCTACGCCTGGATGCGAATCGTCTCCGAGAGTCTCAATGTTTACCACGACGAGAATCACGCCATCGAAACACCCTTTACCCGTCCCAATGTCAATACGCACAGCAAACCAGCTGCCGTTCCCGTGCAGTCCATCAACCCAGACATGACACTCGACAACTTCCTCCACCTCGAGCCGCGCAAGCTACACAGCCAAAAGACAAGGCGTGACATCAAGGACATTCACCTCGCGGATACATCGCAGGATCATGAGAACATGTATATGCAGATCTACGGTGTACCCGAGACGTGGCTAAGTCTTGTCTCGCAAATAACAAGGCTGGCGAATGTCATGGACCGACTCTCTGCGCGGGACAAACCAGATGCTGAAGCACTGATGGCTCTCCAACCACGAGCATCGTACCTTGAGAACGCAGTGTGTCTGTTCCGGTCGCGGCATAACGAAGGGTCCCCATCTATGAGTGCAAGCCCCAACTCTGCCCCCGGCGGAACACCACACATGCACATGGTGCGCGCCTTGGCTTCTGGGCTTGTAATATTCTTCTATCGACGAATCCGCAATGTGAACCCGTTGGTTCTGCAAGACAGCGTTAATGACGTGGTCAATTCACTGCACGCGTTTGACGAAGCGCTCGAGAGGAATAATCTGCTCGGACCGGGGACGGCGTGGCCTGCGTTCATTGCGGGCGCCGAAGCGAGAGGGCGGCAAAGGATCGATATCGCGGAGTGGTTAGACAAGGGATTCTCGAGAAGCGGGTTCGAGAGTTACAAGTCTTCCAAAGAGGTGCTTACTGAGGTTTGGAGGAGGAGGGATAGTGCGCAAGGAATGCCGAGTGGAGACGTTTGTACGTGGATGGAGGTCTGTAGAGATTTGCATCGGTGGCCGTTGGTTTCATGATAGAACTATAATGATAATGCATCACGACGTTATGGAGATGGCTTGCTTGTAATTGTGTGTTGTTTGCTCGCGTATTGGTTGGTTGTAGGTGATAGTCGGACACTGCCAGTTTTGAACTTCGACGCCCTGGAGGAGCATGCTCAATTGGGTGACGTACAATCTTTGCACACCTGATCGACGCTCTCCGAGTCCGCCGTAGTCAATGCGGTCCTGTTTGTTAGTTGACGGCTTCATTACCACAGTCAGTGACCGGTGAGTTCAAGTGGGAGCTCCGACCCGATCTGACGGCGCAATGTGATACGACATCCTCACTGCGCTTCACAAATGATCCGCGAGTGCAGTCTGCTTAACGGCTAGGCGAGTCACCAAGATGTGGTCTAAGGGACAATCGCGCTCAATGGCTCACTTGAATATGTCGGACAGTAGCAATTTCGCATCGACGAATCGCTGTAACGCGACAGGCTGTGCGTATGGATGCAATGCCTGAAAGATCAATCCAGCGCAACTTCGTCCTCGCAGCGCCGTCGTAAGACTCGAGCCATAATGACCCCGTGCCTGGCTTGGGCAAGAGATCTTGAGCGCATTGTGTATCGTTCGAAATCAGTCGACGACCGCTTCAGGGGGCTTGTTCGCGTCGAGCGGCGCGCGCTTCACTTGAGGGTAAAAGAAACAGGCAAACTGTGCGGTCGGGTTCACGAGCGTGAGCGTGTTCAGGTACGGAGGAGGTGAGGCGGTTGGTTATGCGCTGGGCGTCGAACGTTCCCGACTATCGCTGGAGGGGTTGCTATTCGCATCTTTCGGTAAGGTAAGGGGGCAACTTGATGCAGTTGGATTGAGGCACTGAGCAAGCTGACTGATGTCGGGTTGCTGATGTCGCGGATGCGAGAAGCACCTGACCCGACCTATCCATTGCCCCACCACCGGTATCAGAGAAGTTGACCACTAAATTTCAGGGCGTCATAGGTAATGTAATAGATGCCGTGCCCTAAATCGCCAGTAATTTCCTCTCATATGTATCGCTTTCAGCAGTCATACAGGTGCACTGGTGCGACAACAACCCGACCCCGCCATTAAAAGAGTCCTGCACGTATGGACGAGGTGCAGAGCGCCAACAATCCATGCCAGTTAAAACCACCAAACTCAGTGTACTGCATCGAGTCATGAAAATCAGAATCACATCAATTATAAATAGTTAAACTCACCCAAGATCAATTTGTACCGTTGAAGCATTTGTACGCCACTGGTGATATCGTTCATATCCATTGAGAATCATGGTTCCCCAGCAGTCTCCTGGCCACTCAGACATAATTAGTTTACTACTCGTAGGACTGCCTCTAATGGCACGTCCAAATTCACAGAGGGAAAATGCAAATATGGATCGAAATTCCGTGTATGGGGTATCATTATTTGGGTATGAATATATATATATATATGTATAGTATTACTTCGCGACGGCCACAAGTCGTCGAGGCTATACGTTCTCGCAGTATTTGACCATCCCCTTCGACGTATTCGGCGAGATTCTGGGTGGCATTGTTATCGGTGAACCAGCTGAAGAAGGTAAACTTTGCATATCGTAAAAGTCGCATGGGTTCGTCGCATTCGAGGGTGATCGTTCCGGTCGATCGTCGTGTTGTCGCTTCAGGTCTTTTATGAGGGCATAAAAGAAGGGCGTGTTGGCGACGATGCATGCACAAAGAATCTCGATTGAAGCCCACTATAACAAATTAGCATTGATTTCCCCAAGCTGCATATACCTTGATCAAGAAATCTCGTACCATTGATCGGGATCGTTGCGAAACGGATTCGTTGAGGATGAGAGGAAGGCGGAGTATGGTAATAGCGACAAGAACAGCGCCCACACTGAACAAGAAGCCAAGTTGTAGTTTCTCTTTGAGATCGAGTCGAAGGTGTCGCAGCATCGGAAAAGGAAGTATTATGAGAGCTATGTTGAGGATGATGTTGCAAACTGCCATTAAGATCAAATTACCCACGGCGCGGTTACAGGCTACTTCTGTCGTGTCAATGTCAGCGATTTTTCGGGCTGCGGTGAATTTGTTGTCTTACTGCTATCGTCGCGATTGAGCGCCCACATTCTGGAGCCGGTTAGAAAGAGGTAATTGTTGTCCACGGAAAATACATACAGTGATATTGGACGGCATTCTGCGAGGATTGTTATAAAAACAGCAACGAAAGTGGCAATGATAAACCACCACAGCGCGTCTGTGAGGATCTTGCCCCAGCGGAAAACATCAATGAAACGTGAGTAAAAGGCTAACAACCCAAGTTTCAAACACCACAAACTGTCCATACAAAGTCAGCTTATTATATCCTCATTCTGATCGATTGAGTTACCCACAACATAGCATAGAATATACGCCCAGGTATAAGCAACTTGTGCGAAAGCTCCCTCTCCCCATCCAGATCTTGTGTACTAACACCCCACCCTTCTGCCTCAGCCTCCGTCGCTGGATCGTAGGTATGGCTTGGATTGAGAATGAATGAATATAGAATACACACGGCGCGTCCGATCAGAGGCAGTATAGCGATGGTCATGTAAAAGTCGTCGATGCGCCAGCGGCGATGGCATGTTGCATGTATGTGGCATCGGTAGATGAGACGGTAGACGCAGCGGGCTATGATGAGGGCGGCGCACACGCTGGTGGAGGAGATGGTTAGGACTGCGTCCGTGGACGATGCCATTCCTGCTCATGGCGTTGTTGTGTTTGTTACACTGAAGATCATCGTGTATGAATCGGGAACAGGAAAGTTACGGTTGTGGAGAGCGAAATAGACGGGAGAAAAGGGAATTAGATGGGATGAGATGGGAATAGAATGGGGTGAAATACGGTACTGTACTGTACTGACGCGGGTGGGGATGGAGTTAGACCCGGATTATTTCGAATGAAGGATCTGGGGTAGTGGAACTTCTTCTCTGAATGGTTGATTCCATGATTTGGGTCCCAGAGGATTGGATGAGTGATTGATCTAGCGTAAGCGGGCATTGATTGACTTTAACCGGACCGTCGCTTGTGTTTGTCGTTCGTTGAGCGATTCAACGGTTTTTGCGTGATCAACTTAGCTTAGTTGCCCGGTTTATCTTTATTTTTTAGTAGCTACCAGTAGCCACCAAAACTTGATCATTTGCATGCAATTTAGCTTGCATTCGCTACCATATTCCATACCTGGTCTGGCGTCGAAAATGGTCCAGTACCGTACAGATAGATCCCTGCATGGAACGTAGCGCATCCCGCGGAATTAAATGCAGGGATATATATGTCTTGGGTACAGAAGTGAAGCGGACAAGGCAATTGACTGTAAGGTTTAATTAATCGTCTACTCGAAACTGGGAGAGAACGCCTCCCTGTGCCAAAGAAAGTTTATCTGCAGTCAGCTTCATACGCACGAATGAACGTTTACTCTATGAATAGATCCATTACTAATGCTTGCTCAAGAACGTCACACTTGTTCCATTTCATCCACGAGTAATTTAATGTGTTTGTACATTCTATTTTCGGGCGCGCAAGAAAAGATCTCAAGGCAAGACATTAATCCATGATCATGGTCAATGACGCGATCAATGTCTCTCAATTAAAATCGGACAGGTGATGTGCACAGACTGGAATGCTGCAGAATTACCCCGCGTTCTAATAATGGTGGCTGTTTTTGAATCTGGTATTAAATCAAGATCTCACAAATGATTGGAAGCAAGTGGCACTCTAGTTCCTCCACAGTCCGCAAATTGACGGCAAGCTTTGAAAGCGGTCAGACTTCTCGGTCCCAAGAGGAGAAAGGTGCCTAAATAAGATGTCCATCTACTTATAGAACTTCAAGAAGTAATACCGTACATGGTGCTCGCTGACAGCTTTAGCAAAACACTTATTATCTCACATACTTACCCTAAACCTCGGTGTAGTTCTGTGAATCCTGGCATCGTTGAGCTTGGCCACTATCTTGTCACGAATGAACATATGATATATCATTGGCTAAGTAAAAAGCTTGTATATAATGATACAATCAATGTTTTATTCTGTTCTCCATGGATGGATATATATTATGCCTATTATCGTTTCCATAAGCCGGCGACTCGTCGTGCGCTCAAACGCATCTCACTAACAGGACTACTCTCTCACTAACGTGAACCCCGCTTGAGCTTGATATTTCACAGATAGTGATCTCGTATCTACCACTAGCGTTCCCTATCTTCATCATAGCCATCCACAAAAAGCTCGGTATAAACACTGAGACCACCCAACACCTAGGTATCAACGCACGTAGCGCCAGTGGAAATCAATTTCACACTTATGCAGACTTATGCGATTATTCAAATACTCTGATTGGCCTCAAAAGGTGAGCTACTTACTGAGTCACACATTATGCCCTGCTTATATCCAGCCGAGATGATGAAGTACTGTACAGTACAGTACGGTAGCTGGAATGCAGAGGTTTGCATTAACTTCAACTCCACAGGCGCTACCGAATTTCAAGAGTTGATACGGTAGTGGAAACGTACCAGACAAAGCGGCTTGGAGTCGTACAAAAGGTGACCAGTCGCTTCGTTGAAGATTGGGGTCATCTCTTGCAACCCAGACGGGGATGATACGAAGCCCAATAACTCGGAATCACGGTTCGCGGTACGCAAGACGAGTCCATTCGATTCTCCACCATCTGAGAGGAGCTCGAAGGCAGTAAGGGCTACGTAGGACACGGTGGTAGTGGTCACACAATCCCTGTGACAAAAGACTCTAGGGTCTCGGTAGTTCCAGTGATCTTGGTCGTCTGATAGCTGGTGGAATCAAAGGCGGCGAATTTTGTGGTGTTCGGATCATCAGCAGAAGTAGTAGTGGCCGCTTGGGTGGCCGTAGGGGTAGTGGTATCGGTTAACGGAACACTGAGAGAAGTGTCCAAAGTCTCTGTAGTTCGGGACTTAATCGAAGAAGCAGCGAGCGTGGTGGAAGTAGAGGTAATGAGTGCAGGTGAGTATGAACCCTTAACAGAAGAAATTGTATGGCATAGTCCAGCGACAACAGCACGGGAAGAGAGTACTGCCAATGCATCGACTAGGAATGTACGAGAAACTATCGCGAAAGGAAGTGCCAAAGGTCGTAGGCAAGACACGATGAGTGAGATATCAGCAAGGATATTGATTGGCAGCGCAGCACGGTTTTACTGTATATCTTGTCTTAATTGCATCAACTCCGAGGCTTTCTTGTTGGCTTCAATTGTAAACCACTGATGTTGGTAGTAATCCAATACTATTTATGTGGTCAATAGGAACTAACTCATTTGGCATGGAACGTAAGTGAGCTTGAGTCGAGACTGGATGTTAAAGCCTGGGCACAATAGTTTGATAGGACGAATAGTCATTGAGAGGCCTCGGCGGCTAAGTGATAAAGTATGAGGAGAACATGAATGGAATCGCTACGTATCAATCATGAACAAGAGCACCCTATTCTCCTATCAACCCACCATATGCAATGTTGAAATAAACTTCTCGCATCAACTACCAAGAGTACGCATCAACTTCAAGCTCAAAGACAGTCTTGGAGTTTCTCGCTATTCCAGCAACAACCGCTCGCACATCATCACACAGAGATCCCGGTCCTGACACCACGATTCCCACTCTTTCCCATCCTCTTGATGCCTCTTCATCAATTAAAGCCGTCACATCGAACCGTGAGCCTATTCTGACGTCCACTTGTGCCGTACTAATAGCGTCCATAGCTGGTTCAAGTTCATTAACAAGGCAGCGCGCATCCTCTTTCACAGACCACGCGAGCTTCACGTTCCAGTGGTTGTGCACCAGGGCGAAAACGCTCGTGATGCCAACTCCGCCTGCGATAAGGAGAAGTCTATCGCAACGGAGGATCTGTCTCGTGTCGTTGCCAGGGTAAGGGCCTTCGAGGAAGGTAAACAGCTTATCATGGCTTCGAAGGTGCTTTGTGATGCCCGATGACTTCTTGACGAAAAGCGTCACTCCAGCTGAGTTCTCTGCTGTAGGTAGCACAGTCCTGGCTCCGATTTGTGCTACCGACTTCTCAATGTCTTCGAGGCCAGAGGAGCAGCCCGGGGAGATTGGTGAGGTCGGCGATGAAGAAGATCCGTGACTTCGAAGAGCAACAGTAGGAATGACAGAGAACGGGTGGTTCTCCCAAGGTCGAAGAGGGGCAAGCGTAGGGAAGTAGACAAATACATGCTTGCCAGGATCCAAACCCCATCGGACATGAGGAATGTCGATGCGCACGTAACCAGCACCAATATCCTTGACCTTGGATCTAAGGATGCCTAGTCTAACGACACGAAGAACTCGCACAAGGCGCTCAAAGAACCAAATGGCACAAGCCATGTAGAGCCAGACTTCCTGGCCATATGTGTGGGCCGGAAAATGCATACCAATGGCTTCGTAACGCTTAATGAGATGGTACCAGCATCCAACCACAATAAAAACTGCCAAGATGACATGCATCAATAAGAAAAGCTCATAGTTGGCCTTTCGAAAGTAAAGTCCACTTCCGAGGGTGGTGACCACGGCAAGAATAACGGTGGAATCACCCCAGTGTCTCCAGTCTGCAGAGCCAAGGCTTTTAGATCCAGCCAGGGCGAACATAGCGTGAAGGACGGCAAGTAGCGTAAACACTCGCCCAACCCAGCGGTGGAGCAGGATAAAAGTCGAGCGTGACCAGTTGGATAGTGATAGTAGAATGTTGTTCCTGGCAGGAAAAAGAACAATAACTGGGAGAAGAGCGTAGGCGAAAGATCCAGTGCGGTATACGAGATAAGCGAGCTGCTCGCGTCTGGCGTCCTCGAAGCGGCCGTTGGGTTGACGGACGTCATAGTCTATAGCAGTGAAGACCACAGTGAGAGCAATGAAGATGAAGATGAAGATCGCTTGGCCGATGTTTGGGACATTGCCGAGCTTAAAGGGCAGAGGGCGTACAGAGTAGGTGCCTATTGTGCTTGGGTAGAGTATGTAGGGCTTGAGCTTGTCATAGATTGTTGGAAGGTAAGGCATGTGGCCTAACCACGTCATGACGATTGGCAGACCCAGTGCAGTGACGACAAGGGCGATACTATTCGCAGATGTCAGTTAGCATTACGAAAACATCTAGTCGATATAATTATAACGTACCTGTATCTCGACTCAAGAAACATCTCGTTTTTGTATGCTCCCAGTTGATTCCATTGTTTAAGATAAGTCAGCGGCTCTACTATCGACGTCTCGTTAAGAGAAAAGTCCGTAGGCTTGAGCTGGTACTTGGCCGGGTTTTCCTCAACCTCAGCAAGGGCCTCGTTATAAGTCCACTTAGCAGGGACATCTTTGCTGCCGGTCACATTTTCTTCCCAATAGCCCTCAAGCTTGGACATCTTCTCCGCAGAGCACTTCTGACTAAAGCATGATGCCACAGAAGTCAAGAACGCACTGTTGTTAGCTTTGCACTTTGGCGGAGAGAAGACTGGCGATGCTGTGGCTCGCTTGTGCGCGCCGTGGCCGGTGACAATGGAGCATGAGAGCTTCAGAGGAGAGAAAGATCGAAGACAAGATTCAGCGCAGAGAGGATCGTAGAAATTTAGACCATAGCCTGCGAGACCCGTAGCTGATACTGAACTGGCGCACAGAGCCACCAGCGTCAACAGGATGAAGAGTGTCATGCTGCTAGGTGTCCCTTGATGATATATCATAGTGGGTAGTCTCTGTGGAAGAGTCTTATACACAGTAGGACCGAGTGTCAAGATGTATCCCAGAGTGATAAGACGAAAGCGATATATGCAGACCTGAACTCTTAATGGACCGGCGAACGTCGACTATTTTATACATTAACTTCCCGTCCCCCGGCCACACAAGGCTGTTCATCACACAACTTGACTTCACCCGGTGATCGCGATCTTGAAAAAAGTCTATTACCCCGGGCGAACAGGGTACCGGTGCCGCTCCCGAGTCACTCACTGCCGGAGCGAAAAACTAGCCTATGACCTAACCAGCCGCTTTGGGCATTCGAAGCATCCAAACTGGGAAGCTGTCACCATATCCTTCCCCTCTGATCGCTTTGGCTCAGAACGCTTATCTCGGCTCCCTCCGACAAGTGTTTCAGAGAATATAAAACGCCTAGAACCGCATATTCGGCCAGTCTGGGCCGTCGGGCCCATCCTGTTTAAGGTTTCTCTTGGCACATGCCCAGCAATTTATCGACAAAAACGTGGTCAAATGGTGTTGCAGTGCAGTTGACGGCCCACAAGTGACACCCGTGGGATAGGGAACGAGGTAACGTCACGACTTGATCATTGTAGTATTCTAGATATGAGGGTGCTGTTGCAATATGGAAGGCAGGCTGGCATCCAATATTGATGTTGCTGTCAGCCATGCCGTAGCATTCGACAGTCTAGAATAGTCTTATATCGAACGATGAACCTCATCGAGCTTACATAAGAGGATATCTCAAATCGATCAGATGGTAAGACTCGGGCCGGAGCGAGACTAAGAAATAGCCGTGATGGTGGTCCTTGGCTCTTTATGATGGCGCCGAGAGTCTCAATGGACTGGAAGGACGGCAGAACAAGCCGACCATTGTAATTTCCAAGGCATCAGTTGACCATCATTTGATCCCAATTCCATCGCCAGAACGCATTACGATTGTTTCACCAAAGCATGTTTCGGTGCTTTCTTTTTGTCTAAAGCCTGAAAAGTTGTGCTTGTCGTCGCGGACCCAAGAGGTAGTATCCTTATCGCCGATCAAGGAATATCGGAAGGGCACATTCCGTAACGTCCCAGGTTTTTGAATATTAAAGGCCTCGCTTAATGGTTCGGAAGGGGATAGTCCGACTGTCATCAATCTGCTGGAGAAACATCATTGGCCAAACCCGGAAGACGACATTCCGAGTATCTTTCATTATGTACTCCAGCCTGACATTGTGGTTTGCATGAATTAATTCTTCATGTGTTTGATTAGCGGTCAGGGCTATCACGTGGCCTGGTCTCCCGCTTAAAGAGGAATCCTTTTCATCGATGGGATGAAGCACGCAATTTCCTTTCCTTGGGTAAATAGGACTTATGTTTTGAGTCGTTTCCATCTGATAAGGTCCGCTCTTATATTCTGTCATGGGTAATGGAGATTAAATTTTGTGATAGAATGGTCTGGATGCAACTTTTACCATCTCGGAAGGTCAATCGCAACACCAGGCCCAGCATCCACCGACGGACTTTTTGTTTATCGTCTTCGGATCCGAGCGGGATAGCTCTCGGGAGGAACTTGAAACAGGAAGTGGGAGACCGTATTATAAACCCATCGACAGTTTTGCGGTATCCATTTCCAAATGCTTGCAAATTAAAAATGGTTCATTATATCATGCAAGTCTCTTTAGTAAGACGTTACTAAACGGGTGCTTAAGCGAGACTTTATAACTACTAGAAGAGCTTGCTGGATGATATACCTATTGGTATATTGCAAACGTTTGTCAGTGTCTTTCGATTGCTGATACAAATAGATGTTAGACTTTAGACTCAAGTTCTCAAACTGCTCGGAGTGTGATGAGTCAAGTAACACAAATCGATAGATTATTTCAACTGGCGCTGTAAAACAGCTACAAAAGCCCAATCGTTCTCTTTAACTCTAGAACAACCTTTGTGGAAGTGCGCTTTGAGGTCAGGTAAACAGTTGAGCAAGGAATCATCAATCTCACCTAATAGAATAAAGATTTCCAAGTCTTCATCAGTGACTCGTCTTACAACGAGTAGGGCAATTCTAATTAAGAGGTCCGGGCCGTTGGCAACTGGGGTAAATGATGATGTGCCCATTCTGGCAACATGTGAAATTGAGTCAGTCACCAATCGATTCTTTACCAAGGAAACTGGCTTCATTGCGACCTTGTTGTGGTTGTCAAAGGGATGCCTTATGGGGTGGTCAACTGTACCAAAGAATGAGAACCTGCATAAGAGTCCTGCCGTATGACTCCGCAAGCATCTCGTTAATCTCGTTCCATGACATTCCCCACCATGCATTCACAATCACGCTTCCAGGTTGCCGCACTAGTTGCAGCCCAACTTGCTACCGTAGGATATTGAAAGAGGCCCAAATGTTCGTCCATGGCACAGTCAACTTGTCTGGCCGACTACATTACAACAATCCCTAGCACCACGCACCATACTGGCGGTGCACTGAATGTACCCCTAGCGTAAGCCAAGCTTTGTTTAAGCGAAGTTCACGCTTCCGTCAGATATAGCAGTAGTCTCTCTCATCTTTGCCTCTGGCTACCGGACGTAAAACGCTACTCATCCAGGTTCATGGCCATCGGCAGCGGCGGCTAAGTGGGAAAAATCAGTTCACCATTAAATGATGACTGATCTCAATAACAATCTCGGATTCATTGTAGCTGATGGTAATGCAGGCCATTTAGCCTTTGGCAGCATGACTGCGGACATACCGGGAATGGGCGCGCCGGGTATTTACCAACCGTTGCCGCACAACAAGACGCCGCGGACTGTAAGACTAAAGGAAAGAGAAAATGCTAGTGATTAGAAAAGCTATCGTTGCGAGTGAGGAGGGAAGTATACGGCCTAGAGTGACTGGAGAACTCTCGCCAACTTGTTGAAAGACGTCAAATTGTATTCACAAATAATTAATAGTTCCCAAAACACTTCTCATAACTTTCACCCATTTGAGTACGATTGCATCATCAGCTAATCTCTTCACTTGCCAGATCCACCATTCAAGGTTGCTTGGACAAAGTCATGCCCGATATCAAGTCTGATACCTTCCGGGTTCTTTACGTCGGCGTCTTCATCTAGAATAAGATCAATATGGTACATCATGATATGACGAAATGAAAAAGACTTACACCAGGTTTCGTCAGCTTCTGGATGAGGTCCAACGAGCCCAACCCAGCCTTTACCATAAGGTGTGACTGAGGCAGCAACATCGCCGTTAGAAGAGTATTTTCCAATGACTCGCCCAGGCTTGTCCTCCTTGAGGCCCTTGATCACAACACCGTCTTGGAAATACAACCAACGACTCTTATCGGTCTTTCCAGTCTTGAAAGTCCAATCAACCTGTATAACTGTATCGTTCTCATCTCTGATCTGCGCTCCCCGTCTTTCAATCTCTTGATCCGTCTTGACACCGTTGGGTAATAAATCATATCCATCGTTCGGTCCAGCAAGATAAGCGCCGAGACAAAAGCCCATGTAGTGGCCTCCATTATTGACAAAATTTTGAATGGTCTTTTTGTACCTCTTTGTTTGGCGATAGGCCTTTTCCCAATTTGGTCCGCCGCCATGAGCGTAGATGGAAGCGCCCTCGAGGGTCTCGTCGGTGACATCTACCTGCTCTTTTGGGCCAGCGTAGATAACCTTGAAATGAGAGGGCGAAGACTCTAGAAGAGCACCAATAGCTTCGGGACAGCCTGGTGACGAAGCTGGGCCACGGTATACAACGGCTTTGGGCCGTGGGGTACCAAGAGCTGAAGTGAGTGCAGCCATGGTGGGCAAGATGATGTTGTTGAAGCGCATGGTGATAAATTCTAAGATTGAATATGATTCTGATGTATAGGGAAATCAAAAGGAGACAGATAGAGGACTGAGTTCCATTTATATGTAACTTGTATCTAATGGTGACATCCCATCTACGGGTTTAACGCTGTGCCGCGTACCCATTGACGAATAGTAGAGCTCCGAGCGTAAAATCGGTCGAGCAGACTATGGTATGCGCAACGGGTCTAGGCTAGCGCTAGCTGACTTGGCTTAACACGGCCCGTCGATCTTAAGATGCGTGATTGTAGTGGCAGAGACTGATCGGACGGTGGATATGAATTATTTTCCCTCGAGACTGGCTCTTACACGCCTGGCATTCATCGATTGGCCATAAGCATTCCCCTGAGGATATACACCCTGATTTTGATACCCAAAGGCGCAACATCACATACTACGCTAAATACTAAACCTTTGGTCGAAGAACAACCAAAGCGCCCTCATCTTTTGACGGTCCAATATCAGGCCAACGCTCTGTTTGTAACCCAATAGCTCTTTGCCACATATCCTTCTCCAAAAAGTCGGCCAAGTCACCACTGTCCCAAATGATCTCCCTTCGTCTCTGCATTCTGAGCATTGTAATGATCCTCTGACGCACATTGTCGTCGGGGCAGTAAACATAAAGCTGGTATAGAGCCGCCGTAAGGTCTATCTTAAGACCGAAGCGTGGGCGTACGGGATTATACCAAAGTTGCTCGATCTGGTCAAGGAGGAGGTTGCATTCGGTTGGGTTGATATCAGCTTCGTTCTCGTCGCATTCGCCGTCGAGAAGAACTTCCCATAACTTGTGTTGAATCCTCAAGTTGAGTATCCTCTCTGCATTCTCTTCGCTTTGACCGTTCCTCGTCATTTTACTCAACAAGGCTTCAAATTGAGTTTCCCAGGCCTGAACATCGTGTCGCAGTTTCACCCATTCGATAACGCACTGCGACTCTTCGTCATCCCAGTCCTGATCTAAATCCCAGCTAATCTCATTAATCACATCATCGAATTCATTCATGACATCTTCTGCCTCATCTAAATCGCGAAACTTGCCAGGAACTTTCTTCTTTCCGTTCGCTGGCATTAGAAGATGGGATACGTCTGGAAATAGGCGATCTCCGGCAAATATAGCAACTTGAGAACTAATGGCGTGGAAGATATCTGCGAGTCCTTTGATCTCTTTATTAGGGAGATACGTCTTTGGAGTATAGCTAGAAAGAATCTTGTTTCCAGACTCGAGATGCCGAAGCGCCTCCTCAAAATCACCCCGAAGACTTTCGAAAATGACAAAGAGGACACAGCATGTCAGTATTGTGGTTAAATCTTCTGTCGCGTCGCTGGCGTGTACAAGCTTAGAAACAGCTTCATTGTAGTGCCACAAGGTAAATCGATCAAGAGACATCGATGGTTGCCCAAATCCAGAGTATTGCCAATATGTTGCTCCCAAGGCCAGAACAGCATGTCTGACACAAAGGCTGCTTTGGCTGGGTTGCAACAGCATGTCTTCCCAGAAGTCTCTGTTCAACGCAGGGGAGATCGCCAGGTGACCGATGATGTCCGAGAAGAAATAAGTATAGTAATTCGATTCCATGGCGTTTCCTGGTATAATCGCCTTTTTGGGAGTGTTGCATATTTGCTGGCGCTTGGCAGCTAGTAATGGAAGCGAACGGGTCTGCACCGGGGTGAGAGTAGCCTCCGCTGGAGTTTCGTACCCATCGCAGACATAACCACCTTTCCTGCACCGTTGACAGGTCGGTTTCTCCTCGTCGCATTTCTTGTGTCGTTTTTTACTAGATATCGCCAGGTCAGCAAATTCCCTGGACACCACAGGTGTGTAACTTACCACGTGAGACAACCTGTACGTGTTTTCCGGGCAAAAGCCCTCTGTCTTTGCGCGCGTATTGGACGGTCCATCTGTGCGCGAGTTGATCTAGAAGATTGGGCCGAGAAAGCCGAGTTAAGAGGCGAGGAGATCATGCAGGCACCAGGATTCCAGAAGAGGTGAACTAAGCTGGTATGGGTTTTAGCTTAATCTAGAGTTCCGCTGCCAGTTCCGCTTTAAAAGTTCCGTGCCGACGGATCTACATGTGTGTACGCGACGGCCAATAGCGAGAGGACTTTTCAGCCTCAATCATTCCAATTGCTCCAAGACTTAACCGTCTTGCGTTACTGCTGACTGTCTTCGGTCAAATACTGAGAGGTTCTATAGTTTCTGCTATCGAATCACGCCTCTATCGAGGTAAGTTCTTATCTACAGTCTCATCATTCGATCAAGATCTGAGTCATGTCAAGTTGGCTATGTATTAAGAGAGACCTGGAGCTCATCCGACAATCCTCTGTAATCATTCATCGCTATTCTTGCTAGCAACACAATGAATCTATCAACTATGGCAAACGCTTCTCACGAAGCTGCACAAATGGATATATTGCCAAAGGGGATTGGCTATCTTTTGGAACCGCTTCTCTTCGCAGTTCGTGATTCCCAGTCCTGGAAGTATCTCAATACAACTGACACACTTAGGTTCCTTATCCTTACATTGCCTTCTATCCAGTTTATACGGCTGCGCGTCATGTTCGCTCGCTCGGCTCGTTCACCACGAGCAATAGTGAGATGAGTGGTGTAATGGCCAACAAGCCCAATAACTCACTCATCTCTGTTGTGTATCCCACAAAAGGAGTCTTACTATGGCTTCTTTGGCACTTCCCACAGCATCTGGCGCAACTGTATCTGGCGACAGCTTTCCCGCGATCTGTTGCCAAATCTATCCCCGTGACACTTTTCGCTCCTCTTCACCTTCTATGGGTGCAGGCAATCCTCTCGGATAGTCCTTCCTCGACGAAGACGTCCCTCCGGCATATCCGATCTGTTACGATGATGCAGTGGTTGCGTTTTATAGCCACTATCCTAATGTTCCACCTCATTGAACACGGCGTGGAGATTATCTTCGAGCTGAGTTTCAAGACGTTCATGAGCCACCAAAGCTTGGGTGGTCAGTTAGAAACAGGCGAAGCTAGATGGATGGGTGCCATACTAATGGTCCACTACTTTGCCTCGGAAGCCTTCAAGCTATTGCTACGGGTTCCAGCTACCGTCGCAGCGGTTCAGGCTGCTCCTGCCGTCGATACTCATAACCGCGATCGAAGCACGTCTGACTTCTACACAGATATGGTAGACAGCATGAAGTCTATACCATTGACATTGTGGTGGAGGTTTGGTATATACTATGGCGTTGCAGCGGCCCTTGGGATTTCGTCAAGGTTAATCGACACTACGCTCACCATTAAATTTACTCACGGAAACCTCACTGAAAGTCTTTAAGAGGTTGGAGTATCAATACAACGGTACAAAACTATGTATAAAGGAGTAGGATTTCAAGTTGAGGGGTACAGTCCATTTGTCAGGCCTTTGCATCCTCATCGTGCCTCGACCATTATAGATCATAATGGGTATACATTGACAGTATACTTCCCACCCCCTTTTCGGAGCTTTTCGGCTAGCAGTTCAAACTCCCCATTATCTTTACCACTCTGTAATCTCTTCAAATTCATGCTCGGGCGGGGAAACAAATGACCATATTTGCTATCAACGTCCATATAAGGCCAGATATGAGATCCCTCACTCTCCTGGAACTTCTTTCTCAACTGCTTCACGTCGTTGTGCTCTATTTCTACATGCACATACCCTTTTTTTCTTCCCTTCGACCATTCATCATGAGTCAAAGGTTTTATTCTTGGAAGGAGAATTTGGATCTCTGCAGATCTTGTGATGCAAGACCGGATTGGTTCCAAAAGACATGCCCAGCGAGGCTGCTCTTCTAAATTCGCATTCTGTATTTGCGCTCCATTTGCGCTCCGCAGTCCGCGATGTAAAGTTTCGAGAGTTTGCCATCCGGGCCTGAGAGAAATGGGGCGAGGATGCTATTTATTACTATTCCTTAAACATTATATATCTATCTATATCAATACCCCCACTAGGGACAGATTAAGGTTACTCTTTAACAAAACACGATCTGAAATACACTTTGAGGCATCATGACGGACTCTCTAAAAAAAAATAAAAAAAAAAACTCGCGGGGATGCTGTTTACGGCTATATTCTTGTGGATTCCGCATTGTAGAGGGAAGCAGTTCTAGATTGCCGGCGCCTAAGAAGCCTTCCTCGTGAGCCACAATGTCGAGATACTCTAGTTATTTTGTATGCGTGAAAATCAAACCCGAGAATTCGTTAAAGAACGATTGAAACCTGTCGAGCGTGTTAGCTTCCCAGCCAGCCAAATTGTTATCGCCGTAAGTCTGTAGGTGATGTGCGGGCATCATGACTTCGGCGAGTTTGTAGCCTAGAGATTGCTGTTTTTCTGCCTTGTTTAGTGGTCGCCAATAGACGTATGTGGCAGATGATTTCAGTGGGGGATCATGGTGGTGTTGGGGTACTGTAACCGCTGTTATCACCAAAGTAGGTAAGTTACTAACTGTACCATCCATGTCATACAAGGTCTGTTACCAATCGCCAATCTAAACAAACAGCTACGAGATCGTGTCAGCAAACCATATCGCATCTTAATAGTTGCACGTGAAATACAAACTCCATATTTTTTTCATCATCTATCTCACATTTATCTGGCCAGATCTTGCGCGCCAATCTCATGGCAGCAACGTCATTGATTCCCCAGCTCATGCAGCAAAAAGATTGGAGCGCTTGGGGTAATATCCCCTCTATTACGGAGTAGCTTAGCTTCCATGGTATCCTCTTAATTAGCGCCACCTTGACTGTCCTTTCTAATAGCGGGGTACAATTGGAAATTCTGAGAGGGAGGGAGGGGGCTATAAATGTCTCTTCGATGGGCTATGATGGACTTGGTATTTTGATCTTTTCTTCATCTTTTTCTATATCTCTGAGTAGAACCACATACAGTCAGCATGTCTCAAGGAAAGACCTTCACTCTCAACACCGGTGCCAAGATCCCGTAAGTATCTACGTCAGCAGTACAACAGACCTGAGAATGAGTTACTAACTCTGTACAGTCTTCTGGGTTACGGCACATGGCAGGCTTCTCCTGGTGAGGTCGGCCAAGGTGTCTACGAGGCCCTCAAGGTTGGCTACCGCCACCTGGTGAGTTTCTCCCCATATCCTCTATTGCTACCTCCAAACTAACATCATCCTCCAGGATCTCGCCAAGGTGTACGTTGCCCATACTCTGCCACAACTGACCTCTGTACTAAATCTCTCAGCTACGGAAACCAGCCCGAGATTGGTGAGGCTCTCAAGAAGTCTTTCGCCGAGATCCCCGGCCTGAAGCGTGAGGATGTCTTCATTGTAAGTTCTCTACCTCTCTTGCTGATCCATGAATCATGTACTAACAAATATACAGACCTCTAAGCTTTGGAACTCGTAAGTCCTGCATACATGCAAACATGACAACAATTCTCACATCTTCCAGCCAGCATGACCCCAAGGTTGTTGAGGCTGCTCTCGACGACTGCCTCCAGGAGCTTGGTCTTGAGTACCTTGACGTAAGTATTCGTCATCGATTCCCCATTCCCCGAACTGACATTCGTAGCTCTACCTTGTCCACTTTCCCGTCTCTTTCAAGGGTAGCCAGAAGCACGTTGGCCAGGACCTCTTCCCCCTGACCGGAGGCAACGAGCCTGATGGTGATGTCGAGATTGACGACAGCATTTCCATTGTTGACACATGGAAGGGTGAGTTTGACCTATTCATAACGACGATGGGATGTAACATTATCTAACCTCTCCATGTATAGCCATGACCGAGTTGCCCAAGTCCAAGGCTCGCGCTGTCGGTGTTTCCAACCACACTAAGGAGCACGTAAGTTCCCTCTAGCCAGCAAGTGTAAAAGCTTGATTCTGATAGTATATAAAGCTCGAGGCTATCATCAAGGGCACTGGCGTCACCCCCGCTGCCAACCAGATCGAGCGCCACCCTCTCCTCATCCAGCCTGAGCTCATTGCCTACTGCAAGGAGAAGAACATCCACGTTACTGCCTACTCCGTAAGCCAACATGATCCAGCCTCAACCGCGATAATTCTAACTAAGTTCCAGGCTTTCGGAAACAACATGGTTGATGCTCCCCTCCTCTTCACCTACCCCGAGGTCAAGGCCGTTGCCGAGCGCCTCACCAAGGAGAAGGGCACTGAAGTCACACCTACTCAGGTCCTGTAAGTCACGTCATCATATGAAAAGAGTTTCTCAGAGAGAGAATACTAACAATTACTTTTCTAGCCTCGCCTGGGCCCAGGTCGGTGGTCACAGTGTCATCCCCAAGTCCGTTACCCCCAAGCGTATCGCTCAGAACTTCCAGGAGATCGACCTCTCCGAGGAGGACATCAAGGAGGTTGAGCAGGTTGGCAAGCAGCAGCGCCGCTATAACGTTCCTTACGTCGCTAGTAAGTTTGCTCTAAAAGATGTAATGGAAGATAAAGTGCTGACCATGATCCTACTACAGACAAGCCTCGATGGAATGTCAACATCTTTGGTGATGAGGCTGAGAAGCCTGCTACTCACCAGGTCATTATTTAGATAAATAAAATAAGACGAAGAAGATATAATAGACTTTGATTTCACAATAATTAGAAAATGCTTGTCGCACTATCCTTATTTCTATTCCTCCACTACTTCACCGCCCCCGTCCTTTTCGCTTCCATCCTTTGGTCCCAGGTACAGGATATCATGGAATATCTGTTTCCATGTCCCATTCTCGGATCCCAAAGGTTCCATGCGCCACCAGTAATGTACTTTCACCAAAAGGCCCCTCTCAGTTCCGTCATCCGTCCACATATTAACTCGCAGCCCCGCCCACTTCTCCTCCTTCGACTTTGCCCTTACTTCGTCGACGGATGAGAATCCAGCAGGGTTCAGTTCCTTGGCGGTTCCGAAATCGTCCGTTTCGCTCCCAGAAAGTTGTCGCATGGAGTAAAAGCTTTTTGGAGGACCGGGGTTGACTTGTGTCTCGTTATCAAGCCAGCCTGCTTTCCGATAGATCTCTTCTATCACAGGGCCCGCTTCAAGCAAGTACTTGATGATAGTTTCGCGGTCTTTTGCGGCATAGCTTGGATTTGTTCGACATATTTGGTGGCATTCAGGGGAAAAGAAGATGGCTTTGTCGGTAATGTCTGATGTCTGACGGTATGCGCGGTACAAATCGCAGAGGTGCTGATGAAGAGATGTGTTTTCTGCCGACATGGTGGGTTGTTGCAAAAGCAGGGTCTTTGATTGTACTCATAGTAAAAACGTTCTGGACTTTTTATATTTGAGCCTTCACTCCTAATCGTACACGTGGTACTTTGATACTAGACAAGCAAGTGTCACCATTATTAGTGCAGCACAAAGTGAAGCCCGCTTACTGTGGGGTAGGTAAGGTAAAGATAAGATGAACAGCAGTTTGCACCATTCCACATCGGTCGAAGAGAGCGATAAAGTGGGTGGGCTGGGAAGTCTCCGATCCCGACGTTTGACAGAGGCTCACACTTAAACTCATAAGGATTTTGAATCGCTTATGTACTTTGATACCCCGGCAGCGACTAACCTCCCGAACATATATGGCACTACAGTTCCTGTAAGTCTCATCAGAGGTTGCCCACTTGCCTGCGCAGTGTGCTCGTTTACTATATATACTCTGCTCTATCGGATATGCGAAATAGTACCCTCTACCAAGTAGTAATAATGCATGACAGTTGTGCAGAGATTTCTCTCTTTACCCTCTATCATACTTACCCCTCCTGATAGCTTAGAGGAAAGAGTAAAGAGACAGGAGGCTCCTTGCAGGGACTTCTGCAAGCCACCAATAATTCGTTTGTTGGTTTGTTACACAACACCGTACCATCATTGGCCGACTAGAGAGTAGCCTTGTAACACAACATGTAGCCGACCAGTGATTCGTTTACGCGTCGACATGGAGCATTCGTTCCTGTCTCGGATAAGTTAATCCGGAGGCTGTCTCGTCATGATCGAGCCACCTCAATTTCCAGCTCTTTCTCCATATGCAGACTAATCGCTCCAGTCCATCGACACTTCTCACTCCTCGATTTCTTATTTACCCAATCGTCAAGCCGCGCTTTATATTGGGCTTTTTTGTAAAAGTGTCTTGCACACTGCCTCCTGACTTACTTAAGTGCCATAATTCTTTCAATCACTCTATTCGCATGTCTATCTGTCTGAAACACAGTTGACTCAGCCATGATCGACGCAGAGGAGAAAGAGTGGCGAACACTTTTCGATTTCTATCTGCACATACGCACCCTTTATGAGCACACAAACCGATGGATTCGAATTGTAGACAACGACTTCAAAGTCTTTTCTCTTGAGAAACGTCGACGCGACCTCGTTGCGGAGACAAAAATGATTTCTGAATTAATCACCCATCTCCAAAGAGACGAGAAGAACAAAGAGGCTTTTGAGAAATTGGGAAGAATGGAGAGCGAGGAGGTGGATGTGAAAGGCAAAATCAAAGAAGAGCAGCCCTCATACGACCATGAACGTATGAGGGCGATGATGGACGCTTTTATGAAAGGCTGCCGAGAGGCTATGCGGTTGATTCTTGAAGGATTCCCTTCGAAGGATGAACAATCGAGCCTTCCTCCCGCAGACCGTTATCTCTCGGTCATAGACAACATCGGTATTCGATCTGAGCCGGCTTCTCTACCCGCGTCCAAAGCAGTCCAGAACAGCAAACGGAATTGTTCCGACGATGTTCAAGAGCCCCGAAAAGTAAAACGACGGCGAACCATAACCCTTGAACAGCTTAGTCGGGATTTCAAGAACCAGGTAATCACTGAGAGGCCTCGTAACAGTGGCAATTTTTATGTCTTTCGGTGCGATGAACATGGGAAGCGGTTTGAAAGAGGCAAAAAACCGATCCTCGCAGCGGCCAGGCACATTACTGCTAAATCATCTCACAAGTTGAAAGGAGACTTTGACTCTGCTGTCGAGGCGTTGGGTATCAGAGTCTTGGACTGTGATGCATCACATAAGCGTGAACACAACGCACAAGTGTGCACATCATCTGTTCAGGAGCAGTCGCCCCCGCCACGAGAGGCGAGTCCTGATGTATCACGAACAACGGCAAACATCGCACCTCCAAGTGATGGCCGGCGACCGCAAAGGGCAGCAGTCGAGAAAAGTACTCGATTGATATTCTCTTTCACTCCAGACCCTGAGCGACCTTTGCGGCCGGCCGAGATCGAACCCAACAAGAATTATCTATGTAAACATGGCGATAAAGTCTATCCATGTCGCGTTCTCCCTTGGGGACCCTATCAACCCCTGGACTGTCACACATGTGCTCCAGTCGACCTCGGACTACTGGAAAGCGAAAGCGATCTGCCACCCTGTTATGACCGAAGTAGTGGGTTGAATGGGTGCTGGGCGGAAGGGTATAGGGATGACGAGGCGAAAATGTCCAAAAGGCAATATCCTATCCTGTGGTACAACTCTGAGTGCCAGGTTAGCTTTGTCTTAGCTCGAAATCTTCGGGCCTATGACGAAGGGTTGTTGAATCCGGAGGAGAAAGACTTTGTGAATAGCTTTTGGGAGGGTGAGAACGGTATGTCGCTATGGATGAACCCACCACCTATTGGTGAATCATCTAGTTCCAGCTCGTCCTCGAGCTCCACGACCAGCCCTAGGCGGGGATATGAAAGTTCACAAGACGATCTGGCTGGTTATCCCTCGCTGAGTCCCATAACACCCTACGACACAGGTCCTTTTGCCAACTCCACTCCTCCGAACACTTCTGATTTCGTCTACCACCCTTACGATGACAACGGCGAGAATACTCAGGGCACGGAAGACGAACTTCAGAGTGCTCGGAACGATTACTGGCCCAGTCTAGTTGAAAAGGAAAGCAGTTGCAATAAGAGCTTTAGGGGATGCGACGGCGATTTTCAATTCTTGTATTCTGGAAGATCAAAGTCACGTTCAGCCAGTTTACACACTAGATATTAAGAAGGAGCGTTAAACCATGGATATAGGCCACGATTATGCCCATGCTAGAAGACCAGGATCTGGAAGGTTGCGAATCGTGCTGATGGTATGGGTGGTTATTGAAGTCGTCTGATTGACATGAATAAAGACCGAGACTAAAGAACATATCAACCAAGTCTCCACAAGTGGCAATCCAGAAAATAAAGATTTGTGCTACAGAGTTTCACCAGTATCCCAATCTGAAATTAACTATCAAAGTATAAAAGGTTCATGTTGAAGTTTCCTTGGCGGAATGCTCATCTGTAGACGTACCCACAGACACAGAACCTAACCCCGGATCCCTCTCAGGATCGTGTTTGAGTCTGCTTTCTCGACCATTAGCAACCCAGTACCCGAAAGATGCGACCATGATACAGGCCGCTGTTAACAGTAACCAAAGGAAAAGTTGAACATCAGTTTCAACATATTTGCCTTCGGCAAAATATGGCATCGCGAGCATGACCTGTGGCTGGTTAATGTACTTGCCCCATCGCATTGGCTAAACCAACTCACTGCAAAGGCTACTCCAGGTAGGAATATTATCGTCATGATGGCAATCTACAGTGATAGTTCAGATTAGTGAGTGCGAAACTTAGCATAAGCTTTCCGTTTCACTCACCGTTTTTGTAGCGATGCTTTCCCTATTCATACTCGTGGCGAAAAGGCGCGACAGTATCACCAGCTCACGACCTACTATTGTCTCCCTTGGTGTAGCATACTGCATGGCCGGTGGCCGTTGGCTGATACTGATTTGTATTTGGCTGGAGAGCTGATAGTCGTCAGTTATTGATCTTGATAGTTGCCTGTTTCGCCTGGAACCCACCAGAGTCAGGAGAATTTGAACCTTCTTTTCTGACTGATCACAGGAACTGCAGATAGCGGCCAGTCGAGACTCGAGCTGATCTATTTTTTGCGCCTCTTGGTCCAGAGTTGATAAAACCTCTTGGCCATCTCCATCGGTTGTCGGAGTACGTGTCATGTCCTTCCTATGAGTGCGAAGATCTGAAAGAATCACTCCTATCCTGTTCAGCTCTATTTTAGAGTGATGTAGATGTGCCGCCATAGCGTGTAACATGGGGTTTCGGCCTTTGGCTTCTTCGATGAGCGCTGCAAGCCCAACTCTGATCGACATTTGAACGATCGTCTCCTGAACGCAGGTTAGTTTTGCGTTTCATACACAAAAATAGTAAAGGGACTCGCCTGTCTTCCAAGCTCTGAATTAAAATACTGTAACGTCTCATTCCACCATCGCAACGAATGGGCAATGAACACAAGTAGGACAAAGCAAGGGCTTGACTGCAAGTCTTCTCTAGATCTTTGTGTCAAGCATTGCTTAAGATGACGCAAACAATCATCAGATTTGTACTTGTTTTGTGGCCTCAGAAGATTGAAACAGATAACACTCGATTTCCCAGTCTCGTTGTTGCGTTGGATGTACAGGCCTATCTTCGATGGCCGGATATCCTTCTTCACACCATCCAGGTGAATGTGATTAAATGAATCCAACTGGTTGCTCACGTGTTTACCTGCATCCAGGTTGCATTTGCGGGAAATTCGGACTTGTAGAAGACACCAATAATCCCAGCTATAACGAGACTGTTTTCGGAACGCAGATGCGTTGAATTGACCACCTCGCGCAATAGCGCTTACATACGACCAAGGCATCTGGTAAGTCAATATCAAATGCTTCAGTGCTTTAGGGTTTATTCGAAGCTTGTTTTCTTGATCTGTTGGAAGCCTCTTCTGCTCTGAAGCGTCATCGAGGTGTTTGGGTATGAAGCTGCAATACGAAACAGTCCAGTTAGGATATACCCAGTACGACGCTTATTGTTTACTCACAAAAGCTCGAAACAATCTTTGCCAGCCTCTGGTAGGGCCCGGAGACTGGTCACTTTCTTTTCGTCCAGTAAGACATCGCCTACATCTTGAACCTGGTTAGCTCTACGCTGGGGAAAGTTGCAAATGGGGGATAACTTACTAAGCTTCCCAGACGTATTGTTATCGGTTGCGTTAATTAGTCTTATTCTCGTTTTGTGCCACAGTCGCTCTTTTGCAAGCTGTTCGAGAACCGTTTCAATAGTGTCGTCCGAATCACTGTCTTTGTGTCAGTCGCCGCCCCCGAAGCTGAATGGAGACACTTACATGTCAATATCCAAGCAGTCTGAACTACGCGTCCAGACCCTGTTTTCACCAACTACAGGCTGACTACTCATATTATTGTCTGTACTGGCTGCGGATTGTCCAGGCATATAAGTGTAACGAGCGGGAGAGTTGGGCTTCTTGTTAATCTGAACATGACACTTCGAGGGCCGTTGCCGCATATAAATAGTTGGAGAATCTCATACAGGATCATCGCCCTCAGAACGCCTTAGGCGTACTGTTAGTGTCCTATTGATCTGAAAGAGGGGAAGCAGAATCTGATATGCACCCAGCCATCACAAGTTAGGATTGGAAAGTCAGGCTGTGGGGTGATCGGCATACGGTACATGAAAGTGCTTGGATATTCTTAACTGACAACTCCAATGTGCGACGGGATTAAAAAAAAGCATAACTGTAACATTGCACAAGACATATTCTTGGCTGCAAATCATGTACTTTTTGGGACAATTGCAGTCGGAAAATTGGCTTCCTCCAGGCTGCGACATAACAAAACCACAATCAGATGATGCCATCACCAGGCAGCAATATTATAGCCCAATAACCTGACGCCAAGAGGGATTTGTAAGCGAGCTGAAGGTGTTCCAATGTGGTATGTTTGGTATTCTCCGCCCATGTTAACTATATGATCTGATCTTTTCATTGGAATCCAAGAACCCCACGTCTGCACTTGATCACCCGTCTCCCAATTCTCATGTATCTCTACAGGGGAGACTGCCAATAAAAGCTCTTTGGCTCTTTTAGACTCAGCTAAGACGTAAAGCATACTGCTTTGGGCTCTGCTAGCAATAAACATGGGTTCCGACCACCACCTCATATTGTACCCTCCTCGCTTCTACTCTTCCTCCAGACGATCATCCAATAACCACCTGTAAATCATGCTTCAATCTTCTTGTCTTTGTTTATCACAGTTTCTCACTTCATGGTCAACTCACCACTTATATGGACCTAAAGGTCCGGGTCTATTGCCACTGCTGTCGTATCCAGGACGCCAACTGAGGACGACATAGGCATGGCCGCAGCTTCAGAGACAGATGCAAAATATTCTCAAAATCAGTACTTCAACGGAACAAGGGCACCTAGTGGCAGTAGGGTGATAGTTTCCACAGGAACGAAATAGTATTTGCCTTTCTAAGGACCACTATTCTTAGGGAAGTATAATAGGGTCGGGTATAGAACGTTTAAACTCAACGGGACGACCGTTAAGGTTAGAAATGGCGTTTTCACTATAGACCACGGAGTATCTTGGGGTTGCAATGTGGCAAAATTTGATTTCCACAGGTCCTTTTGTGCAATATCAAGAATCATACCTACATGGAAGAGTATATGGGGGTGACCAAGAGATATATACAAAAAGAGGTGCATAAAGAACCGCAGTTATACCTTTGCGAAGAACTAAAAGTACAAATCATCAGTGCCAACTGAATGGTGTACAGAAAAACCATATTATACTGTTCATCGACTGTTCTACAGTATAATGCTCGATCTCTTCTACAATATACCTGGGCATGTTAATGTGCCTTTCGATACATACATAATTTGCTTATAGCTTCAGGTGGCGAAAGAAAGGATACAAAAACAATTATAGAGGAAATATTATTTGCTATCATTTCTCTTGAATTGCATTTTTAGCTTCAGTCCTTTCATTGATACTCGCGTTGGGGACAAAGATGCATTACGTAGATGATCCACAAAATTCGCTCTTTTCGCTTTCAATTTTCCCGACCGGACAGTTTTCGTTGTCCGAATACTACAAACATCTTCTTAGTAATCTAGTGGTTCGTAGATCGTCTCACTATTCAAGCTATGACGACCAGACATTGGGTGCCAATCCAGCCGTTGAGGCGATTTGTCGGGATCAACCTTATTATCGGACAAACAGGAATACCGAGATAATACTCCTAAAAGCCCGATGCCGATACTGGTAGTGATGAGAATACATTGATGATATATAAAGGTGAACGGGTGTCCAATCTCTCCTTATCAAGCTCATCAACAACACTAGTTCCATCTTTTGTTAGGTACAACCATCATCATGTCTCCCATAAAAGCCATCATCTTCGGCGCAACAGGCGCAGTGGGCCGTGCCGCCGCCCTCGAAGCCCAATTCCGCGGTGCAAAAGTAACTCTCGCTATGCGCAATCCTCAAAAGCCCATTGTCGGTCTTACTTCAGAGATCGAAAAAGACCTAGGTTTTACACGCGTAAAAGCAGATCTCTCAGACCCCGAGTCAGTCGAGCGTGCCGTTGCCGAATCAGGCGCAACCGTGGCGTTCTCATATATCTTGTTCGAGGCAGAGGATGGCCTGCTAGAAACCTACAAGGCGATGAAGCGAGCTGGTATTGAGCATGTTGTTCTTCTTTCCTCGTTTTGTGTGACGGAGAATGGAGGTGCGAAGAAATCTTCGGAGGCAGAAGAGATTTTGGCCATCGTGCATGGAAAAGCTGAACTTGCACTCGCCGAGAGCGGCCTGGCCTACACTGTTATTCGACCGGCGTACTTCTCGAGTAACATTCAGTTTCTCGAAGACTGGGAGGAAGTCAAGCAGGGTGAACTTGAGATAGCCCATCCCGACGCGCCTTTCGACTATCTCGCTCCGGAAGACGTTGGGGCTTTAGCTGGTGCACGAATCGTCGAGCCGGCACCTCCTTCGGGGTCGATGGTCATCTCCCAATGTGGACCAGAGCTGCTTCCCCAACGCAAGGCATGGGAGATTGTCAGCGAGGGTCTTGGTAAGGACATTGCCATCAAGGAGATCAGTAGCGAGAAACAAACAGAGAAACTCAGAGCCAGGGGTTTCCCCGAACCTATGATCAAGTCTAGCGTGGATCGCTTGACTGATCTTGCGCACGATCCGACTGGGTTGTATAACCCTCAGGAGTATAAGACGGCATCGGCAAGTTTTAAGAAATACACTGGGAAAGAGCCCACGACATTTGCGGAGTGGGTTGGGAAACACAGAGAGGAGCTTCTGGCAAGATAATGTTTGTAGAGACAGCGAATACGTTCATTTGTTGAATGCAGGATGTACATACCAGAATGATGTTCTAACAATCAACCGAGTATTTAACTAAGCCAACGCCTTCTACGGTTGAAACTGTCCAAATATCCCCGCTGACCTTTAAACACGCAACCATTCGCTACCACACGACTTCACTCTCTTTTACTAACGCCATAATGGTACTACCACGAAAGAAATTGAGCCAGAAAGTAAGGTTTGGGCAATGATCTGATGATCAGGCTGCATGCCAAGATCACATGACCATGATCTGGTACATGAAAGATACAACGAAACCCTGCACCAGCATCTACAACACCACCTCGGATAACACGCTTACATCGAGATAAGCAATCTTGCGCTCACCTCCAATCAACCATAACACGCTTATGCCAAGAATGCCAAGTCAAAATACATCTGACAGCGGAAAGCTTGTCTGAACCTCACCTCATCCTCTTACTTGGGTCTTCCTTTTATTGACGTGCGGTCGTCTACGCCGGGACAATGACAAGATTCGGTGAAATGAAACAGTTTTGATAAGCGTGTTAAATATTGTTTAGGGAAACTCTGTTGGTGGCTCAAAGCATGTTTTGGGCCGTCCCTAGTTCCCATCTCAGGTTGATGAGCGGTACTCTCAAAATTACAGTCATACATGCCTCAAATGGCAAAAGGTCAAGACACAAGATCAGGATATGTTGAGTCTGTGACATCTCAGCTACAAGAGCCTGTCACTGTCCAAGCGAATATCGCGCTTGAGACTTCGAGAGTTTTGAGGTCTCGGTAACAGCCTCATTTTCGTTTCACAACGGCGTTACATGCAACACTTGTCCCATGCACGACCCTACCCAAGTCAAGACGACCTTGCGAAAACGTCCTCTTCTGCAAGCACAATGGGCATCACGTTAATAAAGGAAGTCTCAAGAGTCACTCGTGCATAGTTGATCATTGAAAATGTTTGAAATATTGTATGCATTTATGTGTAAACAAGATCCCTCTAGACGCTATGGACAAGAAGTAAAGTGAGTGAAAGAAGAAAAATGCCCAAAACAATGACGTAGCGACTGTGAGACAAGTTTTTTCTCCTCTTTTCCCCAAATAAACTCCAAGTTTGGTAGCAATAATGATAAAAGCTATAAAAGAAGAAGTGTGGAATACATCGTTTCATTCCGGTCTATTTCGCATCGCAGCCACCCAACGACCCAGTTCGTCACACTCTTTTTTACAAGAAAAAATGTCGAGAAAATGTCAAGATATTATTATCGCTGTTTGCCAAGATCCTATACAAAACCACTGCCAACCCTCACAAGTTTCATCCATCCGGGGACGAATTGTCGGAGTTGGGGCACGGGTTTGTCGTTCATGCTTGTAATGACGATGATGTTGTATAACAACAAATGCATTTGTGTGATAAACTCACACAGTAGATAAGATTTGAGCAAATAGAGCCCCGAAAACGCCGGATAATGCAAGAGATATAAAAATGATGTCGAATGTCTATGATGACAGACCGTGGCGCCAGAGTCGTTGTCGTTCCTTGACCCACCACTGCGCGATTGGTATGGCTTCCGCAACCCACTGCGCTGCCTCGTCCCCGAGGCTGGATTGGGCGGCTACGACGAGCTCTTCTGGTGACCAAGCTGATACTGGCTTCAGCTCCATGGGGTCGTTGACAGCATCGGTGATACGATATTCAATGACCTTGTTAAGCGGGATGACCAGGCGCCAGTTGACATCGGCAGATGTAACACCAAGCATACCAGCGCCAGAGTTGACGACGGAGAAAGCCCAGGCCCGTCGGTCGCCATCAGACTTCTTGTAGGGTCGGATGAGGGACTGGCCCTCGTAATCTTGTACTAGATTAGAGGCGATGTGGGAGTCCTTCTCGTTGAGGGAGCCACTGTTGATGAGAAGATCGAGGATGGTGGGAAGGATGGAGATGGTGGTAGTGTTGGCGTCGTATTGGACTCGGGGAAGGTGGGGGTGTCTGAAGGTCAGGCCGACACGATAGTTGGAGATAAACTGGTTCTCGTATGTACCCTCCTTACCAGCGTCATCCTTGAAGGAGTGGCCGTGATCACCAGCAAAGACAACAAGAGTCTCGTTGGCAATACCCTTGTCTTCGAGGAGGTTCATCAAGCGGGCCATCCAGCCGTCGTGGTATCGCAGGGTGTTCATGTACCTGTTGAAGTTGTCGTGCATCTTGTTCATGCCAGTGTGCGACACGTAGTCGAGGTAAGGATACCCCTTAGGCAGACCCCAGGCATGGTGGGTGGTACTGGTGAAGTGCGACAACCACATGCGCTGATTGTTGGCGGTGGTGTTGCCAATGAACTCTTCCAGGTAAGGCATAAGGATGGGTTCGGGGTAGGCGAAGTAGTTGATCTTCTGGTAGAGGACGTCGGACGCATTGTATCGCCAGTCATTCTCGAGTTGCTTCTTGGTGATGATGTGCTCAAAGCCAAGCTTGGCGTCGAACTTCTCCTGACGATCGTACTCCTCAATCTCGGCTTCGAAGAGAGCAGTCTTCCATTGCAGATCGCGATAATCATCGCTGGAGCTGGAGACGTTCTTCTTGACCTTGTTGAACATGCTCAAGATCTGAGGAATGCAAGGCTGGTAGCTGTCGGTATCGGCTTCGGCGAATTTCTCAACGGGCATGGGGTAGGCACCACAGTGGTTGGCGCAGTAGCTCTTGGTGGACATGGTAGCAGCAGTGTAAGCAGTAGCGACATTGATACCACCGAAGCCCTCCTCGGCCTGGTCATGCCATGTATAGTTAGGAGCGGCATAAGGCCTGCCGTCCTTGTCGGTAAACCCTTGCTTCACACCGGTGATCTTCTCGATGTGAGGCATCATCCATGACAACCTTTCGTTGGCCTCCTCCTTCTCCTGGTCGCTCTTGTTGAGGTCCATGATCAGACTGTGAGTGTGGGAGCCCTGCTGAAGAGGCCAGAAGTCCTGTCGCAAACTCTCCATAAGGATAAAGACGACGTGCTTGATTTTGACATTGCCATTGCCGAGTGCTTCCTTCAGAGTAGGAAGAAGGTCGTTATCGAGGTTGGTGATCTTCAAAGGGTCGGCGACGGGATTGTAATAGGGATCCTTCTCCTGGAGAGTGACCGTGGGGCACTGGTCCATGGAGGGTGCACCAGGCTTGGGACCAGGCTTTCCATCAGGTTTGCCATCAGGCTTGACATTAGGCTTTTCGGTAGGCTTGGGAGGCTTGGGAATAGGCTTAGCAAGAGAACCGTGGTAGCCGTCTGTGAAGCGCTTGGGGTCGAATCGGAAGAAACCACGGGGCAATGAAACGTCGCTGTCAGGAAGCCAATCAATCTTTTGTTTTCTGTACGCTTCGCCCAGAGGGCTCATGTTCTTGTCGACCAGCGGTGCCCAGCCCTTGAAGTAGTCGCCCTCGGGTTTCTTCCATGTCTTCTTGTTGATAAGATCGGGAAATGGGAAATCGTTTTCGATAAGAACGCGCTTGCCATCGCAGAAATCGGGTTCTTCGTGCTCGAACATGTCAAGCATGGACACAGGCAGGGTAATGGACAAGAAGTCGTACGGCTTGGCAGGTCGAAGGATAAGGGTAAGGCCAAGGAAAAGAACAACAGCAGTCTTCCACAGCCACGAGAAGTATGGGATGCGCGAGACGAAGCGGGAGACAATCCCCTTCGGTTCGTTCTTGCCATGGCGGAAGGAGTTATCAGTGCTGGATCGGTAATCCTCGTCCATCGAGTACGTATCGGTCGATTCGAGATCGTTGTCGGCATTCTTGAGGGCAGAGTACTTGCCACGCTGCATACCGGGAATTCGCATGCGAAAGCTTCGGAAATAGGCATAGACTAAGGGACAGAACAGAGATTAGCAGGGCGGATCATAATCCGAAATCGAGCCGCCACGAACCTGAGAGAATGTTGTCGCCAATTGCGCACAAAAATGCACCGAATGCGCGGTAGACAAAGCCATGAATAGGCATCGCGATAATGAGCAGAACAATTCCGCAGGCTATCACGGCCTCGCTGCCACTGAAAAGCACCTTAAGACCCTCCTTGCTGGTAGTGTAGGCTCCTGCATCGCGCCAATCGAGCTCTCCTCCGGTCTTAGCGAAGAATCCAAGCTGCGAGGATGAGCCGCCGAGGGAGATTAATCTGCAGAACGAAAAGAGATGTCAGTTTGTTGTTTTGCTTGGGCGCCAAAGATCCGCATGCAAGCGTGTCGCAGATTGCGCCAGCCGAAGGGCGGGATGAAAGAACGAAGGAGAAAAATAACGTACGTGGCTATGCTACCAATGAAGCAGCTGATCCAAGCCCACGGTGTCTTGGATTGAGCCAAGAGGATACGGCCAATGCATAGTGTCAAAAGATCGAAGAGGAAGAAGGTCGGCAGGTAGAGAAAGAATGATGAGGCGGGAACGGTGAAGAAATGCGTCCAGAGGTGTAGTAGCTTGCTGCTGAGAATCGAGACGAAGAAGACGCCGAAGACGTAGGAAACCGAGAAGAGGAACCACATTTTGCCGGCGTATGTCGAGGAGGACTCGAGGTCCAGATCGTGGGTGAGGAAAACGAAAGGTGCCCCAGCTTCGAAACCAATGTGTTGAAGAGATTGGTAGAAGCAGAGGGGAACGGGAGGCAAAGCAGAACCTTATGGGGGAAATCAGGTCGCTCGCTCGCTCGCTCGTTCTCGCGCAAGTGTTGAAGAAGAAAAGAAAAAGGAGGGAAGTTGCGACAATAATTAACAGTATAGACTGGATGAAAAAAGAGGGAAAGGGAAGGGGAGGAGAGGAGGGGAGGCGACGAGAGAAAATGAAGGAATCAAAATAGAAAAACGAAATGGAGTGATGCCGATTAAGGTAAGCTACAAGGCCACACTAACTTCAGCTGTACCTGCCTGTGGCATAGGTGTTGGGCTGGCGCTAGAAATGGTTAACTGGCGCTGGCGCTGGCACTGACATTGACACTGACACTGACTGATGGTTCGCGACACAAATCCGATTATGGGCGCTGCGCTGCAGGTGGTCTCGACTGGGCTAGACTCTTGGTTTTCACACTTTCCTTGCCAATGAATGGGAGAATGTGGGGTAAATGCGAGGGCCAAATAAGAAAGGGGTCGCGTGTATCCAGGGGTTAGAGGCCCGTGTAGCTCTCGCAAAATTATTAGGGGCTTGGGTTTTAGCAGGGTATGGCAGATAGGTAGGCTAGTAGGTACCTAGGAAGTATTGGATGGATGGAACAAAAGGGCCCTTTCTTTTGGTGGGGCAAAGACCTTTTTTTACAGTGCCTAGTTACAGTACGGGCAGGCTGCAGTAATATTAACGACGGGACGCAACGTGGCTAGTAACCCTGTGAATAACCTCTGTCCATCTGTCAGATTTGAGAATCGAGAGAGGGTGCACGGCAGTGTGTTGTTTTGTACTGTTGGCGGACTCTTCACACCGGTTGAATTGAATATTTGAGTAGCTAAGGTAGGTACTTACGTTTAGTACCTTAAGTTAGGGGAAGGAAGATAGCGTCTTGTTTGTTATGGAGGTCGTTTCCCCAACCATTCTCCTTTCTGTATCGTTGTCCGTATTTCGGCTGATCGGCAGTCATAAACACAGAGAGTTAATTCTTGCTCTAAATTGCGGTGTTTCCAATTCTCTACTACCGTACGCCACAGTCCATCACCTAAGCATTCAGATTCATGAGATCCATTGACTATTGGTTCAAGGTGAGCTGACTCTCGACCATCGATGAAACTATCAATCTGGGTGGATAAGAGAGCCTCTTGTGGTAATTAGGAACTCAATTAGTTGGTTGAAGCTATCGACATGGAAGCGGTTCCATGTCCACTTGCATGCACCGCCACTACAACAGTACTGTACGGTACATCTGCACCGGGCTTAAGCGGGGGGGCTGAGTGAGGACAATCATCCTACCGGGTCGATTCAATCTCGTCATAGGGATCGTGATCAATCTTTACTCAGTATCGTATATACTGTACTCTGTAACGCGGTTAGAAAAAACGGAAACTTACTGTTTCCACGCGAGCATAATACATCCTCAATCCTCCAACCTTCCACCGGTTCGGCTTTAATTCTCCGTCATCAATCATTCTGCGACCCGTGGCTTGCGTTGCGGGATCGGCCGAACCAACAACCAATAACGACTGCATCAGCAGGATACTCAAGTTTCACCTTTTTAATCCTCCTCTGTCCGCTGTGACCAACCAACAAATCCCTTTTCTCGCGGATCCCAAAGGATCAAACACCCCTTGTAATACTATCACTGGCCGAACCGTAAATGCCTGCCCCCAGGGCTGACTCGGTGGGAGCTCAATGTCACGTTAATAGCGGAGAAGGCTCTTCTAGCGTCCTTCTGCGAGTCGGTGCAGGGTTGTCTATGTTTTCGTGGCGAAGCGCCTTTCCAACGGCGGCAGTTCATCTGCACATAGTGCATTGACGGGCGGGTCCTCGAGGCTTCTCTCTCCTATTTCGGTCAACCTCCCATTCCTGAAGGGGGCATCGTGAGGGTCCGGCACGAGTAACCGCAGCATCAGTACATATTCCAGTGTCATTTCCGAGAATACGAGATCGTCCTACCGTTTTGACTCTCGTAAAGCTTCAATGACTCTGCTCTATCGTATTTCATTTGTCTCTCTCTCTGTCTGTCAAATCACAGTCTACGCGATACAAGAAGCAGTGCCGTAGAGTGCCGTGATTAATTGAGATACGCGATCACCAAGACTGTTCCTTGTCATGTCTGACGATCCTTCATTTATTGTTGATTGCCAACCTCTCCAGATGGATGCAAAAACAGCCAGACAGAGTAGACAGAGTAGTAGTGGCAGCTAAAGCCAAGCCATTTCTTCCTTGAAAGGCTGATGGGCACGCGACACTTTTCTGACAAAGGATTAATGCCAACAAAACAATGGGGTGGTCGGGTTTGCCGAGGACGTAGCCTGGCAGTTGTCCATGGTTAGTTTAGTGTTTGCTGGCTGGACCGCTGAGACTTCTCTCTGGTCGACAAGTCCCGTGATCGACATTGACACATCCGTTCAAGCTTTTCATCGGGGTCGTGCACGGTGACGAGTTCAATTTCTCCAGCCCGCTATTTCTGTTGTTTTAAATTTACCGGCAAAGGTACTGTACCGGGTAGGTTTTCTACATCACGATCAATTGTCGCGATATACAGCACAATGCATCCGTAATCTCTCTAGACCGCAATGAAATGGATGAAATGGATGTTTCTATATCGAGAAAGACGATGCAGGTTTTTTTTAGGCTAATTTTCTGCATGAAACTCTACGCTTGGCTGACAAGGCTTACCTGCATACACTGTCCATCGAAGCTCGAAGGTCAAAGGTGATTTGACAAATATACAGGGATGCAATGACGCATCGACGCCAGTAAGCCGCATAAAGGAACGGCTTCAAGCAGGATTGTTTTACTGTTAGTGAGGATTACCCATCCCGAAAATAATTACCACTTCTTTCCCAGCCCTCCGAACTTCTCTCTGATGGAATTGCTACAGCGTTATAGTTAGTGGCTTGTCTGTCGGCGTAGTGGCTGACAACGTTCAGTGAATTAATAGGTTGTCGTAGATAGCAATGCACAATGACCTCATCTTCGACCGCCACACACATGGGCGGATGAGACATTGCCATGTTACGTGCTGCAAAAGGCGACCAGTCATCAGAAACAAGCTTTGCACTTGTAGGAGAATAAATGCCCAGCCATGTCGCTTCCCTGCCCATGACCATTGCTGGTGGCTGCTTACTTTCTTCCACATTGGAACATGGACACCTGAGAAAATGAGGATTCAGTAAGCAATCTTTGCAACTAAGTGTAACGACAAGTAAGCGGCGTAACCACGAACTTGGAATAAGGATGTAACATATCCATCCTGCTATATATAAGCTCATGTGCCACACAAGTAGCTATGGATGGACTAAGCCCTGTTGCCTCTAGAAGACTTGCACGAGAATGATCGTACAACCATGGGAATATTGAGCGCAGCACAACCTCGAATATTCATTAACCCTATATGTCTACGTATACGACCATGGCTCGACTGAGAAACACTAGAATAAATCACTTATCCACCAACATTTAGGTAGATCCGCCAGACTCTCGACTTATCGTGAACCCGCAGCCCTCTCCTCGATTAAGTTTGACCTACCCTCTTTAGCCTCACTACCTGCCAGACGTAGGCATTCCCAGCCGCTTGGTCCCCGCCGCCTGATATATGGAATAAATTTTAACCCCAACGCGGGATTTCTCCGCAATCACTGATCGAGCCGTTTGCTGTAGCTCAGGAAGTCGAAGCTACTACCGTCCTATAGTTCCATGTTAGATCGTAACTATAAACCCTTTTCTGACTACTAAAAATCCTCGAAGAAGGCTTAGTAGCCTGAGAGTTGCTAATGAAGATGGCCGAACTTCGTTCATCGACGCATTCATGCCTTCTATGCTATATGTTAACAAGTTCAGGTATTGCTTTCGCTTTTTGCGTCATATCGCCAAGACAAATCCTTCGATCGTTGAGTATAATTCTGGATAACGTTACAAAAGATTTATGCCATTATGATCATCCGAACATGTCATCGTGTAATCGTCTTTGCCCTGGAAACCGAGTTGATCTTCCGCGGAAGACTGCTTAATAATGCTAAGCCTCAATTGCCGTAGTAGTGAAACCAACTGCGAATTGGTCGATTTTAATGCTCTCTTGTAGTGTCAAGCTTCCGCGGAAGAGAAGCGATAGATGAAGCTTACAAAGGGAGGTAGAAATACATATAATGCTGATAAAACGGCAGTGAATTCACTTGTGTTTCGAATCGACTTCTAACCTCATACCGGCCATTTTCAACTAGGGTACATCTCTTCAGTTTCACTATGGCACCTCTTCCTCTCTCCAACTTGGTATCTTTCACCAAAACCTGGCACAATGAACCGTACCCTTTCATCTCCCCTACCAGACCTGAGCTTTCAGCTTCGGGAAAGAACGTTGTCATCACGGGTGGCGGTCACGGAATTGGCCAAGCCATCAGTGTTGCTTTTGCTCAAGCGAACGCCAAGTCCGTCGCTATACTTGGAAGGACTCTCAACCGCCTCGAAACAGCAGTAGCGGCAATAAAAGCTGCCAATCCATCAACTACTGTCTTCTTTGAAGTCGCAGATACTACTAAGCGTGAATCAGTTGTCAAAGCTCTAGAGAACATAGTGGAGAAGACAGGCAAGATTGATATATTTGTTGCCAACGCTGGTATCCTCCCAGTCCATGGTCCCGTAGTTGGCTATCCCGAGGAAGAACTGCTTCGGAGTCTCATGATTAATGTTCTAGGCGCATTCAATTCGATACAGGCATTTATTCCACTCGCAGCACCGGGAGCCAAACTCTTCAACACAAGCTCCGGAATTGGTCATTGGCAGCCAAATGACCAAGTCACGGGAGACTTTGCCTATGCAGCTGCAAAAGCAGCAGCAATCAAGTTGTTCGACTACGTTGCATTTGAGAATCCGACCCTCCATGTTGTAAGCTTTCAGCCAGGCATTATAGCAACTGGAATCAATCCAGACATCAGTATTGGCTTCGATACAGGTAACCCTTCTTTCTTGGGAAGCCTCTGGCGGCGGTTGACTCTCTTTAGTGGAATTGCCTGCTCATTTCATGATTTGGCTTGCTTCGAAGGAAGCGGAATTTCTTAAAGGCAAATTTGTTTGGGCAAACTGGGATGCGCAGGAACTCATGGCTCGAGAGGACGAGATCAAGAACTCCATGCTTTTTCGATTATCTTTGAATGGTGTCGAGATGTAGATTTGGGTTAGTGAAATGTTGATTTGACTCATCAATTAGGTGTATAAGGTCATCATACGACACAAATAAAGCTGATTGGTGAACATCGTCAAGTTGTTGGTTCACCAGTGGCACAGCTCGCCTAATACATATCTATTGAAAATTGTCTCCATATTGAGCTTGGCACCAGGCAAAGCAAGAATCACGGCGTGAGTCACGCATCAGGCAAGAACGAGACGTATTCTACTGCTGACTGGCTTAGATATAACAGCTGCCTGTTATCACCATAAGCATAGTATTTAAAACCACTGCTCTGAATACTGTCACATAGTCCATCATCCAATTCACGAACTCAAGATGGGACGAAAACACGCCAAACACCAACCAGCCATTGCCGCGTCGGTATCAAGAGTCTTTACCCGCCAGGTACTAGAAACTCACGAGCTACTTTATTGTATCTGTTCTTTCATGGACATATCAACGTTAATACACGCCCAACGTGTCTGCAAACGTTGGCACGAAATGATATCGACATCGTCTTTACTGCAGCAGAAGCTCTATCTCAAACCCTGGCTTTCCACCGACAAAGAGCAGGGTCGTGTCATAAATCCGCTCCTGCTAAGACACTTCGAGCCAATTTTAGCACAGAAGAAGACATATTGGTATTGGGATCATGCACTTTATCCCAGCGCCTTGAAGGTACCCGAGATGAGTATTGCCAATATGAAAAATGACCGCAGGATACATAAAGCCTTTATACGTCGCGGTTCAACATGGAGGAAGATGTTGGTTACGCAACCACCGATCATGTCAATTGGTTATGTGTCGATCATCAACAGGGACAAGGAATGGAGTCTGCTCTCATTCCCCGAAGGTCTCCGGATGGGGGATTTATACGACATGGTGTTCCAGGCGATCTGGTATAAACCTGACGAGGCCGGCAGGTGTGCTTGGGTGGATCTACCGCCTGAGAAAAGAGAAGAGGATCTAGTCCAACGGATGTCGGATAAGTATAGTGAAAAGCCTGGTTTGTTGGTTAAAGCAGAATCGCGTCCCTCTACGGACCGAGGCTGCAGTCAAGGCAGATGCAGCTGCAATTTCAATGGGGATGGAATATGTCATTCTCTGAGAAACGAGAAGGATAGGATCAGAAAGTACAAAGCGACGCGCTGGATGTTCGAGTGTGAAGAATATGAGGAGAAAGATTATATGAGTCTTGGTAAACGGTGTTTCACTATCCCTTAGAGAAATTTATCAATTGCACTGCCTCTTGTCATTATGCTCTGTATTGGGATACAATTATATTCTGATGTTATGTCGAGGGTGGCTTTGATTATGGACATTGAGACCACAGTAAAGATTGTATAGAAGACCGCCGAGACTTTAGCATGATATCCGTGTTATATCCGGAAAGCCGAAAGCTGACACACGACTTCAGTGTCGGAAAGTCCGGTTACACGAATACCCGATTACCCCGATCCTCGCTGCTTGAACTCAAGCACCCGTAAGCATGAAGCTTTTCGACCATGCCAAATCGATGCTTCAACATGACTGAGCTTGAGCATACATCCGCGCCAACCAGGCCACACACGCGCTCTTCTCTAGCGTGTCTCCAGTGCCGATCCAAGCATGTCAAGTGCGACGCGAAGCAGCCACACTGTACAAGATGCTCAACTTTGCAGAAGCAGTGTCAGTACACTACATCGCGCAGAGGCGGTCTCGATAGAGCAGCTCTTTCAGAGAGGCGAAGGCGTCTTGCGAAGAAGAGCGATAGTCAAGCCAATGATCAAACGGCGCAGGTCTCGACGGACACGACTATTCCAGAGCTTGATGTTGATTTCATCAATTGTCCTGATATAAGTTTGTGCGATGGAAACCTTCTTGGGGAGACAGGCAGTTTTGGAGTGCAAGCCAACCCTCCAGCACAGAGTGATTTGGTGGAGGACCCTTTGGTCCTTTCTTACTATAAAAACTTCCACGTGTTGCATCCCTTCACCCTACCTCAGCACCATTTCGTCAAGATTTGTGAAGGCCCTTCAACATCATCGTACAACTTTGCCACTATAGTACCTATCATGCGGCTGATAGGGAGCCTTTACGATACCCACGCATGGTCCACCAATCTCCAGAACGAAATCGAGAGCCTCATCTCGAAGCACACTTCCTCAGACCCAGTCCTGGTTCAGTGTCGGCTTTTGTACTCAATTGCTCTATTTTGGAACAACCATGCCGCCAGAGCCAAAGAAGAGATGGATAGTGCCACCACTATTGCTCTTGAGCTGGGTATGCACAAGAAGGAATTTGCTGATATGCATGGAGAAGGAGATGGCGTTCTAATGGAGTCTTGGAGACGTACGTGGTGGATGCTGTATATCGTGGATGCATACTACGCTGGAACACTAGGAACAATGAATCTGAAGGCATTCCACATTGAAGCGACAGTTGACCTCCCATGTGAGGAAGATGAGTATGAGTCAGGAGTAAGTCTTTTCTTGAGAATCGTATGTCATAGCTAATACTTTGAAGATGATCCCAGAACCTCTCACAGTCGAAGATTTCAACTCACGTGAGTTTGCAGACGATGATGTAGGATTCTCATCATTTGCATATCTTATCGGTGCTGTGCGTGCCGCAGCACTTGCAATCTCTGTTACGCCCAAACGAGCAAGCAGACAAGACTCAGAGCGGGTGATACAGTCAGCAGACTCCATCATTGATGCGTGGCTTCTGCTATTACCCAAGGACCGTAGAGTGATGAGGAGTGATGGGAGTATCGACGAGTTGATGTTCCAAGCTCAAATGCTTGTCCACGTGTAAGCGCTCCCTTTTTAGTTCAGGCAGGACAGGGTTAACGACAAAAGCGCAACCATTGGATTACACCGCCCATTATCAGACCTAATGTTTAATCCCATTGAAAATTTGTCAAGCTGCGCTAGGGAAGCACCTAAAGACCTACCACGACCAGACCTTATCAACGTACATACGACAAGGATTCTTAAATCTATCGATGCACAGATCCAGCTTCTGGCTCTTCCAGTTCGTCCGTTCCACCACACGCCTTTCACAACATGCATGGTCAGCGAAGGCACGCTTTCACTTCTCTCAGCCTGCAAATATCTTTTACGTGATCAAGAACTAGCAGTAGCGAGAGATAAGATCAGACTTACGATTGGATGCCTGAAGACTCTAGGCGAGGTATGGACTCGAACGGCTAAGAATGTGAGAGAAATCCAGACTATCGCTCGTCATGTACTGGGATTGGAAAACCGAAGCGCGGTGCCTGGGGGCAGTGAGCTTCCGAGTCTGACGACAAATAGTGAACAAGGCAGCAGCCAATCAGAGATTGTGCCACAGCAAGAAGGTGACGCCGTTGTTTCATTGGGATCTCTGGATGATATCTGTGGATGGATCAATATTGGCACAGAACTTAATTTTGACTGGACAGGCGAAGGCATGACCTGACGTATCACGATACCACTATCTTGAGAGAACAAAGCGAACAAGATGAATGACTGTCTTCCCAGCGATTTAGAACTCAATGACAGCCTTGTGATCCCGACCCCGTTGCTTCGCATAATCCCACGCCTGAACACCCTCATCAAAAGTAAAGACCTTCACATCTAACGGTTTTAATAAGCCCTTGTCACACATACTCGCCACTTCGGCAAGTCGCTCTGCATTGGGTGAAACAATGAAGTGCTTGTACTCCACGCCTGGATGTCTCGAGGTCTCTGGGGCTTCTCCGCCCCCAAAAGCCCAAGCTGGTGCTGGGTCCCCAACAGTAATGATAGACCCATTCGGTTTGACAGTCTCCCAAGCCTTAGACAAGACCTCTCCACCAACTGTGTCGAAGACAAAGTCGACGGGTTCAATAGCAGTTTCCCAGCCAGGGGAGGCATAGTCAATGACTTCGTCTGCACCAAGATTTCGTAAGACGCTGTGATTCCGAGTTGAAGCCAGTGCGGTGACATGAGCACCCCTCAACTGTTTAACAAGTTGCACAAACTGTCGCCCGACGGAACCAGAAGCACCAGTCACAAGTACTCTCGTGTCGGATGTAAGGTTCGAATGATCCGCAATCGCTTCCCAGGCCGTAAGTGCCGGAATCGGAAGCACTGCTGCTTCAGCATTGGACAAAGATGTTGGTTTTGGTGCAACCTCTTCAGCTCTGCAGATAGCGTATTCAGCCTGCCCCTCACCTCGATCTGCGGCTATCATAGCATAAACCTCTTGTCCGATGTGTAGTGGACCCTCATATCCAGGACCAAAAGCAGATATGGTACCCGATATGTCATGGCCTGGGATGCGTGTGGGAGTTTGATAGACTTCCGGCCATGTGGTCTCATCGCCGGTTATACCAGCTGCGTGAACATGGACAAGGATATCAGAGTTGACAGGCGCAGGTTTGGCCATAGAACGATTGAGAGAAATCTTGGGAGATGATATGTCTCCGAGGATTTGGATCGCTTTCATTGCGGTAGTGATTGAGGAAATGGTTGATGGTATTTGGTAAAACAGTAAAAAGTAGCTATACTGCGATGATGTGACTCTAAACAGATCGCCAAACTTGGTGCTTTCAAAGGTTATATATCCACCAAGTGTCATAAGCCGAAACTCTTACCTTCGGGTTCGTCATTTGTGGCTTCCGAGACCTGTGAGGGCCGCTTATCAAATTGTGCGGATACCCGATTACCCGGATACCCGCTCTAAGTGAGCAAGGCCGGAACATTGCACTACTATCGCTTGAAGGAGTACGATGATATGAATCATCTTGTCTACTAATGTTGACGGCACCGCTTGAAATTCTCAAGTATAAAGAGCCCACTCCAGCGCTCATTCCTCTGATGTTCACCACCCACTCGACAGCTGATGCAATTCACTCAACGAGCAAATATTCCACTCGAACATAATGGCAACAAGTCCCCAAGAGAAACGGTATGGTTATTCCATAGTTACTTGAAGCAAACTAACAGAATATAGTGGTCGACCTCGTGAGACTGTCAAGATTCTTTACGACCACGAACTCACCAACGCCCCCGGCAAGTCCATAGTTGGCCTCGAAGTTCACTATGGACCTAACGGCTGGACTCCACCTCACACCCATTCTGGTGCTACAGTTGTTGCAACGGTTACTCAGGGTCGTCTTTTGAGCGGTATGAATGGCAATCCGCCCAAGGTTTATCATGTGGGAGAGAGTTTTCGGGAGTTGCCTGGATGCCATCATACCGTTAGTGATAATGATAGCGACATGGAGGATTGCACCTTTATTGCAGTCGTTGTTATCGATACCGAAGTCTTGAAGAATGGGTACCAGGCCCTGACTGTTCTTGATGCTGGGTGGGAATAGGTCTTCACATTCCAGAGGTATCCTATCCCTCAGCGAACGAGTATATATCCAGTTAAAACAGAAGCATTGGCTTTTCGATCATTCTATCATCTTTCCTAGCCACCAGCGCCCTGCAAACTTACTCTTTTGCCTTTATGAGCAAGGTTTCCCAACCATTGTCTAAATCAAGACATGGTATGTGCGGTAAACTATAAAGCCCCAACCTGCAAGATACGGCTCGCCGTCTTGTCTTGTAGAAAGATTCAGGTCTTCAGGCACCTCTTCTTCTTCTTCTTCTTATTTCAACACTATAGACATATCCTTCCAGGGACAGATCAAGGTTGCGCTTTTAAAGAAACATGATATTATATACACTTTGAGGCATTATGACCGACCGTCCAACACAACAACTCTCTAAAGATATACACAACGCAGGCACATCTTCCTTGAGAAGAAAAGGCATCACCAGCATGAATCAAGGATTTCCTGGAGTTTCAAAATGATTTGGCATCTTCCAATATTGCCTGGAGTTTATAAGCGTGAAATACAATGATGTTCGCCTGAGGAAAATTAACAAAGAGGTTTGCATGTTTGTCGCTTGATTCTGTACCTGGCCACAATATATCGGCTAGTTAGATAGCAGGTAAAATACCCAAGGTAGCGGTAGGAGGTAAATTGGAAACAACACAGTATCCCTAACAAAGCCTCTTGAAAACTACCGTGGTGAATATGCATCGAGAGGATAATTTTGGTGCACTTCGGATACGACCTTGAGGTAGTCATGCACAACCGATTGATCTTTGTAGCCTTTCTTACGGGGCTTCCCCTAGCCGGGGAAACGTGGGGATTCTAGATCCTTGAGAAGACAAATCGGCCATCTTGAAAGCAATGGAAATGGATGATGCAATTATCATATGCCCAAAAGTGAAGAGACTGGATCAGTCTTGTGCCAATGCAAGATAGAGACGCGTCAGTGGTAAAATTTCCACTCATGGGCTTGAAGATCCAGAACGTCTCCGAGGTTATCGGGCAATAGGAACAACAAATTTGACATTGTGATACAATACAATTTTTTCTTCTTCTTTTTTCTTTCGGAACAATTGGTATTTTGTTCGTTCTCTGGATCCGTCGATACGATAACTGACCCTCAAGTGAATAGGCAGCGTGCTTCCGAGTCGTCCTACTCAAACGCGTCAACTAATGTTGGACGCGATCGAGTTAAATAACGATAAGCTACTGCTGGGGTGTTTGAAACAACTAGGAACAAAAGGAGCAAGCGGTGTAGATAATGCGTCATCTTAGCCCTTGGCAAGAATGCTTATTTCTGGTCTGGAACAGGCATTGCTGTGGTGTTTTAACCTTGCGTCCATGCAGAAAAGCCAACTGTTACAGTTCCCGCTTCACCTTGAGACTGCATTGGTATCAACTCCCAATCAGACTTGGATTTTAACAGGGACTTTTCTCTCTCTTTTGATTGCGATTTACCTTGACTCGTCAATGCTAAGCTAGGTTCTGGGACCCTCTCAACCCACATTCCTTGGTGGCTCTGCGGGGCCTAGTCATCTCCCATTCTTTCAAGACAGGGGGTTGAAGCTCTCGACCTAGCTGGAAACATTTTGGAAGCTTTTTTGGAATCTTTACTGCAGACACGAGACATGTGAAATAAGACATGTCTTGTTGTTCTTCTCACGGCTAAATTCTAGACGAATGGCATAAATGGCGCAGAGGCAGTGCTTGAGTACATATCAGCATCAGCATCAATCGTAAAGAGGACAATCATAATCAATGACGCTAAATACCTCGGTCAATCCACTGAGGGACGGACCCAATGTTTTCAATAGACAAGGGAGCCGCAAAGCAATGGAGATTATGTATTACTGCTACAGGTACCTAGCCTAAGGAAATCAGGGGTAAATTGACAACAATGCTTACCTTAGCTTGATTAATTAACTAATTAGCTTCACTCTTTTAGCGACTGACCTTGCCTTGTCTTCTCCTCCCTACTAATCCCTATCGTTTCTGAAAGATCCGACGCTGAGACCTCCTTTTAAATTTGCCCACCCTGTCTCTTTGGATAAACTCAGCCCCCTTTTGCAAACCTCTCAGAACTTCCCTTCACAAATACCAACTTCGCTTCACTCAATGAGTCCATCCTTAGTTTCGGAAACGCCCAGATACAATGACTGCTCACTGTCAAGTGCGAGCGAGGACGAAGATGACCCGTCTGACCCGCTGAATGGAAGCGGTCACCATGGCCTGGATTTTAGCATACGAGGTGCGCACAACAAAAAAGACTTGTTTCTTTCTCAATTGTGATGCATAAAACAGAAAACTGATCAAGCAAGCTCCTAAAAAGACACAATGAAGAGAGCGCTTCGTGCATCATCACGTTTAGGAGACGGAGTTCGTTATCAACAGCTGGGAATTTCGAGCACAAATGACTTGGAAACGCAATCACCGCCAAATGAGCGGTCAGGTTTCGATTTCGGCACCAACCACGAAGGACTTTCTTTTTTCGGCCAGATCCGATCTACAGTTGTTGCTTCAAAACTGAATTGGTTGCTTGTTTTTGTTCCAATTGGCCTCGCAGCGCACACGTTTGAGATAAATCCGCTGTTGATTTTCATGACAAATGCGATCGCAATTGTGCCCCTGTCAGTCATGTTGACTGAGGCGACAGAACGCATTGCTGCTGAGGCGGGAGACACTATCGGTGCGCTCTTGAACATTACGCTCGGTAATCTTGTCGAGCTCATTATTTTGTGAGTTTTTATGCTTAAAACTTTATTGAGTTACGCTAATGTGAATACAGGGTGTAAGTGAAAGTGAGAATGAGCGAGCCTCTGAGATGAAAACTGACTTTCGTAGGGTTGCTTTGGTTAACAACCACATTCGCATCGTTCAAGCGTCAATTCTAGGCAGTGTGCTTGTAAACCTGCTCTTGATTCTTGGATCTGCTCTCTTTGCGAGCAGTATGTCCAATATTGACCCTCACAGCAGCATGGAAGAGTCTGAGCTATTGGCCGCTCTTCTCTTTGTGTCTGTCTTTGTCATTCTCATACCTGTAAGTATATATCTCAGCTCACTTCTGGAAGTCACTGACCTCAATAGACGGCATTTGACTACACTTTCCATATGAAGGGAAAGACAAGCGAAGCAGCGTTGAGTATGAGTCGCGCCTCATCTTTGGTAGTCCTCGTCATCTACATCGTCTATTTTGCATATGAGATGAGACCTAAAACGGTCGAAGTGCCATCAATTCCTCTGCAGACGCTTCACACAGGCCACACAGATCACCACCATCACCGGCGCAACCAGAATTCAACATCCCACAACTCTCGACTTATCCGCTTCGCCGACCAGGATGTTCCAACGCGAGCAAGAAGCACCACTCTTGACAGCAGAGTCGCTCGCGAGACAGTGGAAGAGGAGAATGGAAAGAGGGAGGCGGCACCACGCGCGAGCTTGTCTCATCGATCAAGAGGGAACTCACGGTCACATTCGCGTTCAGGCTCACGCACGGAATTCCAAGGATCTGAGGCTAGGGACCTATCAGTTGGTAGGCCTCTCCCCGGACTACCGGAGGTCCCTAATCACACCCCTCACGTTTCTAGCACCAGCGGCACAATAGCTGCCGTCACGGTCCTTTTTATCTCATCCGCACTCATGTCTATGAACGCCGAATTCCTCGTCAAGACTATAGATGATGTTACGCACGAAGGTGGTTTGTCAGAAGCGCTTATCGGACTTATTATTCTGCCTATCGTTGGAAATATTGCCGAATACGTGACAGTTGTCACCGTGGCTATGCGAAACAAGCTCGAGTTGGCCATCTCTGTCGCTGTTGGCTCAGCTATTCAAATAGCTCTCTGCGTCGCCCCTTTGACAGTTTTGATAGCATGGATGTTGGGCCGCGATCTTGAGATGGCGTTCAACGTCTTTGAGACGACTACACTGGTCGGTTCTGGACTGCTAATCAACCTGTTGATTCTCAGCCGTGCTGGTACTGCCATCAGGGCTATTGGCCTGAAAGGAGCTCTGATGTTCGCATGCTACATCATCATTGGGTAAGTTCTTTCTCTTCGGTCATTCAAAAGAACAATTTGCTGATAAGATTCAGGTTGGGCGCATACTTTGAGCCTCGCGCAACAAAATAGAATAAGACAGGCTGGGGCAATGACAAGACACTTATGATAATATCAAGACTACAATATTTATAGAACATCTAATAAAATCATCGAATATGTATCGTTGAACCAGAGTACTATTTATTTTGTTTTCGCGCTTTTTTAACGCGATTGTGGTCCTATATCCTCAAGTAATGCAGCTGGCTCCGAGCCATTTATATGAAAGCACGATATATCAGAATCCATCACATAATACATTAACTGTAAACTCAACTTCTTATAAGACGAGGCTAGTTAGAGCCCAAGATGTCAGTTAATAGGCGTCGCGACTAAGGTCAAGACTGCATATAATCATGCACATTCCATTCGAAGGAGTCCTATAAGAAACCTTTCATATGTACTGATGATAGGGAAAGGAGTAGCGATTCATACAAGGTCTTGCACATCATCAATTCTGTAATGAGGAGTAGTTGTCAGATTCGTTGCTGAGAAGGGGGGGTTTTTATACCATGCGTAAGTGAAATTCTGCCGTAGAAACATGTGAATGCGCTTTCCAGAAACTAACCTACAACTGATGGCTGCTATCATGTCCTGGCACAGCTAACGATCGTTCAACAACTTTCTTTATTGTTATAGCGCAGTTAATACTGTCAACAAATAGCTGCTCTCTGTCCCCTGAAGGCCTTGGGGTCGTCATCATCCTGCCTCCGTCGTCTATTTGATGGTATAACTGCCGTCTGCATATTTGACATAGTACCTGGAACTCCCAGATATGTTGGGATATCCTCACCAAGTTCCGGAAAATGTGCGAAGAAATCCGGGGACATGGTCCACGCGTTGATGTCCCTAATACGTTGCTCAAATGTTGGTGTAATATGGTACTTTCCAGTATTCGCGTTGTGGTAGAATGTGTCTTGGAAGGGATCTGACCAGAGAATCTTAAAATTCGTTTGGAGCAAGTCCCAGAATGTGTTGGTGCAATAGTGGTGTTGGGAGAAGATGAGGCGTTCTCGTAAACCGGGCCTGAGGCTGTGTGAGCTGATGTTTGGAAGTGAGTGGGCTTGTACGTACCAGACGAAAAAGTCTATACCATAAGAGTGAGGTAGGGCTTGCGAGGGTCTTTTCCGTTAGTTTCTCGTCCTATGTTATCTGTACAGTGATCTTACCTATTTAGATACCACCTCGGCAGGGTAGCCCGGCGTGCCAAAGTTGGATCGCCATGGTAAGTGAGAAGGAGATGACACATTCTCATTGCAGCAAGACGCTCAGTATTTCCGCAGTTCGTAAAGCACATCTCATCCGCCACTCGTAACTTGCGCCACGTCGGGGTCATCTTGCCTGCTCTCTCAAGACTATCCCACCCGTCCACGATGGCCCGAACGGGCATATCCTCAGCACCGTATTCTTCAATAGCCATCTCTTCAGCGGATAACTTGGTAGGTTTCTGTAATGTTTCGTTTATTGCACGCCAGATGTTGGGCTTCACGCCGTGGTAGTTGGAGGCGCAGCTGGTGGGGCTCGAGCAATGGCATAGGACTGATGCTTTGGGAACGATGACGTCGGTATCGTCGGTGGTGGCGGTGGGGAGGCCTGGGAGGAGAGGATGGATGGGCATGAAGCCGTGGCCAGATGGTGGGAGAATCGAGTTGTCGAAGGCCATGGATGTGGGATATGGGTTGTTGCTGACAGAGTAAGCCCAGGCGTTGTAGGCAAAGGGATCGGCCGAAGGTGCATCCATGGGGAGCTCCAATATTGTAGAGCCACTCGTCTCTGATCCTGCTCTTGTGGTGTCAATGGGGACCGTCGAGCTACTTGATGCAGCCGGTACAATGCCTGTTGCTGTAGCTTGAGATGATTCGGATTTGACGTCAGGTGATGTTTCGTTGGTATTGGAGTCGCCCAGATGACGACGGATAGTTGAGCCTAGAGAATCCAGTACTTGTAGCAAATTGTCCCTCTCTTTGGTAACCTTGCCTAACTCATCCATCAAGGTCGATATTTGTGCATTCGAATCACTCTGCCGCAGATTATCTACCATACTCTCGAGCTGAGCAATCCTGCTTTTTGTTCTCTCGCGAGCTAACCTCTGTGCTTTGCGATCGAGTTCCCGCTTCTTGAGCCGACGGGCCTCAGCGGTGGCTGGTGAGGTTTCACTGTACATGGTGATCTGCTTCTGGGATCAACAGATGTGGGAAGCAACGAATGGATTCGCGAAGTGGGATCATCCCAGAAGAGAGAGTAAGAACAAGAAACAAGGGTTCGATCTGGTAAAAGAAGGTCAGCAAAGTCTGGGGTAGCGGAACCAGGTCCTTTTTGACGGGTACAGTAGCACGGCAGACTAGACTAGATGGTAAGTTACATGTACATATCTCTCAGGCCAGGCCAGGGTAGAACAAGCTTCGACGCTAAGTGATAGCTACCAAGGCAGGGAAGCAGATTAAGAAAGGGGGGAATGGAGATGGAAAGCGCCGAGACAGGACACTAGTCTAACTAATTGGGTATTTGTTTGAGAAGGGGAAAGTGATGTAATTTTGTCCAAGAGCCGTGCTGTAACGGACGGCATATTCCGTCTTGTTGGTTCGGTAGTGGATTCAAGCCAACGCCCGTTCATTCAGCTGGTCTAGAACAACTAGTGGCGACTAACTCAACTCAACTCCAGTACAAGAGCGAAAATGTCTCGCAGTTTCATTTCTTTAGCGCCGAGGATCTTCATTCGCATGCATGGTTATTGCACAGACTAGATGAGACGACACGCAACGTGGTTGTATTGGAATGACTCGTGGTGTAAGCGATGCCCAAATAGCAAATGATCAACCTCGACGCGCGGGGGTTAACCAACATCGATATGCTTTTTTATTCTCTCTCGTATTTGTTAAATATTTTGTGTGCGCTTTGACCAGGAGCTGAGCTTTGTTGAGATGGACACTAGATTGGCGATCTGTAGATGGGCAGCGGGAGGCGATCTCATTGCACCCCAATCATACAGTAGTTAGTAGCTATGTATGGCTCGGGCCATATTCAGGGATCTGATCGAATATTCTTCACCAGTGGCCCTAAACTCAATTCTAAGAATATATCTGCTGAAGATGATATCATCACGTCAGAATTCATCATGGTGAATAAGAGAGTACATAATGAATCAAGATTCGGCATTGTGTATGTACCAACACCAATATTGGAGTGAAACATGGCACACATAAGCGAGCTGCTCCTTGCGGCATCGAGTCACGCACGCCCTGACTGACGTTATGTTAGCTTACATTATCAGTATGTCAGCTTTTACTTTTGGCTAGTGATTAATGTCTCGGGGTCTAGTATAAAGCCTCAACAAGGATACCGGTATTTCCAGACCTTGGTACAGTAAACCCATCAAACCTCGGCAATACTAACACCACCAAATGCCACTTCGACGCACGTTCATCTCCCACCGGAATAGCGGCCCTCCCTCCATCCTAATCACAATGACATCTCCTGTAGCGTCAAACATTCCACGTGAGGATGTCATCGTTGACATGCCGAACCCCCGTCCAAGACCCTTACCGGCCCCTAAGCCAAAGCCACAACCAGCGCCTAGGCCAAACCCTGGGCCTAGGCCACGCCTATAATCAACTAATTCCGCGGGTGGTAGTTCCGAACGGAACTTCCGGCAGTCATTGCGAGACTCTAAACTACGCAGCCATTCGGCGGAAGTTTTCCAAAAAGGTAAAAGAACCGTTTGTGGTATTTGTAGTTACGTGGCTATACAATCGAGCAGCGAACAAAATTCATCTCCTTGGCATAGTGGGAATTTTACGTGATCCCAGATGGGTGATTCACTCGTTGCCTTGCTCATCATAGGTACAAGCAGCAGCAGTAGCCTCTCGAGACAATAAACTTTGATGGTCATCAAATAGTTCAGGTGGCCTCTCACTATGCAAGGGACCTTCGGCATACAAAAATAAGCTCGGCCACAAATCCCTAACTGCCAAGACCTATAAAGCACCCCATCGTAATTTCTACTCCCGCTTCAAGCCAACCTTGCCCGCTTTTCGAAGTCCAACACCCCCAATCGAGGCACAGAGAAGCATGAATGCGAACATTGTCCAGAAGCTCGCCTTGTATCCTTCCAACAACGCTTCAGTTTGCTTCATTCGTGAATGTCGTTTCGTTACCAGGGTAGATACAACTTGCATGATTGCCAAACCCATAGCATTCCCGAACTGGGATGCAGCGTTGAATACTGATCCAGCTATGGCCTGTTTGTCTTCGGGGAATGTTTCAGTGACTACGATCAGACCGACTGTGAAAAGCACATCAATCGAAACTGGCATCAAAACCTGGGCGAAGAAGGCGCTTGTCCAATATGTCCATGTCGGGTTGGTGACGGCCATGAGAAGAGGTGAAATGGCAGTTAGAACAGAGGTGATGAGTATAAGCCAGATGGCTGGAATCTTGTGGACTACAAGGCCTGTTGTGAAGTTCAGCGCTACGCCGACTATAACACTTGGCAAGATGCGAATCGCCGCATTCAAGGCCGACAAATGCTGAATCTCTTGGAAGCTGGTATTCATTAGTAGTGACATCTTGTGACATTCATAGCGTAACTTACAAAAGACTGGAGAAAAGCTCAAGGGAGTTGACGACCGCGTTTGAAAGCGCGATCGTCACGCAGATGCTAGTGAATGCATGGTTGCGCCAAAACGAATTGGGTATCAAAGCCGGTTTCCCCTTGCGAACCTGAAAGTGCATCCACACTACGAATAAAGGCAAGGCAATCAAGCTGAGACAGAGAAGAACAATACTGCTGGGTTCTTTGATGCGATAGACATCCGTACTGATGACTCTATAACAATGGTCAGCTAATACGATGAAAGGGATCGAGCCCATCTTACGCAAGGAAGTAGCACAGAAGAGCCATGAATGCTGAAGCAAGTAAAGTCCCGAGCCAGTCGATTTTGGTGGCAACACTAGCCATAACATCTGCCATAGTCCCAAGCGGTTCAGCCTTTGGCAAAGACCAGAATCCAACAGCAGATAAGACTAGAACGATACCCCCGTAGAGATACCATCCTGATCGCCAACCGATCGTCTCAACAAGCACTCCGCCAAGCACGAGGCCGAATGAGAAACCAAGAGGCTGACTTAAACCAAGACAGGCAAAGGCAAAATTACGTCCCCTCCCGCGTGAGAGTGTCTTCGTCACCAGCGCCACAGAACTTGATAGGTGCAGTGCCAAGGCAACGCCCTGCAGGGCTCGTAGCGCGACGAGTTCTTCACCGCGGCGTATGAAGCCGCAGGCGAGCATGATAACACCGCTAAGGATGCATCCCACTAATTCTACGGATCTCGCGCCGAGGACGTCGGCCAGGGCACCCGCGAGGAGTAGCGTGGAAGCTGTAGCTAGACCCTGCACGGAAGAGGGCCAGAATGCGAGGGAGGCAGGGAGACGGAGATCAGATGTCATCTGAGGTAGGCCAACAACAATTAGGCCATTGGTTGCGCTACAGGCGAAATTGACCCCCGAAAGCTGGAATGTCACGGCTATCTTCTGTAGCCGCGAAGCTGTTGACGATGTGTCGCTGATTGGTGAAGAGGGCCTGTCAGACCCTTCGAGGGTGGCTTCGGTAGTTGAAGCTAGGGGCGGCACCGGTATGCTCTCCACAAGGAGAGTTGCAGTCTGAGTGGGCATTCTGAGACAATCACTGTAGAAGACCAGCTGAAAAACGGTTTTTCCCTTGTTACTCTCAACCACGAGTTTCCGTCTTCAGTGTCAGTGTCTTTCATATTTATGTGACTAGGGAGCCAACACAAGTTGAATGTATGGATGTCAGTTAACGCTCGCACGCCCTTTAGGTGGAGCATGTCATGCAAGGGGTGGCTTATTACTGGGTTCTTTTGACAATAACTCATTCGAGGCGAAGTGTTCCAAGGTCCCGGAAGGATTTCAGTCAGCGCTAACCAGTCTCAGTCAAGGTCCAAGCGAATTCTATGTGAGTTTTTGCTTTTTATTGCCAGGCTGCCAGCGCACTATTCGAGTTTTCGTTCATCGTTCAGAATGTGAGCAGGATACGCTGGCCAGCATTTTAAATCAGTCTATACTACTGAGTATTAAGCATTTACTTTGATGAAAACTGTTGTAGTGTTCTTGATTCGTGACTGACATCGTTTCTACAAACACCTGTGAGCTTCGCTAAACATGTACTTGTGAGCATTGTCTTGTCCTAAGCTGTATCTGTCTGGATAGGTGTTCTGAAATCTTCGAAAGGTGACTAGATCTACAAGATAAAGTGAGAACTGACAAATTTTACATTGTACTTGTTTCAATATACGCGACGAGTACGAATGGATACGGAAAGGAAGCCCTGGGTTGCAATCTACAAATCCTTCCTCAGAGACGCACCGCCAAGCATCTTCATAAAACGATCCCTCTCCACCTCGTTCGGCTTTGACCACCACTCATCCGCCTTCACCTTTTCGAACCCCTTCTCATCCCATTTCTTCATCTGTTTTATGCCGATCTGATGCCAGGGGATGTCCAGATCCTTAGACATTTGATCCTTGATCTGGTGCATGACAGCGAGGTCGCTATCATCCGGTCCCTTGCCGTCCACAAAGAATGTCTCGTAAGCGACCTTCCTTTCCTCTTCGTCCTTTTTCAGGGTTCGATCCATGCTGTTCATCATAGACTTCTTGTTGTAGCCGACTGGCTTCATCCATTTCTCCACTTTCTTGTAGTCGAGCTGGAAACCTGCACTGTCGTAGGTAGGGGAGCCATTAGGGCCCTTCTTGTGGCATTTGTACAGATCGTAAAAGGCGTATAAGGGATCTGTATCTTTGCTTTTGCGATTGGGAAGATGGAACTTTGACAGCCACTCTTCACTCAATTCGCGTTCCTCATAGCGGGGCCTTTTTACCCGTCCTGGGGTGCGTCGAGGGTCTCGAATTTGAGAATGGTCAAAGTCAAATTCTAGATCTTTTTCAGTGAGTGTCGGTTTCTGGCCGTCTTTCTGTTTAGTGGGTGTTGATGTTCGTTCAGCCTGCACATGGGAATCCTCCGTCTTCTTTGCCTGCTTGGCCTCTGGCTCTGGTGCTGCTGAGTCCGTCTTGCTAGACTGTCTCTTGTGGCCTCGGGGCTGTGGTGTAGAATCTTCCTCGTGGGTCTCGGTTCCGCTTCTTGTTCTCGTCTTGAAATCGATCGGGTAGTTAATATGCACAATCTGCTGTTGTCAAAAGTGGTTTCTGTACAATTAGGTGGTTGGACTTCCCCGAGAAATGAGTTTGAGACGCGTTCAAGATCACTTATGCCATTATCACGTGATATCTGAGGACTTGCTACCCTGCAGCAATATCCATGGATTCTCTGGAGCTGACAGGCATTAATGAGCGACGCAATTGAAGGCCAGGAATTATTGTATACTGAGATATGTTAATGCGATGGATAAGGGAATTTTATGGAATGGACTTGAAAAGATGGTGTCTACCTGTTAGTCTAGGTATTCTAATTGTCATAAATCTTATATCATGGTAACTGATGGAGAGTATGTTCTAATGGCTGGAGTGAATATTGATACCCGCTAACTCAATAAGTCCATTCCTTCAAACAGCTTTTTTACTTGGCTTTCCAGTAAAATCCAAACTGGTACTTTCTTCTCCTGTCCGGCATGGGATTGTTAATTTGCACAAACGTAGACTCAGCTAACCGCAAAGCAGCCGAGCAAAAAGTTTCCATTACTGAGTATGCCAGCGTCGCGATACAGCTGGGAAGTTATTATAATATCTAATCTCATATCATCAATACGTGGAAAATCGTGACCAAATTCCCAGCATATTCTCTGCTAAAATAATTATATAGAAGTTGCTGAATCATTATTATTCACCGATCCAACTTCAGATTTCTTCACAATATCAAAAGTCCGTGATAACCGGAGCCTGAATCCCTTTTCCACCCCAACTGTGTGAGTATTAGCAACTGTTCCACTACAGAAACATCGAAAACAGTGTCAGGTCGGCTTGTACTTACGAATCACCAAATGGGCATACTTCGAAATGACCGGAGCCCAAATTAGGACTGCAACAAGCTGCCCAACACTCCAAGTACCTGTCTCTCCTCTTAGAAGCAAGTTTAGTAACGGTGCCCGAATCGCACCAAGCCCTAAACATATACAAGCAAACGCTCCAGCTTCGCCGACAGAAACCACGAAAGCAGAAGTTCTCATGGCCATCTTCTTCGTCCACTCCCATTTCCCAGTGTGCTCCTTTGGCACTGACTTGTGCTTCTGAAGGAACCATGCTGAAGAAGTAATAAAACTCCAGAGCTTTGACCACCATAGAATGGCAAGTAGTCCAAGGAAAGCGTAGATACTCCTAGCGGGAAAGACAAACCAATAAATACTGGCACGTTCTTCGATGCAAAACGTACGAAGCGAGGGGTGCCCACCACACTCTTCTAGGTTGTTCAGATTCTCAAACATTTTGTAAATTTTGCTAGGATCCGGGTTTGACGCCGTATCTGCTGCAACGCCTGCGAGTACCACCGAAAGTGTAGAGAGAAGAAGATAGTACATGGAATCAAGCTGCGCTCGTCGAAGGGTGATTTGCCCAAGGATAATAGGCCAAACTCCCATCCCAGCGAGGAACTGGATGCTATCACGATTCCACAGGAGACTTTGCCAGTTTTGAGCGCCTGTGAAAACAGCTGATCGTGAGCTTGCGTTTATTAGAGCGATCTCAATTGCAACCACGAAGAAACACTGTGCTTCATGGAGTTCTGCAAGGAATGTGCTGGTGGCATGGGCTAAATTCGTTCTTTCGAGTAGCTCTAAACCTGAGACACGACGAATTATCGTATCGGAGTGTGAATCACTTTTTCGCAAAACCTTTCTGAGTGCCGAGCTTGATGTACTAATCAACTCAGTGATTGCGAGTATTAGGAAAAACAGCCATGCATACATAACCATTGCCGTTTGAGTTATGTATGTGATAAGGACCTGCAACTAGTAAGTACTGGTCAAACCAATAGCGACATGCCGACTTACACCAGGGCCAGCGATGTCAATATTGATGTCACTCTCCAAAGCCTCGCAAAGTGGCTCAAGAGCTTCGGCCATTTGAATCCACTCGAGTTTATCGCTTTGGAAGAATGCTGCATCGAGTTGACCAATTGAGCAATCTCCCATGCTTTTATCACGGCAACTCGCATCTGCGCATTGATAGACGAGATCGAGAACTTCTCTTCCATCAAAATCATTCTCGTAGTCGATAAAGAACTCGTGTAAAGTATCGCCAATCTGAACCTTTGGGACGATCTCGTCAACTCCATTCAGTGGCCTTTCCAGCGCCTCAGAAAATGTCGTGTTACCGATAGTCAAGACGGCGAGGGAAAGACACTGCCATAATGTTTTCCATGAACCGAATAGAGTGTCTGGACTGGTGCATATCGCGGTGCAATTCGTTTCGCCCGCGTAGTTTTCGTAACTGGGACACGCGTCATGGAGGAGAGTTACCGGCTTGGCATCTGCGGGATAACCACCTTTGTCGAGATGGGAAAAGAGATGCCAGGATTCAAAGAGTGTCTCCTTCAACATTATACTCGTATCGGGTACCGAGTCATACGACCAACGAACTTTGACCGCCCATTCCGTGTCCGCGATGACCCTTACGATCTCCCGGTCGGTCGTCATAGCTCAATTGGTTATAGCATGCCGATACCTCTGACAATGGAGGATGCGAAACGCGAAGAGTGATCTGCGGGCAGTCGATACCTTTCATATCATGGGTTCAATTGATGATGAGACATTTTAGATGGCTTGCTTCACCTGTTTGCCAAAAAGACGTTCAGGGCCACAAGGTCATCCTTGTAAGTTCGCGTCGTTCCTCCAATCGCATGACCAACGTAAACCCAGTCTGCGGCGCAGCAGATCCCTGCTCATTACTGATGATTGCTTGCATAAACTAGAGTACACGTTCGAATGTCAATCTGAATAGCACACACGCACGTATTTAAATCCAATTGAGAAACTACTTACGTTCATCCACTACTTGAGTTCTATCTGACCTAAAACACTCTGAAACAAAGTCACGCTCTAGTCAAAGAGAGAGTCACAGAGTTTGAACTGGTAAGCGGGACAGTCCACCCACCACGTCCCTCCTTCGCTCCCTTAGCCTTTACCTGCCACTTTTTACCACCAGTTGACTCGACCCATACAGCAGCTTGGGACGCCTTCGGTGCATCTTTTATTTGCGATAATTTGAGTTCAACTGTTTCCTCCGCCGCGTTGAAAGCGAACTCTGTGATAGCCCCCACGTCAAGCGTTACCAGTAGCTTCAACGGCCCGATAAACACTCTCTTCCTCACAGCATCTTTGGGATTAATCGTATAAATACTTCCTTCCTTTGTAATAGTACCTCCGTATGCAACCATACCGAGATCTTCATCATTGGCGACGTAGGTACCAGAGTTTAGAACAGTACCAATCAAACCGCCTCCATAGTCGCCTGTGATGCCATCCCACTTAAGCGTGTCGGGAAAAGAGTGAAAGGCAGCGCTAGGAAAGCCATCCTTATTGATGTTGGTCAAGGGTGCGGAGGATCCAGCGTAGCCAACTCGGAGGAGGTAAGTGTCTGATGGATTGTCGCGGTAGGCTGAGAGAAGCACTTGTGAGTTCAATCCTGAGCCGTAGTGATGAATCTGTCGCTCAATGCGCTGGAGTTTGCCGCCATATCTTGAAACCTTTCAGTACCTGATGAGTCGATCGTTATAAGGAAAAGCTTACATAAAGTCCCAGTATCTGCGGGCGTTGCCGTTCCAGCCCCAGTGAGGTACGTTGGGCATGTAGCCAAGCACACTGTCGATCGTCTTCTGTACTGAGTCCTTGAATCCGAAGTATCTAAAAGGTTAGAACAGAGTTTCGACAACTGGACATGTCTTACCTAGTCCAATAGTAGACACCTTCCTGTCCAGTCGAGTCCCAAGCCATCTCACTTCCAAAAGGAATCTCCTGTGAATGCCAAAGTTCAGCACGTTGTTTCATGGCACTCTCAACCGCCTTAGCCGCAGTATCGTTACCCTCGCGCTTCAAGTCAGCCAGAACTTCTCCAAAAACGGTCTCACCCATCAGACCAACATCACGATATGCCACGTCCTTCTGGGTCATGCGAAGTATCGTTCTCTGAGCCTGATTCAAGTACCACGCCCAGGACCGAGAAGTCAGGTCCGGGTAGGCGCGAGCAATACGATACATAGACCAGTACGCTACCGTGACATGGACGTAGTTGTATGCGCGCTCGAAGCTGGAGGCTGCTTTCTTGTCCCAAGATGTCCAGCTACTCCAGTCGATGGAGTCATTGTACGTATAAGCTACTTCATCCGGCTCGTAGTAGAAGAGCGACTTGCGTACTCCATAGTCATCAACTTGGAGTCTACCCCAAATTGTCGTTTGAACAAACTCATCCAGCCTCGAGATCTCTTCGGCATCCGGCTGCAAGACTTGTTTGAGAAAGGCAGCAACATAAGCGCCGGTGCCCCCTTCGTCACTAAGTCCTGCGATCCAGACTCTGGGATCCTGTTCAACAACGGCGCCCTTTTCGTAATCGTATGTCATCACTGAAGGGGATCGTTTGAAGGGATCTGACGAGTCGTTGAACAAAGCTTTTGTGGTAAGAAAGTTTCCGAGGTCGGTAAGCGTTTCGGTCGTAGACTTAGTAACGTAGTAATGTACAGTCTGCACCTTTCCATCATTATAGGTAATGGTCACCCGGACTCGACCCCATGTGGTAGCAGAGGGAGTGAGTGTATACTTCCACTCGCTATCTCTCCTCATTTCGAAGGCGTCTGGAGGTGAAACACTGATGGAGTCAACCTTGGCATCACTCTTCAGGATGAGTTGAGCGGGGAGATCCTGTGGAATTGTGTATCCAGGAACTCCCACAGCAACAGGGGTTCCGCCTTTTCGAATAGCTTTGTCAAAGCCACGAATTGACTCAGACAGTGAAAACCGAACACCGACCTTTAATGACTCTCCGGGCTTCAGAAACTTCGAACTCGGTTGGTTCCAGGACTCCTCGCCTTTCCATTTCTCTTCCGCCCAGGCTTTGCTGAGCACCTGCCACTCGTAGAAGCCTTCAAATGTCTGACTACCATAACCTGTTGACTCGAACCAAGGCTCCTCCAGGTTTCGATACGCTTCCATTGGTGTCTTCGTGCCTTTCAATGGCGTGACAATAAGCCCTTTGCCGGTCCCTTTGACCGGCGCGACTCGGATATGACCGGCGTCCTGGCCTATATAGGGATCCGAAAGAGAGCAATGCGCTGCCATGTCTTCGGCAGTTCTGTTGGTAAAGATGCTGTTGAACTCAGCTGGTAACCCAAGACTGCCAAGCTCGATGGTGTTTGCGCCCCCATTAGTTATACTGAAGTGAAGACCTAAGTCTCCTTCTACATCCAGCCACTCGCGAGTGATGTTCAGAGGGCTTCCCGGAAGCGTTGGCGCAACGTCCGAAGAAGCAAGCGCCTGGATAGTAGTAATGTTCCTGACAGTCTTGCGCTTTTGTGCAGAATCACCACTTTTCCAGGTCGAGTCACCCTTGTCACGGTACCGATATGTGATGTCTCCCCAGTGATACTGTCCATTCTGCGCGCGAGCGTCAATACGATCGAATGGTAGAAAGTCGAATGTCTCACCAACCGAAGTTAATGAGGCAAGAACTTGAGCATCTCGAACGATGCGTGCTTTGAAGTTTTCTGTCTTGATATCGACGTAGCCATTGTCTAAGCCGAGGTCGTCCTTCTGCGCTTGCGCCAGTGTTGTGGCAAAGGCAAGAAGCCCGATGAACTGCTTGATGGAAGGCATGGCCACTTCGAATTTTGCACTTGGCTAGGATGCAACCTGTTTGGGGTTGTTCGTGCCTTTTATGCATGGCCCTGTCTAATTAGACAAAAGTACCTTGATATTGCGGGAGCCAGGATGGAAGCAGGAACGGCCGTGATCGTGTTAGACTTCGTGACTGACAAACACGGTATCATTGAGGTTGATCAATTGAGGGGATCATCCTGATTGGCACGCATCAGTGTATCCCAGCGCCAAGAGCAGAACAACAAGATCTACAGTAGAACCATAAGTCTTCTGACCTTCCTTATGTTGATGTAACTACTGGTCACCTTGACTGATCATCGCTGGCCCACTGTAGCGCAAGATCTATGCGACTTGATCAAGATGAGCAGGTCAGCTTGTCGAAACACTCGAATCAAACAGAGTACACCGGTAACGGAAAAAGAAACTTTGAAAGAGCCTTTTCCTTGAGTATGCTCTTCCCATACTTCTCACGCGGCAAATGCAGAGCCAAGATAGAGAGAGATCATGGTAAGAATTGGCCAAAAAGAAACATGCGGTTTGTGTGGATCGAACACACGACCTTCAGATATCGGTAGATGATTGAAGTTTGGCTTCAGTCTGACGCTCTCCCAACTGAGCTAAACCCGCTTGTTGAATACTCAATGGTTATACCATAATATGTACAGTGTGTGCTTGCTTCTTAGTTTTGGTATTGTTGTCACAATGTCCAATGTAGAGACGTGGATTCCTTCTTATCAGTCGCTGTTGCTGTGCGATGTAATTGCTCGCCAAGTGAGAACAAGTGTCTACTATGGGCGTGCTATTTTTTTGGTCTTTGATTGAGTGACCACAACGGCAATTACTGCATCCAAAGCAAACTGGGCTTAAGTCCTCAATACCTTTGTGTTGCGAAGATATCACTGACTTGCTCAAGACGCTACATAGACTTTTATGTCTCATCTTCATATTAATAAACATCGCTATCTTTCTTTCCCATGTTACATATTCAAGGGAAAACTCTTCTTTTTTCATCCTTGTGTCTCTTCTCAATCTCTTCCAAGCTGTAACCCTTCGTCTCGCCCATGAACAGAATCACCATGATAGTAGTTGCTAGACTACAACCTGCAAAGAGATAATATGCGCCAAATGATGACTTGTCGAGCAGTACTGGTGTCACTAAAGCCACAATATAATTGGCAGTCTGCTCACATTCTGTCAGTAAGAATATCTCCATATAGGTGTTGCTGAAGTTTTACATACCCAATTTGAACTCTGCGCAAGACTTGAAGCACTACTCCTCGTTTGCCTTGGCATACTCTCCACCACCCATGTTCGAAAGCCAATGGCCCATGTAAAGCTAAACGCAATGGCGAACAGATAAATGCAGACAATGACAACCCATCGTCCGGGACCATGCTCAGGATGAACTTGCCCAGATGCATACAACGAGCCCATGATAACCATCAGACCAACGATCAACACACCGCCGAGAATACTCTGCAGGCGTCTTCCCCATCGATCCGCAAAGATCGTCGCAGGGAGAGTGGCAGCGAGAATCACCACAGCTGACACGCCGGATGCTAAGAAGGAAGCCTTTTCACCGCTAAGACCGGCCTGAGTGAATAAAATCGGAGCGTAGTATAAAACTCCGTCAATTCCACTGAATTGTTGCATTCCCATGAGAAAACACGCAAAACCTGTTCGCCCTCGATAAGGCGCTGAAAATGCGCATCTGAAGTCTTTGAAGGTGTGCTGGATGTCTTGCCAGAGCGTCGTTTCTCCAGCGAGGCCACCAAGTGCATCGTAATCTTGAGCTAAAAGCTCTTTTTCTTCCATCTCATCAATACCGAGTTGTCGGCATATCAATCTTGCCTCATCGATTCGTCCTTTAGATAGGAGCCATCGTGGAGAAGGCGGCACAATGAAAGCCACCATCGACAAGAGGACGCCGAGAAACGCAATGATAGCTAGTGGTAAGCGCCAAGTAACAGAAGAGTCGCCAAGCCGTGATGTTCCATAACATGTGAAGTAGCCAGTCACAATACCCGTGGTTATAAGAAACTGCGGCAGTGCTGTCATGATACCTCTCACACGAGATGGCGACATTTCCGAAACTTGAACATAGACGTTACTCAGAAAGAGACCTTCGCCCATGCCCTTGAGAAGTCTTCCAAAGATAAAAACACCGAGATATGGTGCACCACATTCAATAGCAGCACCTATACCGAATATGATAGAGCCTATAGCGATGAGTCTCACATGTCCGAAACGATGCGCCAGCGCACCAGCAACAAGCGCCGTCAATGCTCCAGGAATAAGAATCGTCGAGACAATAACGCCATGGATCGTGGCGGAGAAATCACCAAAGGTGTTTCTGAAAGAGGACATGGTAGTGATAGGACCAATACTTCCAGTATCCATTCTGATCACAGGAATTAGAACCAACACATCAAGGAACACTCAACGAAAACATACCCAAACAGGAACGCAACACAAGAGGTCGCGACACCTGCAGTCGCATACAAAGGCACCTTCATCGTTGCAAGATTTACAGTGTTTACTACAAACTTTTCTCTTTAGACATGCTACTGCTCATATATTTAAGCTTATCTCCAAATCTTTTTCCCAGTCGGTGTGATCACAATTTTATTGTGGAAACGGTCGCACCGGATTACCTCTTTAACGTCGGCGATGGAGATGATGGGGCTTGCGGAGTTGCCATTTTAGAACTAAGGTGATACATATTATACTGGGTCCATAATTAGGAAATTTTCAGTTGCCTTCTCGGCTTGAGCACCTTCGGAGACAAACACTCTCGGGGCCGATACTCTCGGATAAGAAATTCTCGGGCTGGCTACCATTTGTAGATAAAGGTATCATGGAACATTCGGCTGGTAATACCACTGGCCAAATCGGGCGGATAAGCACTTCCATTACTGACTTCCAACGTGTTCATCTGCATGCGCCATCATTCCGAGATAACTCTTCGCCGCAGTTTGTTGTCTTACCAAGCGCTCGCCTACTTTGAAACTGGTACATATCAATCCTAGCTACCTCTGTTGACTACTTGATAGGTGGAGTTGAACATTGCGCGTATGGATCGAAACCTGTCATTTATTGATCTATTTGCCTCAATATATCCCGTTTCGCATGGTTATGTCGAAGATCCGTTCAGCAGAGCAGCCCATACCAGACATGTGCCACCTTTGCTATACATTACTAACTCCAACCAACGTTTCCACAATCACCCCGATGCATTTTGCCCACTAGAGGAATTACTGAGATGACAATTCCGGAAACAAGAAAGCCAATCTTTGTTATCTGCCAACGTCTGGTCCCACGGATCCATAGTGTTATAAACAATCCTCCTCGCCTCAGCCTGGAACATCTCATCAGTCGGCATAATGCCCAGACTCATCTGCTGCTGTGCATATCTCCCCAAATGGTGTACAAGAAATTGCGGAAATGATAGCGAGCTTATATCTGTGGCTGCGGGCTGTGCCGATTGGAACGGTATCTCTTCGGAGGCGTCCGTGACTCGCTCTGGTACTTCCACTTTATCCCCCGCATTTTTCTGAACTTGACGAAGATGGTCCCTTGAGCTCGGATCAGTCGCGGAGAAGGGCACTGGGGCTCTCTCTTCCGCTGCAATCATGTACGGCGCAAGAGCGTTCGTCACTCGCGCGTTAACGTGTGGCTCAAAGTCATGCTCGCCCTTCCAGTGCTCCATTGTGTCGCCTTTGCGAAAATGCTTAGCTAGATGTTCCACGCGTTCTTGCCAGGTCTCCATCCGGATACTGCATATCCCACATCTGGATTTTATAGGCGGTCCTTCGACTTTCCATGTATCGATGATGGGTAAAGTTTTGACGTGGTGGACCAGTCGAAGATGCTGAACAAGGTGATCCTTACGACGGAAAGTATGCGGTTTTTCGTCGTTTTGACAACCCGAATGGTTGTGTGTTTCGAGATGCTCTGCGCTTGGGTCAAGTTGGCTACAGTATGCACAATGGCTTCGGCCTGTATCTGGAGACACCACCGTCCCCCCGAAGGGCGTGCATCTCCAGCCTTGTAGATCCAGATGAAGCGACTTCTCATGTCGCGCCCAGTCATACTTACTCTTGAAACTATCGCAGCAAAACGTACATGGGAACCGTCTCTGCTCGTCTTTCTTGCCTTTGGTACCAGCTACACGCTTTGTCTTTGCAACTCGTCCCTGACGACGTGTAGCAGAGTGAGGGGATCCAACTGAAACAGACGAACAACTCGTCGCACTACCAAGGCTGGCTATGGACCCTGCACGGCTTCCAATGCGACGACTGGCCAGACTTCCGACAGAGGACCGTGTTCGCAATGGCGTCGTCTTGAGGGCGTCGGCTATAGCGGATAATGAGGCTGGCTCGGCTTCGGGTGGCGAATCCTGCCATCTCTGCATCGGGTCTCGAGTGTTGTCGCGCTGAAGACTAGTGTGAGGGATCGCAATTGGCTCAGTTGCGGTACCACGAAGTTGGGTACGGAAATATTGACTTCTTCTTCGTGGAAGGCTGTGACGATGGTTTTCTAACGGCGGAAGACCTGCAAATCGTTGATTGAGGCCAGACGTAAATGAGGGGCTGGCTAATGAAGGTGTCCCAACAAGCTCATCGGCTGTGAGCAGTGGTGAAATATCTCGACTGCTATCTGTCTGCATCGAGGGGGGTATTTGCCACGACTGTAGATTCAGTGCTGGATCAATCCAAAATTCATTTTGTGGATTCGTCGAGAGGTCCAAATCGAAGTCGTTTGTGAAGAAACTTTGATCTGATGTGAAGATGTCATTTTGAATTGGGAATGGGTATTCCTGTGCGATTTGGTCAAGTTCAGATGAGAAATTATCGTTAGGCTCTTTGTTTACGAGTCCAAGTCTCGCAAAATCGAGTTCCGAAAAGGTCAGGACTGTCGCTTACGCGTTAGCCGACTTCAAAATTGGGTTTGAGAAGATGCTCACTATCGCCATCAAGGTCATCTGAAGGAGCCCGCTTCAGTGTGTTGTGTGTCATCTCGTCCAGTAGTGGTGATTGTCGCTCAATAAGACCTGTGACCATGAAAGGAGTTGATGGGCATTCTTTTGAAGGTCAGACGGACTTTCAAGACTCATAATTCCGAAGATGACGGACTTTCCGGAATCGGAGTAAGACTAACAACCCCCCACCTGGAGTCTAGACTCACCTTGCCTGCTTGCTAAGAGCCCTGGATCCTGTGTGTTGGCTTTCAGGCTAATCAATTCGCCGACCGAAATAAGGGGCAAATAAACAATCCATTGTCTAAATCCTTCCTTGGCGATACTTCCATGTCTCTGGCTTGTGTATACTTATTATAGTTGTTGCTTGTGCTGGGACCATCACTTTCTGACGGGATCCTCAATTGGTACAGTAAGTAAGAATCTTACTGAGGGTCTGGGACCCTCCGTCTGGTGACACAGCCCATACTGCTTCCGGTGCTAAAGGGTTTCTTTGTAGACATTATGCATCCCAGACCCCTCTGGGCCTCTGAAGCAGGAAGTGTGAGTCAAACCTGACAATACATGCAATAGGATACCTTGGTTTCTAACCATGGTGATCCGCTGCAGCATTATAATCATCTCATACTATGCAAGAACGCATGGTCGAAGAATAAACCTGCGTTGCAAGGTGCTACTCAATTATATGCTGCATTGGGTAGCGCAAGCGATTGCAACAGACGCTCTCTCATCTTGCTGTAAATTGGGGCGATTGAGCCCTTAGACGTGACCGGTATTTATAACAAATACCCCTCTCAATTCGGGAACGATCTTTTAACCCGAGGAGAACTTTGACGCCCAACATAATTTCATCTTGCCGTAGGGCGCGTTATCAAATGATAAACCTCTCTGACTTTGGTCAACCAAGTTTGTGCTAGTCGGGTAAGGCGCATAGCTGCTGGCCGTAGGGCGTGAAAATGGCTTAAATCGGAACAAAATCGGAGGCGTCCATTCTGGGTCTGAACAAGAACCAGATGATTCGGTTTTCAATAAGAGAGTTCCGTTCTATTTGCATCTACTTAAGATGATCCCTCTTGCTTATCCTCGGCTTCCCCAGCCGCATCAACCTTGACTATCTCGTGCGATAACCCACCATCCTCCTTCTTATCAACAACCATAGCTGCCAAGCCCCTGCCATACGCACATCCAGAGTCGAGGCCAAATGTATATCTAGAGACTTGAGAACTTTCCTCACCAATCTGCAGTCCGACCCTGGCATCATGTCCGTAAACAACGATACTTCGCTGCTTGTGGTCCTCAATTGAATTCTGCCATCGATTCCAAGCATCAATCCACCAGTCACCTTCACGACTTTCCAGAGGAAACCCAATAAGTCCATCCTTGTATTGTCCACTAAATCCTTCACCGTTCTTGACGGTGTCGGCCATCTTTGCCAGCTCGGCTTTGACTTCTTCGTCTGAAGCGTCTTGGAAAGCTGCATATCGTCGCACCCGGCTCTTTGCTCCCTTGATGATATCAGCCTTGATAGCTTCAGAGGTACTGGCCTCGGCATCGGGGTAAACGAGACCGCGCATGTTCATGACACCCCATGGGTCTTGTTCTTCGAGGGGAATCGACGGAACCAGTCCACCATGCGCAACAATGAGTGTCCCGGCATTCCACGGCGAGTTTGTAGCTTCCTTGGGTAGCTTGATTCGTAGAATCAAAGGCTGCGAAGCTAGCCATTTGATTTGCTCTTCGGAAAGGCTTGCTGCTTCTCCGAAGTCGCTCTCTGCCATATAAGGCTTCAGGTCTTTACGTGAGACTGATCTGAGGTCATCTTTCGACTCGGCGGGGACGGTCTGTTCAGTGTTGGTTTTCTCAGCCTCCATAGCCAACTGCTTCCATTTCTCAATAAGCTTCGAGTCTTCGCCTCGCTTGATAGCGCTGTATGCCGCAAGCACACGATCTTCGTTGTTCCCTCTTGTGGCAAGTGCGTCGTGATCGATGGCTAGCTGCACAACACCAGGACTGTCAGGACCTTTGTTGATGAGGTCACCAACGAAAATGAGCTGATCGCCATTCTTCTTATCGTAAGAGACCTTTTGTAAGAGGTTTTTCAGCTCTGGAAGATGACCATGCACATCGCCAACGATAATAAGTCTGCCTTTTAGCTCAACGTCCTGAACGTGAGTTTCCAGACGGTGCCAAGCTGTGCGGGAATCTGACGGAGCTAATTGTAGGCCGGAAAGCTGGTCTCTCAGAGAAGTTTGATCGTCTTGCGTGGTCATGTTTTCGGTGTTTTGACAAGAGATGAGAAACTTGAGAGTGAGGTAATGAATATGATAGATTGCGATAATTGGGTTTCTAACTATAACTTGATGGTAGAGTTGATAAGATGGGATCTATTAATCTTTTTTATCTACCGTTGAGGGGCGAGTGAATCAGCAATTGGAGTCCTCCGCACGTTAGGCAGCCAAAGTGGAAAAATCAGCATCAGCATTACCTCCAAATCAAACTGTAGCAGATTCATATTATTAAATAGCGTATATCTTTTTCATTGAATCAGCAAAAAGGCGCAGTGGCAGAGTGGTCTAATGCGATAGACTAGAAATCTATTCTCTTCGGAGGCGTCTGTTCGAATCAGGCCTGCGTCGACTGACAATTCGGGACTTTGACCTAGTCCGTTTTTTTACCATCTGCCTCCATAGAACATATGTTCGTCACATTTTTTGCTCCTTCAGACACGTGCATCAATCATCGTTTGCCATTGCTCTTATTCTCCACTGGTTAATTCAGACAAGATGGACCTGCAGCTGTGCCTGCCAAGGGGCCACATGGTTTGGCGGGCAACTTAGGGTAGGTTCCTTAACTAGGGACAATCCCCAAGAAATTAAGCAAAACGAGAAACAAGCCCACAGTATTAACAAGATAACCTCAGTCCAATCCAATCATTAACACTCATTCCTACACTTGCAGAACCGTCGAAATATCGTGGTTGATACGTCATGACAGTCCAGCCTCTTACCCATTTCTTCCTGATCACTAGATGGTGGCTTAATCCACGCCATCAACTTTCACGATAATCCGGTCAACTCCAGCTTTCACCTAGACCTGATGCCCGGAACGGGATCACAGTCGACCAGTCAAAACTCACAGATAACAAGCCCTTGAAGCATAAACCCAGCGTGGCTTGTCGCACAGCGGACAAACATGGCTGGAAAAGCTTGTTGATTTCTCAGGAATGTAATATGAAAACGTGGCGTGCGGGTGCTCTGGACCAACCCTTATTGATGATGTGGCGCCAATCTAGATTACCGGTCGTGCTTGGTATGGTTTTGTTTGCTATTGCTTGTGTGACGGGATGATTTCCGGTTGCATTCCAGTCAACTCCAGCTTGCGCTTAGTCTTAGAGTCGTTGAAGCGGCATCCGGAGTTAGCTCTCAAGAATGTGGCTGATGGTAATTGTGCGAGCGTCCAGATCACACCAGAGATTACAAAGCAGTATCTGTATTATTCAATTGCAAGGTGGTGGTATTCTCGCCTCTGATACGTTTCCGTCGTGATGGAATTCGGATAGGAAGCAAAAGTGGCGAACCTTGTACAGTAACTCAAGCGTCAAGCTCACCCCGCCGCAGCCCAGGCCGCTTTTGGCAGCCTTGCCAGATTGACCAAGTTACACAATAGCTTCTCCATGATGGCACCGTAGCGGGAACCCTAATAGGGTCGCGATGGGTCTTAGCCAGGTCTACCACCAGTACCAGAGCCACGAACGCCGCTTGCTCCGCGATTATCTATATTCTAGGCTCGAGCCTATTGATTCAGGGCATTTTAACTCCAGGTTGTAAAAAGACAAATATGAATCCAAATCCTCTCAGACCCCGACCTGAGTAGCAGCAGTCAGGTTTTGTCACGCTAATAGCCTTCTTGTCTTGGTAAGTTTGACTGATTGTCCTGTTAGGTTGAGACACAATGAGTATGCACGGTTGACAAACATGCTATCGAGTGTGTTGCACAGCTTGAGACCAGCTCACCACGGAAAAATGGCATCCAGTATACTGACTTCATTTTTACCAGGTATTAAAGGCGAATGAATACCAAACCTGTTCTGGACACTGGCCTTCATTCTCACCCGCGGCCCACGATGACACTACTCAGACGAATCCAAGAGAGCAAGAAGCAGACACGCGTCGCTGTGGTGCTCTGCTTCTTGCTATACATGATCGGTCTTCTCTTCTATACCTACCGCTTCCCAGCATTCACTTATGTTCAACAACCTAGCAATTCGGTCTTCAAACAGACGTCGCTCGTCAAGCCGGACAACATCACTGTCAGCGGCCTAGTCTTTTACGGTCGACAGAGTCGAGTCCAAATCATGAAGTGCTACATCGAGCGCAACATGGTTGATAACGGAGGGTGGCTGGACGAGGTACTCTGGGTAGTCAACACCGACAAGAACGATGACTTGCGATATCTTGAAGAGATCATGGCGTCAAACCCCAGATACAAGAAGATTCACCCCGACGAGATCGCGCATACATATACATATAAGAATATCTGGAAACTATTGGACCGTGGAAAGTACTACGTCAAGATCGACGACGATGTCGTATGTAACCCAATTATGTTTTGCTTCACTAAATGCTAATTTCAATGTCTCTTAGGTCTGGATCGACGACGACGCTATTCCAAACCTCGTCACACGCAAATTTGAAAACCCTGATGACTTCGTTGTCTCGGGTAACATCATCAACAACCCACCTCTAGGATTCTTCCACATGCGACAGGGGGCCATCCATCCATATTTCCCTGAGCGCTTCCAGCCGCTCGGTATCAACATTACCAACGGGACGGAATATTGGAAGCCATCTCAACATCCTAACTGGGATGGCCCCAAGAAGTTTACGTGGGAACTCAAGAATGATCCCCCATCATGGGCTGAGCACAGATGGTTGAGAGTCCCTGAAGACAATGCACTGTATCAAACACCAGCTGCCCAACTCAAGTACGAGGTATGGGGCGACAGTTACAAACACTGGGCTATTGCTTCGCAGATGCACATGTCGCTGTTCGAGAACATCGAGAAAAACCAACTGGACCTGTATAAATTCGACAAGCCTTGGGCTATGTACGAAGACCGCATCCGAATCAATTTCATGTGCATCTATAGCGATGATGTTCTGGATACAGACCCCGAGAATTGGCCCAAGAATAGAGGAGATGAGGACATGATAGTCCTTGACCTTCCCAAGAAGCTCCGTCGTCGTAAGTGTCCCCTAAGCAACCCTTGACCAAAGTGCCGACTAACACACGGTGCAGCTGTGGTTATTCAAGGTAATGCATTGGCCGCGCACTACCAATACATGGACCAGGGCAAATTAAAAACTACAGATATCCTACCGAGATATCGCTCCTTGGCCGCAGACAGGTATTGTCTAGGGGAAGAAGCCTTTCGGCCCGCAGGTCAAGAAATGAAACAAAGATCGCCTCAAAAGGCTTGATCCCAGCGAAACTGTTTCTCTTTAGCATAAATACGGAGTTTTTCAATATTCTGCGATGGAGTCTTTTTGTTAAAGATGACACTATACATTCGTCCTTGGGAGCTCGACGCGTGGGTACCCGTTTCTTGTTTTGCCCACTTCGGATACGACACCTCTGGTAGTCCGTTTTGATTAATACATTATCGTTTGAGACCCGTCCGGGAGCCATAATATCTTCTTTCGCTTGGCTCTGTGGACATGTAACGCTACGCGCGCATGATGCCAGGCGAGAAAAACTAGCTTACCCGAATCGCCTGAGCGTCGTGCGGCTGAGGAATAAACGAACCTAGTGCCTAAAATGAGCCGGGCGATCATCACTATGTATTCAGCCCTGATTGATAGTAGTATTTGGTGGGGGAATGGATAGGTAATTAGCTTTTTCTCCTGATCTATCAGAACTTGGAAAATGAAGCGCTTGGGCTGTGATCGACATGACTCTTGTTGCTGCATACAAGCGTTGAAGATCTGTGGATGCAAATCATGACAGGAGGGGCATTGTTGGTTGAAGACATGCGTGGTGACCTCAGGGAAGCGAAGATGGTGTTCGCTCACCTTGTATATGACTTGAGCCTTTGATACTCGGCCATGACCCGAATTTTATCATCATCAGTGCGGTCCAAGACAAATGGCGATAGTGTGGTTCCGTTCTAATTGCAATACCGTGTCAGATCTTGGGTTGAACCTTATCGTAGACGTCCCCTTGATGTGTTAGATTAGTAGGTGCTCGTAGTTGTTCAGCATGGTGACAACACTCGCATGTAAGATTAAAGCTCTGAAACTAGCAACAAATGAATGTCTGGTATAGTATTGACTAGAAGTAAATATTATTTTAAGATGTTGAGGTAGTGCCTCGGCTAAGTAGACTAATATGGTATCATTACATTCCAAACACACTCTACTTTCGAGAGTGTGTCACCGTCCATCGAGTCTCGACGCTAATTTCGCCGTTTCGAGCCTCAGATGAGCCAACAGTCAGGTTTTTTTCAGACCCGGACTCATCAGGAAATCCTGAGACGGTGTATCCATGCTGAAGCTTATCCTGTGGTCGGTAATCGTCCATCTCCCAAGTAGACAGGTTGGGGTCGCGTGCGACCTCTGGGGCAGCGGAGCTGGCGCCTGTTCGGCTCATATCCCTGAATCCGGTGCTTCTCGAGTTGGAGTATTCGTCGAGTCGGGATCCACCCATTCGCTTCTTGTACTTGGCGTAGAAAGGTCGGAGCATAGGAATGCTAACGCAAAGAATAGCCAGATTGGGCTCGAGGATGAAGAGGAAGATGGTGGTGGGCATGGTGCCAGTGATGTTGCTGTTGAGATCGACGGTGGAGATGTAGATAAGTCGGAACACGGCGCAGACGACACAGCTGCTCAAGTTAGTATATGACATATCAGTGTATTGTGAAGTAAACTTACGCAAGACCGAGAGCGAAACAAGAGGTGATACCGATCTTCTCAGCACGTCTTGTCTTCAAACCCCAGACACTGTGCATGGGCAGAGCCATGATGATCAGATCTCCCACAGCGTTGGTAGCAATCAACGACTGGATCATGGGCATGTATTGTCCCTTGCATGTTGTAGGCGCCTCCCATTGAGCTTGAACTGGCGAACACAGGAAGATGCAGGCACCGAGATAGGAGATGAGCCATAAGCCGACGAAGCCAAGGGCCAGCTTGGAAGCCTTTTGCATAAAGGTGGTGGGAAAGACGCGGATGAAGAATGCAAGCATGCTTGCTTTGACGGCGGCTAGAAGAGTGACATAGATGATTTGCATGCAGAATGTCAACTTCAGAATGAAAGGAATGTTGACGGCGAGTTCCATGTGGTCAGGTAAATCGTATCCGTTTCCAACAGGCGCGAAGAGTCCTTGGCAGCACAGCATTGCCACGCCCAATGGCTACATAATTGTCAGTAGTTGTTACTTTTGTTTGTCCAGTGTTCCACAAACCGTCGAGAAGATAACAAAACCATCATCCCATCCAAGACCAGGTCCCATAAGTCGCCCAACGACCCGCAGTGTGACAACAACAAGAACCAAGAGAACGACGAAGCAATTGACGACTAGTTCGGCCTTGACGAAATCCAGCACAGGGTAGAATACCTGTGCTGAGGAGTCCACCGGCATTTGCGCCGACATGATGGAGAGGCAAGGCTGTGAGGTCAGGGAGCAAGAAAGAACAAAACACTCAAATCCAAACGAGAGACGCCAGGAAGGGGAAATTCAAATCCAACAGACAGACATCAACTCAAGCATAGGAAAAATCTAAAGCTTCCCCATTGTTCCTTATATTATTCCAAGGCGAGAAAGGGTGCCAGGACAAGGCAAAGAAATGTCCTGTCGATCATTTGGGCTCCTCTGTTCCCCTCCCATTCTAGCCTCTTTGCTTCGTAGCTTGCCGAGGGGCCCCCGGGAGGTAACGACAGGGCTCTGTGGAATAGAAACGGCGAGGGGAAAAGGAACCTGCGTTAGTCTAGTTTCTTGGTGCACAATTAGTACAGACTCTCTGCAAGAGTGCAACAGTCATTAGTCCAAACTAAGCTTGAAATGTTACAGAAAAGACGTACGACTGCGCACTTGGCGGTAATCTCGTCGCCACCCACTTTCCTGTTGGTCGTTCGAGTTCCAAAGACCCTTTGATGTTTTGCACTGGGGGGCAACCGCGGACCCGGGTTCTACATGTGCGCAGGGGATTCCCTGACAGGGGAGATACAACAATATGGCCCAGGTCGGGATGACGGATCCGTAGTGGATTGAACTTGGCATTGCTGAGACATCTGAATGGAAGATGATACGAAAAATACGGGTATAATGGGTAACAAAAAGCAAACAGGGAATTGCCACGCGCGATTCACGTGAGTCAAAAGCCAAGACGAAGGATTCAAATCGCTGACTGATTAATTATGTATTTTCTTTTTTGTAGGGGGGTCCGGGCACCAGAGCCCGGGTATTGGTAGCGGAAAAGCAAAGTTGCACAAGAAAATCTTATTGAATTGAATCATGAGCAACAGGATGGATGTTACCTAATTATCGACTTCCCCACTGCCAAAGAGACTCTGTTCCTTTTTGTGCCTGAAAGATGGATAGCGTAGTTTGATCCTCTTGACTCGGCTGGCAACTGCAGCAGGACATTGCAAATGGGGTTCACAAGGGAACACCGTGGAAGTGCCGGGGCTGACTAGTGTCCATGGCATGAAGTGGTAAGACGGGATTACCTAGGTGGCTTGATGAATGCTACTGTATTGTTCAATTTACCACTAGGTAGTATTAGCTTCTATGCGTTGAATTACTTATCTAGAAAATAACGGAGTGGTGGTCTGCTATCAAAATGCAGCCTTACAAAGCTAAACTCGCGCGCGCGCTGAAGAAAGAGTTTGGCTAATCGAGTCCGTCGGGAACTTGAGAACAGACATTGCGGAGAGAAGAGAGAAAACGGTCTTCCCGAAGGCGCAAGATTTGGGCGAGAGCAACTTGGAAATTACCTTGTACGGCGAGTTGGAAACGACGGAAGGCTTTTGGTGCCCGTCCAGCCCGTCCTTAGACCATTGCGCTAGAGGTTTGGGCCTCTTGGCGAGGAGAACCAGACATAAGTGTCTCCATAAAAGCCCACATGGGTTGCTGAGGAAGAGATTTCAGTTGCAGAACCGTACACCAGTTCGAGACCTAGCGAGCATCTAACCGTTCTGGAAACGCGAACCTCTATTAGCGTCGGACAAGGTACCTACTTAGCCTGTCGAATCGCTATTTTTGCTCTGTCTCTTTACTAAACAGAGCCCTGCCAGGTCCTATTTTACTGCTCGTATGTCCCCCCAAGACACCTGTCGATCAAAGTTTGCCGACAAAACTCGCTCAAAAGAGAGAGCGAGTCATGAACAACAGTCACGCTAAAACGAAAGCTGAACTGGGAAAACAAGCTCCCGCTATCTTCAACAATTAGTCTTCTCAACGGCTTCTCAGTAGTGAAACGGCTAACTAACTAGATAGCCATCACCGTATCTTCAGCAACGGACATGGACAAACAGCCCGGACAGGCCCCAAGGATTGAGTTTCGGAAATATCATCTATCTACCTGCTATCGAGATCTTAGCTTTCCGGGTGTCACGATGCTACATACTAACCCTCGAAACCAACATCTGACGTGCTTCTCTTTTCTTCCAATCACGCTTCCATTACCATGGTACGGTACTGTGCCATTCGCCAGCAGGCTTGGCTAACCGGGTTTTCGGTCTCTTTACAAAATTCTCCCGCCCAAACTGTCGTGTCATGCCCACACCACCCACAACACAACGTTGCCATGTGTGCATGAAAGGGGACACATGATCCCTGAACTGGTCCAGCCACTGACCTCAAACACTCGTCGGAGATGGGACTGTTATGCCCCAGCACAGGCCAACGGAAAGAGTCCACGGGAACGGCTAGTTATCCCCGCTAGAACACAGTAATTAATAATTAATTAAATGACGGTAAGCTCGTCTGTTTGTCTTTATAAATGATTAGTTAGCGAAGTGATCCCAACTGGGAAAAAAGCAAAAATTCCTTGGTTTTAGTTTCCCCCTTCCTCTCCACCAACCACGACATAGCCTCGTCAGCTCGCTTCCAGCTTCCGCGAAACATAACCCATATTACCTTTTTTCCCCAAACTAAACACAATCGGTACTACTACTGTACCTACTGCTTACTGCACACCTATTATCACATCACATCTCAAACCCAAGACATTATACCGTCATCATGTCATCCTCCTGCACTACCAAGCAATGGGTCCTCGCCAACAAGCCCACAGGGGAGCCCGTCCTCTCTGGCCCTGACGCTACCTGGAAGCTGCAGACCGTCACCCTTCCTGAGCTTCAGGATGGCCAGATCCTCGTCAAGATCCAGTACTTCTCCAATGATACTGGCCTGAGGAACTTTATGCAGAGCACTGTCGCTCCTGAGCGTTTCTATGTTCCCACCGTCCCTGTCGGTTCGCCTATGCGATCCGGTATCATCGCTGAGGTTGTTGAGTCTCGATCCGACAAGTTCAAGGTCGGTGACCTTTGCATGGATTTCCATCTCGGCATTTGGAGCGAGTATGCTATCCTAGAAGCCGAGAACTCTCAGCCTCTTGCTCCCCTCCCCAACGGCCTTCCCACCACTCACTTCCTTGGTGCCTTTGGCGCCTCTGGTCTTGCCGCTTATACCGGCTTGTACTACGCTGGTGAGGCCAAGCCCGAGCACACCATCGTTATCTCTGCCGCCGCTGGTGCTACTGGTTCTATGGCTGTTCAAATTGCTTCCAAGATCCTCAAGGCCAAGCGTGTTATTGGCATTGCTGGTTCCGACGAGAAGTGTGAGTGGGTGAAGAGCATCGGTGCCCACGAGTGCATCAACTACAAGAGCCCTACCTTCCTTGAGGACCTCAAGGCTGTTACCCCTGACGAGGTCGATGTCTACTTTGACAATGTTGGTGGCCACGTCCTCGACGCTATGCTGACCCGCGTTAAGCGCCACGGTCACATTGCCGTCTGTGGCGCCGTTAGCAGCTACAACTCTGCCGAGCCTATGGCTCTTAAGAACTGGTTCGAGCTTATTTCCTCGCGTATTAACATCCGTGGCTTCATTATGCTCGACTACATGGACAAGGTTCCTGCCATTCTGGGCGAGCTCATCGGCGCCACTGCCGACGGCCGTATTAAGCTCGAGGCTGCCGAGACTGTTATCGAGGCTCCTATTGAGCAGCAGCCTGAGGTTTGGATGAAGCTGTTCTCTGGTGTCAACCAGGGCAAGCTCCTTACCAAGCTCATCGTTTAAGGCAGCGAAAAGGAAATAAATAGTTAGTTAGTGGATGATATAGATTAAGAATCGATGATGTTACGGCAGGCATTTTGCATGAATAGAGTTACAACTGGAAATAGACCGTCATTTCAAGCATACAGACCCTTTCCCTGTAAATCCCACATTGTTGTCCTCGATGAACGTTACGGCCGTTGTATTTTAAAGTTTGACCTAACAAATCCCAACGGTGTCGAGCACACACCCTATGCACAGTTGAAGATTCTTTCTCGTAATTCGAACAGTCTCTTGGGTTCAAGATAGATCCACGCAAACACTAGCGACAAACATGATACGTTGGACACCTGTCCCGACAAGACAGATGAAACAGCCAACCGTCGTCCTGGGGCCGCTGTCATCCATAAGAAGTTTCTCGGTCCGGATAGATGAAATAGGACCAGTTCGTCCGGGTTACATCCTGCTACTGCAGGGGTCCCAGGACCTTTGACAACGCCACCCCGGCTTTCAGAAGGATTTCAGACCTGCCTACAGTGGAACTGTTTCCCCCTGACAGACCCGTCTGACGTACATATTGTATGTACGTAAATGGCACTGCTTCAATTACACTTTCTCGATCTGGTCAAGGATTTCGTTCCTGATACCAATCGATTGGAATGTTTTTGGTTCTTGTACAAGAGGGTCACGTTGGAAACCCCTGCACTTATGGTGTAACCAAGACTACACTGTAACATGACAAGACGCCAAAAGAGCAACCCATGGAGGCGGAAAATTATCAGCATTTTGTTAAGATCAATCGCTTCTTATCAGTCCCTTACAACCCGAATACTACTGTGAAAGACGATCTTACCATTTTCTTAGGGTAATATCGAGTAATCCCTCGACTTAGGGGGACCGATATAGGTGGGACTCGGGCGAATTCATCAAAATTAGTTGTACAGAAGATCGGCGTCCATGGTGGTTTGCCTACAGGGTCATTTTTGTCTGCGTACTCGCCATCTGATTCCGAGGCAATTTTGCTACTCCTCGACAACGGCAACGTAAGCTTTCTGGTGCCCTGACTCGCGAATGCTTGCTATTATCAGATCAGGTTATTAATTCACAGACCGAGTTTTAAAAGCATCTATCGTTACGAGGATTCTCTCCACCAAAAAGTCCAGTTTGCATAAAAGCACATGCTTGAAGCATTCATGGTCTGACATGGCTATACAATAATCATTGTCTCAATATGCTTCTAGTCAAGGCTTTTGTCGCATATTCATTTGACTATAGCTTTTATTTGTTGTGCTCGTATGTGGATAAAGAAGTGCTCGGTCATCCTCCATATTGAGCTGATACCCCGCATCCCAACGTCAGCTTCAATGAGCTCAGATTGACCGAGGGAGTCTCACAGTATCTGACATGATTTGATACATACCGCTAATATTCTGGCGATACCTTCCTTATTGTGAACTTGGGAGCATAACTCTCTCCGTTTTGGCCCACATCTGTACTGCCAAAATGACAAACTCGGAGATATGCATCAGCATTGAACCAGGATATCGTCCTGGCTTCCTGGCCCGATGTCTCGAGATGCACATAGCCCACTACCACCCTGTGAACTCCTGGGGTCTAGCCTTTGAAACTTCAGTCGCCACCGCCTGGGCCGATCTTATCCAAAGACTCAATTCCAACCCTAATAACCAAGTCTTCGCCGCTGTGCAGGCAAACAATGACCCCACGGTTTTCACACAAGAGATTGTGGGCACTATCCTCATCGATGCCGAGAACATGGGACAGCCTGGTACGGCGCAGATAAGGGGGTTCATAGTCGATGAGAGAGTGCGTGGCCTTGGTGTGGGCAAAAGATTACTCAAAACAGCCATGGAGTTTGTGGAACAGCGAGGTTTTGAGAAGGTTTCGCTTTACACAGCTAGGACACAGGAGACTTCACTGTTCCTTTATAGGAAATATGGGTTTGTCATCCTAAAAGATGTTGAGAAGGATCTGTGGGGATGGAAAGTGAATGAGTTGCAGCTCCAGTGGACGCGTCCAGAGTTACTAAGTCAGAATGGAGTAGGAGACGTCAATGGATAGGAGAATGACAGAGAGAGATGACAGGAATTGTCAGTTTATCAAGATTAACTCCTAATGTTGTAAACTCTATCAGCGGCCTTTTATCAAGTCTTTAGTTTCAAATAACTTCTTGTAGCTCTATGATCTCTGGTTGATCCGTGACCTGCTGCGGTTTTATTAGCTGAGCAAAAAACTGCAAGATTCTATTCCAAGAATGATAAATCCATGATGCTGCATAGACTGTCAGAATCAAAACGAGCGTCAAGATGTAAAAGGATATCTTAGAAGGCCCTAGAATTGGGGGAATCGCCTTCTCTTGCATAGAAAGCATAGCGGCTGCAATCGTGGCTGGCGAGAAAATCTGATAGGTTAGGACCGTTGGATATGCACGCATGTATCTCTGCTTCCATATACTTACGTAGAGTAGAAAGTAGCTGATTTGCTGGGTATCTTGTGCAGCGCGGCTCTGTTTATTGGTGTTGTAGGTATTCAACTAGACGAAGCTTGTCAGCTTCTGCCATCCGTCGTAGCAGGAATCAGAGCTCATACTGTCTGTGCGTGAGTCTCACATGATGTCAAGATACCCTCTAGTTCTTTCAAGCAATTCTTTGCCTCCAAGAAACTCTGGTCAATGGACCTGAGACAGCGCTTTGCATGTTCCGTCGGAAACTGGTCGTTGATGGCGTAGTTGTTCCAGCAGTTAATAGTTAGGTCAAGGCAGGTAATCAACTCCGTGAGCGCGTGTCGTGTTAGACGAAGCCATGTCAGAGGCTCTTGTCTATCCTGAGTGGTTGACCCTGGCGAGGTATGAGATTCGTAGTCAAATTGCTCAGTCTATGCATGAGAAGTGTTATTTATGGTTGGCCAAAAAGGATCAAAGTTTCCATACGTATTCTTTCACCATATTTCTGAGCTCACGCGTCGTGTCAATCCACTCGCGCTTGAAGACTGTCAATTGACAGGCTAGGGCTGTTAAGAAATATTCATCGGGATCCAACAAGGGCCTTTCGGATTCGTCACCAGTGAAGGGGTCCATTTCTATCTGATCCGGGTCACTTTGACAGTACTTATCCAAGCTCTGCCTTCCGTCTTGAGGCTCGTAGTATGTGTCGACAAGGCCATAAGCAGTCCAAACCTTCCGGTTGACTGCAGAAACAAGAACTGATACTTGCGCTTGGCAAAGGTAGTTGGTCCCTTGGGCTGGCGTTTGTGGCTTGCCACGAAGAAAGCTCATGTCTCGTACTTTTCTTAGTTGAACGTTCCCTGGACCGTTTGCGTCAAGCGGTGGTTGTCTGGCACATCTCCAGGCATAGATGGGTAAGTTAAAAGAATGCATGATAAGGTCGTATCCACGGGACTGTTATTGCTGGTGAGTCTAGTTTGCATGAGTTTGAGATGTGGGAATCCCTACCCAAGAGAAAATGCCAATATGAGGCCGAAATACGATGTGGGAATAGAAGAATCCGATCAATGCTTGAGCATGGCTCCGAGGTATTGTAGCCATCAAGGCCACCAACGAGTGACTGTTCAAGTCTCTCACGAAGCTGGAATCAGGTCAGTTAAGAAAACATTTACTCAGTCTCTTGTGTGTGGTCTCACATCAGTCTTCTGTGAACGCTGGGTCCAATAAGTAAGAATCTCTACTGTAACAGTTAGTTCCTATACTTCTAATTCCGCCTCATGATACAAGCAGATGCCACGCACCTCTTTTAGTAGCTTATTATACATTTCAAAAACCGTTAGGGGCTTGCGAACACCCAAAGGCCTCGAAGTCAAATCCTGGCATGTTCTATCGTCGATCAGACATATCGTCTTCCTGGAAAGCTCGGGACTGTTTAAAAGTAGCTCCTGAAGTGCCGTCGGGCTGCAGAAAGACACGACAGGCTTGGCGTGGCCTTCAAGTCCGGACTCAATATCGCCATTCGTCATGAACCAATGCGCTATATTGTCTTCTCCAAGATCCTCAACATCAATATATCTCTCGTTTTCGCTCAAGAGCAGGTGAGGCTCGAGTTCTGCTCCTTTGTCTCCGGCACGATAATCTCTGCTATGATGATCGCAGGCGCTTCCCGTTGAACGCCTGCCTTTTGAAATATTGAGCCGAGAGTCAGTGGGCAAACGAGGTCTTCTTTTTCGCGATTTCCTGTCTCTCGTTCGTCGTCGCCGTCCCCGATGTACCGTGCTTTCGTCATCCTCGATGAGAAACCTAGGCATAACTGAAGAGTTGCCCGGGCTTTCACTAATAACCCTCACACTCCGTGATGAGCCAACCCTCAATAAACTGTTTGCAAAGATTGGCTATTACTTGATCAATAATCAAGTCTGTGACGTAGTTCCTAGTAAGGATACAAATGCTTGAAAAGCCTCATGTTGGAGTTTCGAAAGAGAATTGAATTTATTGAGGACTGTGAAGGTTCCTGAGGTAAAAGAGGATTATCGTAACTTTAAGTAAGATGCCCATTCTCACGATAAAAGAGCCTATAAAGACGAGCTTTGAGGCCCTCAGACTCGTGACGTCGTTCTTGCACTTTTAAAGAAAGCCGGTGAGTTCCGTCGCCTATGGGACGCCATCGTTCTGGGAAGGCATCTTTTGCCTTTCAAAATGAGGCCCGTTGTGCTTTGCCTCGTTCCTCACTCTCTGGTATTTGATGTAGTACTTGATGGAAATCCTTTGACTTTTACTGGACAGAACGGCAAGCTCGCGGCCAAGGGTCCAATGAACCGCATGGAAATGATTCTCGTGACCATAAGGAGATGGAATGAAAACTTTGGAGATAATACAATCGGGCAACCTCCATGGTGATCTTCGTCATTGGCTCCATGTAGCGAATAGCGTCGTTATGTGCTTGAGGAATTGGCAATTGGGCTTCGTGTCCTTTCAAGCGTGGCGTTATGTCCTTCACCGAGGGAGAGGCCAACTTGGATGCCTTGTCAGCTTTTCCAGATCAAGCAACTAGATAGGGCAAGATGAGGATAAAAAGGATCTGAAAACACGGAAAACGATTATACTACCAATTTGATCTATCGCTTGCTCCTCCTACATCGACCTGACCACTCTGTAAGTTGGAGATTAACGCATATGCCTTATGGCGGTTAAACTCTGCTTTGCTTGAACCTTGGGTCAAACCCTGAATAATGAAATATTCGGCATGGGACCAGGTTAGTAGGTTGATTTATGCTGGACTTCCACAGCGCGAGATTACTAGGACGGTGGTTGTGGTTGATTCGGGTCGCTTGGATATGGACAAAGAAAAGCGTTGGATCATAACATGATATTTAGAGTTTGCACACTGTATGTAGTCCGTGCTATGTAAGCTATGAAGCAAACAATTTTCCCCTAACAAGGGTCTAACATGAAGTGGCGGTGCTCTCATTTAAGTCAACGTCAAGATGTGCCTAAAGGGGCATGTCCAGTGCTTTTGACGAGGAAAAAACGGCGAATGGCTTTATTGAGACTTAAGGCAGAACTTTGATATCTGAGGTCGAGATGTGCTGAAACAGTTTGTTGCATCGAGCTGTGAGAATAACTCGGATTTCGTTTCAGACCTCGCCCCCTGTTGAGATCAAGGCTCTCAAACTTGATATATAACTAGAATCTACGGATATCAGTTACTGCCAATCTGGCCGCAACATACTCGCGTCAATACCAGCAAGCGTAGTGGACGAAATATTGAAATTTAATGCCATCCGAGAATGCCACGTCGGCAACTCTGGTAGCCTCAAAAATATGGCGTTTTTATGTACTAATACATAAATAGATATGTACGTATTGGATGTCTTATGTCACTACTACCTATGTACCAGCATACCACGCAGAAGTACTTCTGTACGCCTTGTCTTTGGTTGGCAGAAAATACTTCAGCCACCAAGGCGACCGACAGGGTATGCTCCGAGTGGCTCACTTAAGTTACCTCACGATGACCATACATACTATAAGTTTCAAACTCTAATGTCGAGGTGTATAAAAAGTATTTATCTCCTGGCCCTCCTTTGGAGAATATTCGGCTCAGCTTGCCAATCCTTCATGCACTTGAAACGAACTCAATCACCGTTCAGCATGAGGCAATTCGGAATCCGACACATGAACACACCATCCTGAATAGCAGCTCGTTTCGGAAATATGGTCCTGTCGTGCTAGGCAACCGGTAAATTCAAAAGCCTTCGGCGACGTTCATTTCCACCAATTCCATGCCACAAATTGGTTTCATTGCCACGAATGCGATACCCTACTACCGAGCTATGGAGTTTGATGAGTAAGTCCCAGTTTCATGGAAGTGTAATTTCTATCACGACGTTGACCCAGTGTTTGCTTGAGTAGATCCCTTCCTGAGGTCCTCCGATATGCTCTTTTCACGTTTCTACGATGCATTTACCACGCCTCTGCCCTCTCGATATCAGAGCTCTCCAAGGTATCCACGATGCATTGAAGACCCTTCCAGAAGTCGAATCATCCGACGACGAAGAGAAGCCGCAAGTTCCCATCCACGACCGAGTATGCGCTCAACCACAGCCAGTGAAATTTAGACGACGACACAACTAACCTGAACCTCAGGCACCAAAGAAGAAGAAACTTGTGTATATATGGTCCTGTTGTTGCTGCCCGACTTCAGGCATGAGAGTCTCGGTCGTCAATTGTCCTGCATGTGGTACGCCTCGATGCCCCTACTGCAGAGTAGAGAAGAAAACGGTCCGAGAACACATAGCATGAAGGCTACATCGGAGGAATCATACCATATATTGGCTTGGTTTGGACGGCAAAGGGCAGATCAGCGCAGAGAAATACATTGCTTATTCAACATCAGTCTTGCAATATTATTCAATAAATCCAGTACTGTCTTAGCCTTCATTACGATAACCGACATGGGTCAACGCTGAACAATTACGGGAGGGGTTACTGAAAGAAAGGGGGATACCAGTTCAGTGATGGATTCGTCTGAGGTTCGAAAATGCGTGTTGTTCCACAGCTTCACGTGACACACACAAGTACATTGTTGAAGAAATAGCTACCGCTATTCTGGTTGTGGCAGTCGGCAGATGAAGGATCATAGAGGTCTGCATCTTAGTATGGGTTCACATCAGCTATCTGGACGACTCGCATAAGTTGGCGTATAAGGTCTAAGACAGCGTCAAATAGATGAGCCGGAACGATATTTGGGTCGCGAGATCGGTCAAGGTTGATCCCTGGCGTCAGGTGTAACTGTATCACCAATCTTGGCTCCTCTCTGACAGTTACAGTATTGTAGTATACAATGTTGGTGGGGCAGAGTCGTCACATTGGCAAATAAAGAACGTGACGACTAGCGCCTACAGTAGAAAGCCAATCAGCCATCGAGGTAGGAGGGAATATGGACAGGCTGGGACATGAGACATAAACGATGTGTAACCGGAGGACGCGAGGCGCTAGTGAAGATATCGTCAAAGTCAATCCCTTCCAATAGTGCAGGTCCATTGAACAAAGGGAGGGGGCGCCATAAGTATCACGGAGAACACGAAAAGGAAGTACAAATGAATGGTAAATCAATTATATTTTGTATTCAGGCTTTGCCATACCCATTTTCCTAGGTCTATATCCAATCGCATTCTCTATTTATACACCTTTCCCCTCCTTCCAGGTCCCCGTGATCGTACCGGTCAAAGAGAGCAGGGAATACAAAACGCCCAGACTTGTGCTCAAAAGACAAAACTCCAACAATTAAAGAACAAGCATTACGTGTTTACCACGGAGGTCCGTTGGCAGCAATAAGGTCATCCTCAGAAGTCTTGAAGTACTCTGACGCCTTGAGGAACTGCTTATGGAATGTCTCGAGCAGAACACCGGGGAATACAGCACCGACGGCCTGGACGAGGCGATCCTCCTTGCCGATCCACACGTGCTTGATGAACTTGCCGTCACACCCAGAGTTGCTCTCGGGGAAGCCATTGGCCTCTGTGCAGGGCAGTGAAAGAATCTCAGAATCGTAGGCGTAGCGGATGAAGGTGCCGAAACCGCCTTGGTCAGTTGGCTGCCAGCCCTTTCGGTTACGGAACTCGGTGCAATCAGGGAAGCGACCACCATCGTTGGCACAGTCATCCCACTCCTTGAAGATTTCGTAGGTCTTGTTCTTGTTCTGCATAATCATGAAACCAGTGTTGAGGAAGAGGTTACCTCTGCGGTCGCGGTTGTGCTGGGTATCGGGGTCGAAGGGCAGAGCCATGGAGTTGTTGTGGGGAGAGATGCTCCAGTAGTTCATGAGCCACTCCAGGGGGAGGTCGAGGCGGTTGAAGAGGGCGTCGGAGTCGATGAAGACGCAGACATCATGCTTCTTGAGGACTTGAGCGAGGACAGATGGCTTCTTCCAGGAATCGCGACGGTCGGGGTAGCCGTTAATCTTGATGTGGTAGTACTCATATCCGTGAATCTGGGCTTTTAGGAAGTCAGCAGGTGTGCACAAAAGTAAGCGAGAGCTGTCAATTAGCGAGAGACATACAGTAGACCCAATGGTTCAATGTACCACCAGACGGGCCGTGGACTTCCTTGCTCTTGTTCCATGTCATCTCGTCCGACCAGATCTGGCCAGGCTTATCGAAACGACGACTCTCAAGATCAACAATGCAGAGCTTCTTGCCGAGGGGCTCATTCCAGATGGGCTTATCGGAGGGTAGCTTGTAGGGCCAGTGGCCGAAGGGAAAGTATTCAGGCTCGTTGACCTTTACAGCGGGACGAATCCATTTTTGGGGAGTGAAGGCATCGAGGTTGGGTTCGGATGAAGAGAAGTCGGGCAGCGCGGGGGCCTCGGGAATATCGTCAGGTGTAGGAACAGACTCCTCGTCGGCGACGGGAGAAGGAGTAGGGATGTTCTCTTCTTCAGCCTGAGCGAGCTCTTCGGGAGAGCTGGGAGCCTCGGCAGGGTCAATGCCAGGCTTCTCGGACTTCTCGGGAGTGACTTGGTGATGCTCATGCTCAGCCTCGGGTGTGGCCTTGGGCGCAGTGGTGGGCGCGGCGGTGGGCTCGACTTCGACGATTTCGACAACGGTCTCGACAGCGGGCGCTTCGCCGCCAATTCCTTCGTCCACAGCGGGGACGAAAGTCGGTTCAGCAGCAGCGGCTTCCTTCTCAGGGATGAAAGGTGCAGGCTCGTCACTGTTGATAATAAATGTCAGATTGGTTTGACAAGCCGAAAGAGGAAAGAGAATTACTTACGTTCCGCTCTGAGCGCCCGAGGCTGTTTGGCTGGGCGTCTTCAGGTGGGAATGCGCCAGACCGAGAAATATGGTGATGAAGACCACAGCGGCCAGAACGACCGCTCTGTTTGACCTTGGGACGGTCATTTTGGATAGGAGACAAAAATGGTACTACCAAAAAAGAATGTAGAGATACAAGAAAGAAAGAAGGAAAGAATGCAAGTAAGAAACAAGAAACAGTAGATGACGATTCAGCTGAGAGGGGACCCAAAAAGAACACGACTGATGACCCCTGACTCTCTTTTAAGCAGGGGTTTTTTCCTATTCCTTTTTTTTTTAGTATCGCATCCATCGCCTACGCTACGCTATCTTTTTTCTGTCCCTAAAACAAGCTACAAGTGTCCATATTTTGGAGCTGTCTCAGTAGCGCTTCACTCCGTGAGCATGGGATGGGCTGTAACGGTTGGCTGATGGCGGGTACACTCTGACGCCTCATTATCCACTTTCCCAATCAACCTGCGACGACGACGCTTCCACCCGTTAAAAAAAGGGGACTTGAAGTTGGGAGGAGACCACGGACGATAGTTTGAGTTTAACTTTGTTCTTCTATTGTAACATGAGGAGAATTTGGGTTATTTATCTGGTTTGTTTTCTAATGGAGGGACATTATTGGAAGTAGAGCCCTTCTTTCTTCAGCATTAACCTCTGTAGCAACTGCTGTAGGTTCGACAAGTGCGGGGGCCAACGCCCTGAAAATCTGCCCTAAACTTCCATCCATGATCACTGACGGGCGGGATCCCGGTGCTTCACTCCCGTAGTCGATCCCTTTAATGGAGCCTCCTCCGCCAAGCAATTTCTTTCGAGATCTTCACTTTCCACCATCGTTCTAGATTATTACGAGGAGAGCTGCTCTCTCATTCTGATGGTCTACACGGAGGTGAATGGATATCTGGCTACAGCCTAAACATGATTGTTGCCAAAAAGATCTCACGTCATCGCAGCGCAAGCCAAGGAAAGTTACATGCTGCTACAAATGCAACCAGATCCGCCCTCCAAACTGCGACTCAATTGCACTGCCAGGACTGCTTCGTTCTCCTAGGTCCGAAACTTAGGTTTGCCCTCTCAAACTTTCGTAGATCGAACCTATGCAACGGTTAACGGTCGGGTGGGCGCCACTCGTTTGAGCTAAAAGTTCACCATCGCCTGAGGACATACTGTAGCTATGGTAGTGGACCCTGCAAATGTTTACCACCTCATGTAATTACTCCTTCTTTTTGGTCTTTTTCACTGTTTGGAAAAGGAGACTTGTAATGATCCGATGAAGGGAGGTCTGTTTGCCTGTAGGTATGCTGCGACATGCTGCCCAAAAAGTGTCGGCTGAGTATTAATAAAGCTCCCCGTCCCCTTACTAAAAGGAGGGCGGGGGCATTCTCGAAATGCTTCAGCTGAAGCTAAAGACGCCACTTGAAACGTGTTTTGATTGGGTGGCTTTGATCCTCCGCCCGCCCCCTTGAATGCCAACGCGTGTGCAGCAATTCCTAAGGGATTCTTTCTCACTGTATCAATTTCTAGCATAATTCCGACGCATTACGCATATTGACTTTTACAGTTCATGCCGTTGTGAGAGAGAATGCTGGTTCGGTCCAATTACTCGTGAGGTTGCTCAAGATAATGACACCCAAGCTCGAGCATCCCCTGAGCTGACTGACGTTATCCCCTATGGAGGGCCCTGTACGGTACCTAGGTACCCCTGCTCAGTGCTGGAAGAATGCGCGACCCCTAAAACATTCATAGCGCGTTATAGACACCAATCACGGCGGTAAATGTTGACTGCCAAGTAACACACTAGCGATATCTTGGGCTCGAGTACTTCTGCACTATCGATTTATTTTAACGCGCTATTGAAGCTATCGCGAACATTTTCTGCGGTCGTTCAGGGGCAGACCCATTTTCGCAGACGTCCGAGCTGTGGCTTGGTAGCTTCAGGTACTAGCGTCTGTCAATGAGCCGTAGTGTCGCGATGGTTGAGGGTCTCCGTTGTGGCGCCTTTTGTCGAATTTCCCATGGCAGAGAAGTTGAATATGTATATCCGTAGATATGAAGAATATCGGTGACACGGCACAATTGCGACAACATTATAACCACCGCTATTGATATCGAAAAGTCTACCTCAGAGACCTGCGTAAAAAATGGAGGGTGAATTATCCCTTCCAGCCCCATTCTTTGCGATCATGAGAATTCGTTTTTAGCTCTAGGGTAGGATATCTCGACGCGCTGTCTGGGGCTAAGAATACGCGACGATCGCGTCTCTGCAATTCGATCACTATACTGTTCAAGAGTATACTATACGCGATGAACTAGACAAGTCTAAATCGGCTTACTGCTTAAAATGAAGCTCTTGCTAAGGGACTCCCAATTAATTGGGTATGTTCACCCCCTATCCTCCTAATGCGCCTTATCCCGAGACTGCTATTCTGCTGTGGCAGCAACGTCACAAATTTAGAGTGTATACGACACTGGCGTACATTTGGACGACGATGAGGTACTACATGCCATTCCAAGTATTATCGCACTGCTTAATCGTATCCCATCGAAGGAGCAGCTTCAATTATCCAGCCCGCTTTTCCTTCTATGGACCCGAAGAGATAATGTTCAAGTGGCCTTTGGTACTCAACTGAAAGGGAGGCACTTTTATGAAACTGCCGACTTCGCCTCATATCGGAGTGGCATATCAGAAGGTTGACTGGGTGCGAGACGGCACCCTCAACTGTATATACCGCGAACATTTCCACTGTAGGCTTGATATAGAATGTTGTCTCATGTGAGAGATGTCATGGCTTGTTGGGGATTTCCCGTTCACTTGAACTGAACTGACAATGTGAGTTGACCGGTGTACTCCCAAGCCTTGGTTCATATGGCCATATCCATCGACTAAGTGAAAGTGCCATACCGATACTGATTACCAAGGTACGTCGAAATGTAGCTTGATTGCATTCACTATCATTCATTCACAGTACGACGAATGATGCCCATGACCATAAGTATGCATCTATATATATTATGTGACTGCTTCGTACGTTTATTTCTGGATCGGATTCTTCGAAGTCTTAGCACGGCTTTCTTCAATTTAAGGTAAAGCGGTTCCAACCATAACAGCCATGACGAATACGTTGACACTGTCCAGGTTATTGCTGGGTAAAAGTTTTGCCCGCAGTCATCTCAAGTGGTAACTAATAAGATATTTCGATATATTTAGCCAACATTAAGGACCGACTCGACCTTCTGTTTTACCTACTTCTGGGGACTATCGATGATTTGCCTCTTTGAACTTAGACTGTGTTCAAAGGTCTTTTGATGAGCTTCTGGAATATTTCTCACGTTTTACTCCTTCCTCATTGAGATATGAGCTACCACTCTTCTCACAAAATGTAGATACTCTTCTTAACGTAGACAGTTCTTCCGATCCCACAACCGTGCGTTTAACTGAATACGTGACTGTAGTTTAGTTGGATCTCTTAAGCGCGCTAGTTGATACACGAATGCCGATCAGAAGCTGTCAGTGCTCTTTAAACTCGAAACTCTTAGAACCATTACGCCCAATGGTTCGAGCATTTTGACGCGCTATAAATCCGAAACCCCAAAATTTCCCATGCACAGGCACGCAACATGGGGGCCAATTTGACGGTTCGTTTCAAATAAATATCCCCTTCATTATCATCCAAGCTTTCTCGTATTGAAAACTTTATTCAAAAGTGTCCATCAGACGTTGACCAGCTCAAGCTTGTTAAAGTTCAAAAGTTTAATAATTGTGAGAGCTATAAGGTGAGATAGATCCCTGACACATCAGTTAAGAAATATCAGCACAAGTCTGGGAACTTGCCTATTATGTTTTTTCAAAAGTCGCTCGTTTCTCTGCTACTGCCGGCAGTAGCAGTAGCCATTGCCACAAAACCTTTTGGATTCTCCTCGAGAGATGTTGTCCAGCCCTCCAGCAACCAGCCACGATCACTCGCCACAAGACAGTCGGTTTCCACCTGCAAACTGCCAAGGACTGATACGTACATGAGCCTTGGTCATGGCTTCGAGCAAGACTGTGTTCCTGGAACCGGCACGATCCAGGGTTACATGATCTTCGTCGACTTCTCCGACGCCGCTTCTCCTGCTTCCGAATCTGCCAAGCAGCTCTATGATCTGCTGGTCCCTCAAGCAGCGGAGTGGTATAGACAGGCTAGCTACGGCCAACTGGAACTCAACATCACCGCCGACGTTTCAAAGTTCTACCGTATGCCCAAGTCGGCTGCGGCGTATAGATGGGAAGAAGGGTTCACGAGTGAGCAACACCTGTCTTACATCCAAGACGCCCTTGATGCGTATACCAAGAACGGAGCCAACAAATTACCTGCTGCCCACGACGTTCTCTACATTGCGACAACACGTAACAACGACAAAATGACTCGGTCACTTGGCACAGGCTTCACCATCACCACAAGAAATGGAAAGTTCGTGTCAAAGAGAGCAGTAACCTTCGGGTCTGATCCCTATACTGCGTGGGGCTACAAGGCGGTCAATCATGAGACAGGCCATGCCATGTGTTTGCCCGACTACTACCCCAGTACACCGGATCTACCGACAGGCCACTACACCGGAGGATGGAGCATAATGGGATATGTGGGCGGCGTAGCGCCTGACTTCTTCGCCTGGGACAAGTGGCGACTGGGCTGGTTGAAAGACAATGCTATCAATTGTATCACCAAGAAGGGAACTACTCAGCATACGCTGACTCCGCTCGAAGTTCAAGGCGGCGTCAAGGCTGTGGTGATTGCAAAGAGTCAGACTTCTGCCATGGTTGCTGAAGCGCGAATTGCCAAAGGTGTTGATGGTAAAACCTGCGCACCGGGTGTTCTTCTCTATACGGTCGACACAGTCGCGTCGGAGGGTCCGATCAAGGTCCTGGATAGCACCCCAGGATCGAATGGTTGCGGGGATAATGGAGACATGGATCCTTTGAATGATGCTACTCTGTCTATAAAGGGACAGAAGTCATTCGTGGCGTCTGAGTGGGGAGTTAGTGTCACGTTGATGGAGGAGAAGGATGGGCAGTTCAAGATCCAAGTACAATATTCTTGACATGTGAATGGGGTATTTCCTAGTATTCCGAGATGGTGTATATAGTATCTTATTAGTACACAATAATAGTTGCGAAGTTTGGATTGTGCAAAGATCATCACGTCATGCCCCAGACTCGGCCAACTCTTTCTCTGTCTTCCCTGCTTCATGACGAGGTTGCATCGGCAAACCACAATTTAACGACTGAAAGTGGAAACTGCTAAAGCATTAACGTTTCATCACGAGTCCTCCAACTGCCCTTTTCTGATCTCCAATTGCATTGCCAAGTTGTGACGATCCCAATTCCCTCATTAAACGGCCCGTTTACTGGAGCTAATGCACTCCATACTATAACCCGGACCATCGGGTTTCATCGTCCCAACATCATCAGGTGCTCTAAAATGCGAGATGAAATTAAGAAATAACGTCCAGAACCGAAGTTCTCCCGATTAAGCGTAAACATCCCCCGCATCCTAGTGGTGTATTTATTTTCCCATGGGGTAGTTCTCCCATTTTGGCGGCGACTTTGGGTCTGGTCTTCTTCAAGAGCACGGCAGTTAATCTCGGCAAGCGAAGCAGCGATTCGGAAACAGGGACGGATTAGGAAATTTGAGGATCTACGTTGTGTCATGAAAAAAGCATTGACGCTGAGCCGGACATAATGCTATACCAGAAACATAATAATGGAAAAACTTGCCATAGAACAACAAGACATAATTCCGCATGACGTTTATACTTTCTCCGCCCAATGGTACTCCAGCCGGACACTAGTTTTGGAACCGCCAAGACCCGTTGCAAGGTCCGTATATACGGGATATGCTTGTAAAGCTGAAATCAGTTATAATGATCATGGTTCGCACCCGTAAGCCGAGTCTCTTCTCTTGTTGAGTAACGAGTCGTGTACTTTGTCTTCTCTTCATGATGCGTTCTCTTCTGAGCTTTGCCACTGCGGCTTCCCTTCTGGTTGATGGCGTTGTATCTCAGCAAGCACCTACCGTCAAGGTCAAGAACGGCACTCTTGAGGGCAGATACGAGCCTGGATACGACCAGGATTTCTTCTTAGGCATTCCATTTGCTCAGCCTCCTGTTGGACAGCTTCGTTTCCAGAACCCTCAAAGCTTGAACGAGACCTTTGATAAACTCGAGGTTAAGAAGTACGGCGACTCTTGTGTCGGCTATGGAGTAAGTGCCCGTCTCCAAACTTGTTCAAGTGGAGTATACTGACTTTGTTTAGAACAGTGCCGATCAGGGTCCTGCCACCTTTAGTGAAGACTGTCTCACTTTGAACATTGTCCGACCTGCAGGCAGTAGCAGTGATGAGAAGCTCCCTGTTGGTATCTTCATCCACGGTGGAGGCTGGACGATGGACTTTGCAGCTAACGGTGCCTATAACATGAGCTTCATGGTAGAGGAATCCGTCAAGATGGGCAAGCCCTTCATCGGTGTTTCTATCGCCTGTAAGCCATCCCGAATCCATCACTTGGTTCACAACTAAAATCATATAGACCGACTTTCCTTCTGGGGTTTCTTGGCCAGCAAGGAGATCATGGACGCTGGTATCGCCAACCTCGGTTTGAAGGACCAGCGTGTGGCTATGAACTGGGTCAAGGAGAACATCGAGGCTTTCGGTGGTGATGCCTCCAAGATCACAATCTTTGGTGAGAGTGCTGGTGGTGGTAACGTCGCTTACCAGGCCACTGCCTACGGAGGCCGAGACGACAAGCTCTTCCGTGGTGTGATTGCCCAGTCCGGTGCTGATGGAACTGACATGAAGAACCTTACTGAACCTGAGAGACGTTACAACATCATTGCCAAGGCGGCTGGCTGTGGCGATGCTTCTGACAAGATTGCCTGTCTCCGTGAGGTGTCTTTCGAGAAGCTCAACGCCACCAACACCAAGGTCCCTGGAAACTTCTTCCCCATTGTCGACAACGACTTCATCCCCGACTACCCATCCAAACTCCTTGAAAATGGCAAATTTGTCAAGGTTCCTCTTATGACTGGCACCAATGCAGACGAGGGCAGTTTCTTCGCCGGTCCTGGTGTCGACACTGATGAGCAGTTTGCCGCTTCTATCATGGCGGGTGGTCCCGATGCCAACACCACTGAGACTCTGATGGCTCTGTACCCCAACATTGATGCTCTTGGTATCCCCTCTGGCTACCGCAGGAAGGCCAATGACTCGGTCAGAGCTCAGTACAAGCGTGCGGCTGCGTACCAGGGCGATCAGGTCTTTGTTAGCTGGAGACGTAGAAGATCCGATGCTTGGTCCAAGTATGATGTGCCTGCTTACACTTACCTCTTTGAGTCTCCCAACATCAACATGCGTAAGTTGTTCTTAACTGAGCTGGTTTGAGATATACTAACTGTGGTAAAGCCCCTCAAATCGGAACGCCTCACTTCGTTGAGATCGCCTACGTCTTCTACAACATGTTCGGTTCAGGCTACGGCAAGAACATGGGTCCTTTCCACAACGCTCCTCAGAACGTTCTCGACCTTGCTAAGCTTGTTTCTCGTATGTGGATCAGCTTCATCACCGAAGGAAACCCCAACCAGCACGGCCGTAAGTCATCCCGATAAACGCACTTATGTAATGGTGATACTGACAGATTACTTAGTTGAGGGAATTCCCGAGTGGCCCGTTTTCAGGAACGGTGGCGGTTATGGACACAACTTTTATTTCAACCCCAATGGATCCAGCGTTGAGCCTGATACCTTCCGATTGGCTGGTACTACCTTCATGAACTCCCTTTCCGCGGAGCAGTTCGGAAGATAAAGTGGATATGAGAGAACGGGAATGTTGCTCTTGTTCCTATGAGTTGCCGATGTTGAATGTAGTTCATAACCCTTTCTATCTGTAGATACTTGAATCACCAGTATACGAGCTCGACGAAATATATATGAAGTCTGATTTCGCAACGTTTGGAATCTTGAGAAGTTGGTACAGCTTCGATAATGTTAACATCATAAACAAACATGTAATCAAGACGAGAGTCAGGTAAAAACACACTTCATTGTTGTCTGTGCTTAGCAGGCTACGGCTACAGCGGTTCCTCAGATACTGGCGGCTAACCCGGCCCGCATATGCTAGTGAAGCGGGATGGCGTTTGCGCTTTGACGGAAATACAAGGGGATGCAGGATGACTGCTTGGACTGTTCTAGTGCCGAGGGTATATCATACGTCGAGTCTCGAACGGCACAGGTTGTCATATTTGATATTTGAGCGGTTAACTCTATTCGTCCGTATAGTAGCACATTGGCTATGGCTTTCTGATGTAGACGTTGATCACCAACGTGTTCTGCTGACGCCCTATCAGTGTTTGGTATAGTAGATCATAGGCGTCAAACTATCGATTTTACGCAAATAGATGCCGAACCAAGTGAATTTTCATGATGGTGTGGAAGGCTTGTCCCTAGAGACTCCATGGTCCGCACTCAACCATTGATAAAAGCTTTACGCCATCAAAAGTAAAAGTTCAAGTAACATCTGGGAATAAGTACCCAGCCTTTGTGACTAGATCGACACCAACCCTATAATGTCGTATAACGCCGTTGCATTGTGAGATTAGACCACAGCATCCGCTTCAGTATTCCTACAAATTGTTTATAGGATTGCTTTTACACATCCCGAAAAGACCCTGGCCTAGGCTGCGAATGAAAGAACGAGACCGTCCTGGAAATAAACAAATGAACTCAGCTGCACCATATATGTGACAAGGCAGCTAGAATACGAATGTGATTCGGTTAGGTCGCATGACATACTCACCGTGACTCAGTTGCTTAACCCGGGCAGATATGCATACATTACAATCGTTATCACTGTCAGTTCTGTTATGAAAACATATTATCAAAAAGACGACCGTGAGGACAGCCACCGCACGGTCTGTCACTCGGAAATAAGGTTGTCCACGATCTACAATGGTTTAACAATATTGTAGCGTGGCAGCGCGGGACGGGCCAAGCGAAAGAACGAAGTAACATTGACACAGGCCCAGGGCCAATGATACCTAGGAGCGGAATAAATGCACTTCCGACGTCAATCCATCATGCATACAATGATCTTCTTTCCAGAGGACCTTGCGTATGAACAAGGGTTGAGCTATGAATTACTTTGATGTCCAATTAGGCTTCCTCTTCTCCAAGAACGCCTTGACACCCTCTTCTTTGTCTTTGGTACCAAAAGCAAAGTAATACAAACTCCTCTCGAACTCGTGATCAACGCCCAGATCATCAGCTACAACAAATAGTCTGGTCAACACGACATGCTTACTCCCTCATACATTTGAATATTGAGCCACTTACATCTACAAATGGTTTCTTTGGCCAAACCTAATGCCGTGGGGCTTAACGCCGCAAGCGTCGATGCCGTGTCCCGTACCACGTTGTCCAAGACCGTGCCGCTCTCGTAAAGCTGCGCAACGAGACCCACGGACATGGCCTCTTCCGCGGGGATGGGACGGCCGAGGAGGATCATCTGCATAGCCTATCAATCACGCACGCATCAGTAAGGCTGCTTGCCAGCTCACCATGTTAAGCTGTACAAGGGACGCAATAATAGAATGCAGGGAAGAAAGGCAAAATTGGATATTATTAGTACGAACCTTGAACTTTCCCACGGCGTTGGTCAACCTTTGTGTACCCCCAGCGCCGGGGATCAGGCCAATTGTGACCTCTGGGAGTCCGAAGCGACTGTCGGGGGATGCAAAAATCAGGTCACACTTACAATAGTGTATTGTCAGCTTCGGGTTCCGGGATAAGACGAAGAAACTTCTTACCATGAGAGCAAGCTCAAAGCCTCCACCAAGCTGTCAGTCACACAAACATCAGCTTTGCACTGCTAGATTCCAGAGTTCTGGGTTCTGTATCCTGCATTAGACTATGCTTTGTCAACTCACCGCCATTCCCTCAACAGCCGCTATCAATGGCTTGCGCACGGCTTGCATCCCCGAGCAAAGGTCCGCCAGATAGCGGCAGCCTCGCGCAGCTTCCGCGTTGAGCCGTGAGATCTCTCCGATATCAGCTCCGGCTGTTGGTTAGCGTTCGCTTCGTCAGCTGGGCTTGTTCAAGTGCCGGGGTGTAGTTATGGGGGCCCTGGTCTGTGACGAGCATCCCTGTAGGAACAGTGGAGAGAGAGAAAGAGTTCATACCGCAAAAGAAAGTTGAGCTGCCGGTGATGACAATTACTCGCACGCCATCATCGTTTGATGCCGTCTTGAGTTGTCCCAGAAATTCGGTTATCAGCTCCTGCGAGAGGGCGTTCCGCTTGGAGGGTCTGTTCAACGCGAGGACGCGTACGCCTTCGGCGGGTGTAGAAGGGAGGACTAGCTGATCGGTCATTGTCTGCTGACTTAAAGTTGGTAAGGCGGAAAGATGTGATAGCTGAGAAAGACTGAACTCGGAAAGATTGACTCAGTTGACGATAACTTGACGTCTCTGGCTGACTTGACTTGATGGGTTTCTCCACGGGTCACGCTTGGGTAAAAATACAGGACAGGTAATTCATCTCGGGTACGCACGTCAAAGAACGCGCGACTTGGCTTTTTAGTCGCGTCGATCGAGTGGGGTGGGTGTCTTTGATTCAACTGAGACACGGCTTGGGTTTATCAACAAGGTACCTTGCTGCAGCCTCCAACCAACATGCATCGGGGTGAAGACTTTGTCTCAACTGTCTGCGAGTACTCTATTCTTCACTATTGTACTTTTCCTCCGGTGCGGCATTTGAATGGCGGTGGTTGGGGCGTTTCTTTGCTATGTTCGGAAAGTCTGATTGTATATCCCGGGTCTAAAGTCTGTTGTCGATCTTGGTGTCTGTAAATTCCGCTGGCTTGGTCCGAGTGTCGAGCCGTTCGCGTGGCTAGTTCACGATAGCTTGATAGAAGCCGATGATCTTTGTTGAGTTGAGATTGACTGATTAATAGATTTCCACTTGTCACTTGTGGAGATAAAAAAAACACCCTAAGAGAAACCGAGGTAGCGTAGTCTTGAATGTAAATCAGCGGTGACTGCAAGTCAGTAGAGAACTGCAAGTCGAGTGACGAAAGACTTGCCATCTGTGAATGCACTCACTCAATGCATCTCCAGCAGTTCATGATAAAATTTCCACTAAGTGAACCCATCATGGTCCATCCATGCAATATGTCGCCAGATGCCGGAGTCAGATCCTGCAGCTCCCGCATGCTGGAGATGTCTTGGCAACCCTTGTAGTAACCGCATCCACGGAACCGAATTAACACCAAACTAACTCCCGCAGATCCCTCTCTATATGCGGACCTAGTAGCAGAAACTAACGCTTAGACCGGCAAGGATCAGATCCACAGAAACTATTATGTACACCAAACTTTTTGACGGTGAAGGGAAAAAGGATTCAGTAATTTCAGGAACTCTTACCAACTGCCTTCTATCACAAGCAAACAGATGTTCATCAACCATTCACATCATCGCGTCCCCTGTCCTTTGTCATGTGCTCGTGCAATAATCCTTGTAGATTTCAAAGCTTTTTCTTCGCTGTCCAAGCGGTCTCCCCCAAACTGCATACGGCTTTAGCCTGAGATATGCCATTACCCCAATCAACAAGGCCCCGTCCTCGTTCCTTGGAAACTGTACCATACGGAGCCATATCTGGACAGTTCTACTGCGGGAAAGGGAAAAAAAGACGCACCTCGGAAGGGCACGTTGGGCTGGGTTATGGCCGCCCCCGCCCCAAAAGTGCGATGTATCACACACCTAACTGGTTGGTTGCCTGGATACTGTTGGAGTTGTTGGGTACAGTAGCTTGGAACAATCCTGCCAAGCTATGACGAGGAAGGCTGGGTTCGGCTATGCTATAGGAAGGTAGGAAGACAGGGAAGAGACAAAGACAAGAAAGAAAAAAAACAAGAGGTTGCAGAAAGCGGAGAAGGAAAAAGGCTTTTGTTTATTTAAGTACAGTCTTGCTTGTTTGGTGGAGAGAGTTCCCTTCTTATGCACTCCTCTAATTTCAAATCATCAAAGCACCATCTCTCTAACACCTTTCCCTCCTCATTTCCCCTGAATCTTACCTTCTTCCCGCACACTATCGGATTGTTTTGAGTTTCCTCGTTTGAAACCTCTTGTACGACGATCGTCATTTCCATCTCCCGTACACGCCCAGCTTGCCTGGCATGGATTCTCCTGTACTTGCAGTACCTCATGGAACTACTGTGCCCGTGTCGTTTACACGAGGTGCATGTAGTCGTCCTAGATTCTCAACTGTCACAGAGGCATTCTTCTACTATGCCGCCACACAACCTTCGGTAACGGCGGCAAGAGATCTATCTGCCGAGCCGCCCATTGAGATAAGCTATGGTGAACTTGCCCAACAGAGTATCAGCTTGGCTCGACGATTACGAAGTCTCGGCGTTGTGCCAGGGGATCGTGTACCTCTTGTTGTCAAACGTGGTGTTGGTATGCTTGTTGGTATCATCTCTATTCTGTCCTGTGGAGCGCAATATGTCCCTCTCGATGGTGGTGTAGTAGCGGATGAGACACTGCGATTTGTTTTGAATCAGACTGGTGGAAAGGTTGCCTTGACTTCAAAGTCCACAGCTCACCGTGTATCAAACACTGGAGTTTCCAATATTGTCACCGTTGAGGACGTATCCGAGTCAGATAATAAGACAGACTTCGTCCCTTTCAGTCAACCTGAGGCTGGCTGCTATGTGATATATACCTCAGGTGAGTCAAATTTATTCTTTACCTTGCAATAGACTAACATAGATCAGGAACGACTGGTACGCCCAAGGGAGTAGATGTCAGCCATCACAATGTCACAAACCTGGTATGCCAAGCACCAGGAAACTTGGGTATTGGACCAGGAACATGTGTTGGTCAAGTGTTGAACGTTAGTTTCGACATGGGTGAGTTTTTAACTTTCGTTCCAAGAACACGAAGGTCATAGCTAACATGTGAAGCTGCTTGGGAAACACTCGGCTGTCTATCCAACGGAGGCACCTTGATCCTTCGCGGATCCAACTGGTCAAAAGCTCTAAAAGAAGTAAGTCCTCTCAGTTAAGTACCGCATTTTATACTAACAAGAATTTAAGCTGGATGTTCTCATCTGCACGCCGAGTATCCTCTCAAAGCAAAACCCTCAAGACTATCCAAGACTCAGAACCGTCGCAACCGCAGGTGAACCAAGCTGCCAGAAGTGAGTCGCAGTCCAACTCATTTAAACACCGCACTAACAGATGATAGACTTGCCGACCTCTGGGCATCTCACCTATCCTACTTCAACTGTTATGGTCCCACAGAAACCACCATCGTCAACACAATGCAGCCCCATCAACCAGGCCAACCGCTTTCCATTGGAAAGCCTACACCAGGAAACAATATCTACATTCTAGATGAGTTTCTGGTGCCTGTTCCTGTTGGTGAGGTCGGCAATGTCTGGGCTGGTGGTGCGGGAGTGGCGCGAGGCTACGTTGACTTACACGATAAGACAGCTGAGAAATTCCGCCTTGATCCATTTGCCCAAGATGGGTAAGTCTTTTACCACTCTCGGCCTGGTTGCAACTCAGAACTAACTGCATATAGGACAAACATGTATAACACTGGAGACCTCTGCCAATGGAACACAGACGGCACTCTTCACATCCTTGGCCGGATTGACGACCAAGTCAAAGTCAAAGGCTTTCGCGTTGAACTCGATGGAGTTGTCGCATGCATCAAGTCGTGCCCTTCGGTTCAATCAGCAACCGCCCTTCTCATAAATGAGGAGATTCATGCCTTTATCACTCCCAGCCACTGCCCTCTTCCGGTAGTAGAAGCACACCTCAAGACTCTCCAGCCTTATTACGCCATGCCCACGCATTACCACCAACTTGAAAGTCTACCTATGACCGCAAACGGTAAAGTTGACAAACACACTCTCAAGATGTCTGCTTCATCGAAGGGGGTTCGCACTCCTCAACCTGCTGTGTTGGCGCATGCACGTATGGATTCCAATGCATCCAGTGCTACGCAGTTCAGTTCGTTCTCGGATGCTTCTGACACTACTCTTATCGGTGAGCATCAGCTTGATCTGGAGAAGGCCCTTCCCGAGAAGGATCTGCCTAAGCATGCTCGAGGACTACGACATAGGCTTCTCATCGTCTACCGTCGCCTATTCTCACTCGTTGGCTTGTTCAACATCGGCGCTGCCATCGCCCTTCTGCTCACAACCATCAACCGAGAATGGATGGGCATCATCACAGCCATCAACTTGGCTACCGCTGTTCTCGTCCGTCAAGAATTCGTCATTAACGCCCTATATACTATCACATGCAGTGTCCCCAAGTCCTGGCCTCTTGCTATCAGATCTCGTTGTGCAAAGATCTACCATCTTGGCGGTGTCCACTCCGGTGCAGCTGTGAGCGCTGGAGCTTGGCTATTGGCAACCAACATCGCAGATATTGCTTGCGCTTTCGGAAATTGTCCCAATTGGGGCAACCTGTCGATCGCGTCCCAGGTCATCTCGTGGGTCCTCTCAGGCATGTTTGTCGGCATGATCGGTATGGCTTGGCCATCTGTCCGCAAGCGATATCATGATCTCTTCGAGAGAACCCATAGATTCGCTGGATGGACCATGCTTGCACTCTTCTGGGTCCAAGTCGTCCTTTCAGCCAACGATGGCAAACCGTCTGGTACAACTCTGGGAGAGTCTTGCGTCAAGTCTCCTGCCTTTTGGCTTTTGGCTGTGGCTACAGCAAGCGTTGCCTCTTCCTGGTGCTTCCTCCGTAAAGTACCAGTGGAAGCTGAGAAACTCTCAGATCACGCCATTAGACTTCATTTTGACTACACCGTTCCTGTGAACGGCTCTTTTACCCGGCTGTCACGCCAACCTCTCAAGGAGTGGCATTCTTTCGCCACTATCCCTGCCCCAGAGCCCGTTAACGGCCGATCCAAGGGCTACTCACTTGTCGTTTCCAACGCAGGCGACTGGACAAAAGCCACCATCCAGGATGGCCCATCCTACATCTGGACACGCGGTGTACCGACATGCGGTGTCATGCGAATAGCAACCCTTTTCAACCGTGTCGTCCTGATCGCAACGGGCTCGGGCATCGGTCCTGTGCTGGGCCACATTCAGAATCCCACTTGCCCGACCCAACTCATCTGGTCAACCAAGAACCCCGAAGAAACATTTGGCAAAGAGATCTGCCAGACGATCAGCAAGCGGATCCCCAACGCGGTCATCCACGATACTAAGAAGCTCGGGAGGCCCGACTTGGTGAAGATGGGTTATAACTTGGTTAAGAGCTTCAAGGCTGAGGCAGTCATCATCATTGCGAATGAGAAGATCACCAAGAAGATTGTCTACGGCTTGGAAACGCGAGGCGTTCCAGCGTATGGAGCTATCTGGGATAGCTAGAGAGATGTTTTGTTTATTGCTTACGACTCATGTTCATGTTAATGTTAACGTCTGAAACGACACTGAAGTTTGTTATGGCTTTTGATACCTTTTACGATACTGAACACATTACGATAATTATGGATAGATGAATACATGCTTGCCGATCTAAAACAGCTTCCATAAACAATCGCGTGCTGGAATGTAAATTGCTTTTGGCATCAGGAGATTTCGACAGCTGAGACATGGTTTGAGGCAGTAATTAGCTCTGAGGAATGATTTGCAAGCCCGTTGAGCACGATTAAGTTTAGACGGATCATCGGCGGGGGCTGAACTCAATGTAGGGCGCACGCAGATGGGGTGATTATAACAGAGGTAAAGTAATAAGGCTGACGCGGATGTTGCAGATGTTATTCACGATGAGAGTTCCGGTTCCGGATCGTGCGAATAAACGTGCCCATATGTATTTACTAAACTTCAGGAATCTTGTCCATTCAACTGGGAAACTGATGTAGAAGATGCTCGATGCAGCGCACTGCTTACTACGATATGATTGTACATGCCGCGAGGCGTTGAAGTATTTGAACCAAAACGAAAATGTTCTCTCCCTAGCTCTCTGGATCAAGAAAAGGGTGATCCGAAGGCCAGCCAGTCAGCATCAGGATCGGGTACCCCGTTGCCCCTGCTTGATTCTGCTCCCAAAGCCTGAGTGCGCATCGGTTGCAGGTGCAGCTGCGACTGTGCGGTCGAACTTGCGGAAGCACGTGGATAGTTGAAGAACTCGAAGACGTCGATGCTATCTAGCTCACTTAGTGATGTAGTCTGCGTTGATGTCGCCTCCAAGCCTGAATGTCTCGCGGTGGATGTCAGAGTAACCAGGTCATAAGCGCTTCTGATAACTGTTAGTTGAGATAGCCTATTGTGAGACGAGGTTTAACCTTACCTTCTCATCGCAGAAAAAGTCATATCGCCCTGTCGGGCTCTCTGCACAACACGCTGAAGTATCCTGGAGTAATTATTCGCTACTTCCCAATGCTGCCCGACATCACGTAACGTCTCAATAAAGAAGTCAATCTGTGAATCCACTGTACACCCAACTGTAGCAGCGTGAACAAGTAGCAGCCTGGCAGCAACCCAAAGGGAAAAAGCAAACGAGGGTCCAAGGAGATTCAACCCATTTGCCTCAAGGACATCGCGCGTGATGTCTCCCAAGCTTTGGACAGCGGATAGACATCTCTGCATGGCGTAGTGGGATGGAACAAAAATATGGGAGCGAACTGTCGGATACGCGGCGGAAGAGTGCAGTCGGACAGCGGCCGTGACATACGCGCTGTGAAGCATGAACCAGTTGGCCACTCGACTTGCAGGGTCGGAATGACAAAGGGCAGAGATTTTACTGTATTCGCTTGGCAAGCTTTGCAACCATCCATCCAGCGTGCGGTCGAGATTGCGATACGTGTTGCGCCACTCTCCCATATCGCTTGCGGACGTGACATCAACAGTCGTCTTGAGAAACTCGTGTATTCTACTCAGAATGACAAGAATCTCACAGTGGTAGGCGAAGCTTCCAAGATTTTCTGGCTTATTGACGAGATATGTCATTATGGGCGATTGTTTGTTATTGCAAGGACTCAGCGAGCGCGTCTCGACTGGCACGTTCTTGGAGAATAAGTCGTAGGAGCATGGTAAGAAGCGGTTGGTCTTGGTGTCGTTGAGAATAAAGTCAAAGGTTGGTGTGGCAATGGTCGCATATCTATCTAGAAGATAGATCATCCAATACAGCCGCCTTCGTCCCTCGTCTTCAATCCAAGATTCGGGTTTGCCAGCGGCGACTCTGTGAGATGACACTGTATGGGTAACTTCAGATGCTTCAGCAGATAGAAAGACGCTGCTTTCCTCGCATAAGCCGAGTTGTCGAGCATTCTGGGCCAGCAATGAAAGGAGATTCCAGCCTCGGGGACCGTTCGAGGTTCCCAGTTCGTCCAACGTTATGATAACGAGCGCTCTCAACGCGGGAACGGTAGTATGCTCCATTGCATATAGTTGAACTGTATGTTTGGCGACTGAGTGGTAATATGCACTCATCTCGGGCGATAACCTGGGGTCTTTTAGGAAGCGCAATGTGGTAGCCACGATTGCGTAGAGTAATATGCGATCAGGCTCCTCCATTGATGTTGAACCAAAGAAAGTGGCGAATATGGTCTTACGCTCGAGGATAGGGCACCATGTCCCGCAGTGCTTGAAGTATAGATCTACCAGACTGTAAATGATGTCGTGGGGTGGTAGATCGATTGTGTATGATTGTACTGATGGGTTTCTTCCTATGGCTGACGGAGTTGGAATATTGTTTGTCTGAGATGGTGTTGCTGCAGTTGTTCCCTGTTGTTGAGCCGGTATCGATGACTGAGTGTTGTTGTGATTATTGTGATTGTTGCTCGTTTGCCATGGACTTGAGACGGCGGGAGACTTGGCTTGTGAGAATGATGATTGTCTTGGGAGAGTTGCTGGCGTTAGTCGGCTGTCCAGTTGCGAAGCACCATAACCGGCGACGTTCGCAGGTGATATACCAGGAGATACAACCGGAGAATGGTCTTGTACGATATGCTCTTCCACTCTTCGCCCCAACGCTTGAAGCAGCGCATCGATCCTGTTGACTTTGGCCTCAAGCTCAATGCTGAAACCATTTCTTCCAGCCCCAGGTCTCTGGCGCTCGAGATATACACAAGCCTTGTTGTGTCGAGCACACCAGGAACAAGCAGGTTCAGCGCGGTCGCATTTCACCTTGCGAGTCTTGCACATTTCACACCTAGCGTATAGAATTCAGAATTTTGATCATTGATGTTATATAGATGAGAGAGAAAAACATACGATATCTTTTGGTGTTTCTCCCTCCTCCGCTTCTTGGAAGGCCCAACGCCCGCCATTCTCGACTCATCACCGCTGGAACCATCGTCGTTACTCAAAGTCGAGTTGGCTTCTTCCTCGGCCATCGAGGGTCCGCTGATGGACGTCATTGGCGATCTTCTCCCTTTCTCACAGCGCGTTTATCTCACTCTCCACAGCCAAACCAGACAATGGGAAAGAAGAGGGTCTGGGGAGATAAGCTACTGGGGCGCTGCGATCAAGAAAAGAGACCCTTGCAAATCCCCCTCTCTTTTTTTTTCCCTTCCTTTCCTCTAGCCCGGAGTCGATTTCCTTGACTGGAGAAGAAGCGCGTGTTGTTGGATGCGGGTGATAAAAGTAAGGCCGAAGCGAACTCTGAGTGGAGAGGGAAAAAAAGTCAAGTGTGAGTGGGTGGAGAACGAAAATGATTTGCTAAGAAAATACATACAATACAGAGAAAAAAAGGCAATGAGGGGCAAAAGGAACCAACAAAGCCAACAGTAGTCGAGATCTGCAATACGAACGAACAATTGTCAGCAATTGGCAATCGAATAACTGTCTAGCTACAGATGCCGTACAACATACCGAGACCACAATTGCAACCATTTCAATCGTCAGAATACGACTACAACACAATCAAACAATCCAGTGGGACGCAAAGTCTTCCTTGGACAAGGGCCATGCCTCTATGAGAACAAACATCCGAAATCCCACCAAACAATCCCTGTCATGGCAAAAAAGCCAAGTCGAGATGCTTAATGTTAAATGCTGTCTCCCCGTCTCACAACCAACAGCTGGGTTACAGACCTTCTATCTTTGGTTAACCTTGCATTGCCGTAGCACATGTGACTGCTCGGCATATAAGCATTATTCTCCCCGGATCACCCGGCCTTTACCTGCTTGCTTGCAGATGGAGGAGCTTGCAGAAATGAAAGGGAACGTTTCAATGGATCCATGACAAGACCCATGACAGAGGCCAAGATGACTTGAGGGGCTTGGTCTAGCTGACGGGACCAACCGAAACAGAGCAGAGCTACATGGGTAGGGTTAGGAACCAGTGTTTCCTGCCACACTAGATACGGCATGTGCATGCCGAGCAAGATACAGTAGCTTCAAAGACATACAGTAGCTTGAACCCCTCTCTCGGAAATAACACTGCGGAGCCGCGAATGGTACGATGATCGAAGAGTTAGTGCGTGTCTAGAAGTAGTCAAGTTTCGATCGAGGCCCCAACTAGACTACGCATCAGCTTACTTCTGCTTTAGTAGCCCTACAGATCCTGGTGTCTCATCAGGCAGCAGAATAAAATCCATGCAAAACTAAACTGGTATTGGAAAAATAGGTACTAGTACATACACGAACTAACCAACAAACAAAGCAATTTGGCCTTCTTGATTACCGCTTTCATTTCTACTCGTTGGCCCAGCCCTTGGACATTTCAACAGCCTTGGTCCAACGGCTAAACCGTTTTGTCGCCTCCTCCTCGGCGATCTGAGGTTGGAACATGGTGCGACCTTGAGTGTTGACGTCCTTCAAATCATCAAAGCTCTTCCAGATGCCAACGGCGAAACCCGCTGCAATGGCTGCGCCCAGTGCTGTCGTCTCACGCATGCCAGGTCTGTTTACAGGGATTCCAATGAGATCTGACTGGGTCTGGAAGGTCAAAGGTTAGCTAACTGTTGTGACATAAACGATCCTGCTAAGCCACGACCCCTCACATACAAGGGTTCGTGGTGAGGGTTAAACAACGGATGAGTTTACGTACCTGCATGATGAGATCCGAGTTGCACATGCCACCGTCGACAGCAAGCTCGGTCAAGGCATGTCCGCTGTCCTTCTCCATCGAGTCGAGAATGGCCTTTGTCTGGAAACACGTCGCCTCAAGCGTCGCCCTCGCAACATGCCCACGCTGTGTGTATGCTGTGATACCAAAAATGGTTCCTCGCGCATCGTCAATCCAGTACGGCGCAAACAGGCCGCTAAAGGCCGTAACGAAGGTGCACCCACCATTGTCCTCCACCGTCTCGGCCAACGCGCTCAGCTTAGCGGATGACTCGATGAAACCGAAGTTGTCCACAAGGAACTTGACGCTTGAGCCAGCAACTGCGATACTGCCTTCCAGAGCGTACATGGTGTTGCCCTCGCCAAAGTCAAAGGCCACCGTTGTCAACAGGCCGTGCGACGAAATCACTGGCTTGGCGCCAACGTTGTAGAGCAGAAAACAGCCTGTGCCGTACGTGTTCTTGGCAAGACCGGGGGTGAAGCCCTTCTGTCCTACGAGCGCTGCAGATTGGTCGCCCAGACACCCGGTGATCTTGACTCCCTTGAGAGACGTGCCAGCAAGTGTTCCGTAGGCTTTGCTGTCCGAAGAGCGCACGATTCTTGGCAGTGTAATCTTGGTATCATCGATACGGAACCAGTCAAGAATGTCCTCGTCATACTGGAGTGTCTCAAGATTCATAAACATGGTTCGCGACGCATTTGACGGATCAGAAACATAGACATCGCGATCCGTGGCGCCGTTGAGTTTGTAGGTCAACCACGTGTCCACAGTTCCAAACGCCAAAACCCCTCGCTCGTATGCATCCTTAACTTTTGGAATGTTTTCCATAAGCCAGAGTAGTTTGCTCACAGATGGGTATGTGGAGAGAGGAATGCCGCATCGTGCGATCAGCTCGCTAGAGCCAAGGCGACGCTTGAGACGGCGCACAAGATCTTTTGATCGTGTATCAGTCCAGACAATGGCATTATGTAGTGCCTTGCCAGTTGTCTTGTCCCAGACGACAGTTGTCTCTCGCTGGTTTGTGATACCGACAGCCTTGATCTGGTCTCTTGAGTGCCCTTGGCTCTCGAAAGAATCAACGGCACCATCGATACACTGCTCAACAGAGCTCACCAGCTCCTCAGGGTCATGCTCATGCCATCTAAATCGAGCATCAGTAGCTGCTGAGATAGTCAACAGATTATTGTGGACTCAACTTACCCAGGTTGAGGATAGTACTGCTTGAACTCAAGCTGATGTGTAGCAACAACATCGCCACTGGTGTCAAAGATCAAGAAGCGCGAACTTGTAGTGCCCTGATCAATGGCACCAATAAAGGTAGGGTTTGGCTTTCCGTTGAGGAGAGGCATTATGCAGTGCTGTGCTGTAGCAGATCACAGGAAGAAGGGTGTTTGTGGAGAAAGACGTTCGGATGGGGAAAGGCAAAAATGCAACAGTGACAAATGAATCTGACAGATGTGGATGTTTAAAGGATCACCTTATAAAGTTTCGATTGCGGACTGCAACAGTATCTCGGATTGGCGTAATACTTTGGTAGGCCTTAAGTATTTGTGTATTTCGGTGTCCAACTATCTACAAACACCGAGATCCAAGACTCTCGTGCAAACCTCCCAATCCAAAAGCATCTCGGGAAACTGTTTCCCACTACCCCGGCCTCCCCTCTTCCCCAAGAGATTGCCCAGCTGCGGGGTTCCCAAGTCTTGTCAGACGGAGGAGATGCACTAGATGAGTATATTGAAATCCTTCGCTCACGCCCCCTGCAGAGATGGATCCTTGTAGTTACACAGCCAACATGAACTTCCTCTTTGAGTCCTTCAAGCTAAGCCTCGGTTTGAGGATACCGAATTACAGGCCCATGTCACGATACAAGCTAACCCACCGGGTTCTCGTGAGCGAGGGGATGCGTGATATATTTCATACATGCCTGATGTACATGTACTTGCGCCATTGGTCGCATAGGTGAAGAAGGAGGGACAGGGGGTCGGTGAGATGTTACATTTCCCCGCAGTGCACTAGGGGAAGCACAATCCCCATGTTCCAGAAGCTTGATTCGGATCCGCTTATCACATCGACGTATATGTGCGGGTCAGTATAACTCTGACCATACCTTATTTCTGAGCCAAGCCAACAAGCCAGACCAACTTAACCTCGGTCATCCGGGGCGGCCGCAAATCTTTCCTCTCTTCTCTTCAAAGTCTGGGGTTCTTTAATTTGATGTGATCGGATGCGTGGAGAAATACCCGCACCAGTCTCGACCGTTCTGCCCCTCTCTTTTACTCCCAGCCCTCCGGTGTAAGCAGCTATCAGAATAAACATCTCGGTGTTCTGATATCCCGCGGCAGGTGTCTGAGTTCTTTTCGGCGGCGCGTCGCCGAACGACATGTTCATTGGGGAGAACCTTCTCTGCACATGACCAAGTCCAAGCAGAGTTTCGCCTTGAACGCCATCTGGGTTCTGCTGCCATGCCATGGTTCGATTCCATCGGAACTATTCGCTGGCCATGGTCTCTGCTGCCCCTCTCACCCTCTCCCTTCCGAGCTTGTTCCCGAACTAGCCTCTTTCCTAAACCAAGACGGATCAACATGCTTGCAAGTCCAGACTTGGGACAAAGACAGGCGTTCACAGGTTCGGTAAATCGACGTACGTTGGTGTTTTCCAACACCGAGAGAAAGGTGCTCTTGGCCGCAAAGGGAACGAGGGGCAAAGGCAGCATGTTTGAATGCATATTGCTGGATGCTGACCATAAATTGTAACGTGATCCCCAGCAATGCCGAGCAAAGTGGATGACGCCGCCAATCTTGACTGTAACCTGTCTCTCTTGCATATTTCTCATCCTGTCCTGTTCTGTTGCGAACATTCTCATCCCCTCCATCATTCTTCTCTCTGCAACCTTACTTCTTTGTTTCTCCAAGGATGCCCATCTCTACCATCAACGACTCCATCTCTGAGTCCTCAGTCCACAAGTCTTCAATCCCAACGAAAGTCGAGATGAGCCACAATGAAAAGTACAGTGAGGCGCCCAGTGAGGCGCCCACAATCCCACCTCCGCCTGAGCAGTATGCTTGGAGCAGGGTTAGGGAGTACTGTCAGGATGCCTTCTCGGAGTTCTTTGGCACCTTCATCCTCCTTCTTTTCGGTGATGGCGTTGTTGCCCAGGTAGTGCTCAGTCGAGGTACCAAGGGCGATTACCAGAGTATCTCCTGGGGATGGGGGTAAGTCTTTTCTGTCTCCTTTTAATCAAGCTCGTCACTGACGTGAGCTTAGTCTCGGTGTCATGCTTGGAGTGTATGTTGGAGGTAAATCAGGCGGCCATTTGAACCCAGCCGTGACACTGGCCAATTGTCTTTTCAGAGGCCATCCCTGGCGAAAGTTCCCTGTGTACGCCGTCGCTCAAGTCTTGGGAGCCATGGCTGCTGCCGCCGTTGTGTATGGTAACTACAAGTCTGCCATTGATGCATACGAAGGCGGCCCAGGCATCAGAACCGTGATCGGTGAGAATGCGACCGCTGGAGTATTCTGTACGTATCCCGCCGAGTTCATGACACGCACTGGTATGTTCTTCTCGGAGTTCATCGCCAGCACAATTCTGCAATTCGTCATCTTCGCCATGGCCGATAGTGCCAACATCGGTGCTGGCCCGTTGATGCCGCTCGGTCTGTTCTTCCTGATCTTCGGTATCGGAGCTTGCTTCGGTTGGGAGACTGGTTACGCCATTAACTTGGCTCGTGATTTCGGTCCTCGTTTGGTTTCTTATATGCTCGGATATGGCCATGAAGTGTGGTCTGCCGGCGGGTACTACTTCTGGGTAAGTCTCATTCCCATATATTCCAAGTTTCTCGGGAAGTTCGACTGACAGTGATCCCAGATTCCCATGGTTGCTCCTTTCTTTGGCTGTGCTTTTGGTGGTTTCCTGTATGACGTCTTCATCTACACAGGACCTAGTCCCATTAACACGCCTGGTATGGGTTTCGGTCGTCTTGTGAGCCCTCGTCGTTCGACCTGGTCTAACACATACACCGCAAACTCTCCAGTATAGTTTCGTTCGCATCCAAGGTGACCGTGTATCTTCGTGGTGGAGCCGAGGTGTTCGGGGGAGTCGAGCCTCAGAACTTGCGTGGAGCTGATGTGATGAGATTGGACACGATTTGAGCGTAAAAAGCACACGTGAGCAACACAGCAAAATGCCTATACGGACAAGCTTGGTCCTGGATATTGGATGGTGGTATCGTTGGATCCTGATGTCATGATAGAGGTAGTCGAAATTTAGAGAAGAAGCACATGCTATGACTGAAGATGCTCTTAAAACATGGCCATGATCAGTGAATGGTGCATAGGAAAGTCAGGTTAGATGTTTGCTGGCTGCCTTGTAAATGTCAGTTTCATGCTGTGTATGGTGCTGCTCTTGAGGTAGAGGTGCTTTTGTCGTGGTTGCAGGCTAGCTTGTTCAGCAAACTCACCTAGGTAGTAGGTAGTTTACATGGCCAACCCTACACTTCCAATGCATCTGAGCGCCACCAACCATGATGACCACGACGCGTTTGTTTCGGGTGATAAAAATATGATCGCGAAGTTTGATGGTTTTTTCTTTATTATAGGAGAGAAATTTCGTTCGTCAAAAGAGGTCTGAATGAGATAAGTTGCCTGTTGTGGGTGTGGCCAGCTCAAAGCTGTTGTGGAACATCCACCAGTTAACATGATGAACGTCAACCTTCATCAAGTGATTAGTGGAAAATAAGCCGTGCCTCAAGCCACAAAGACAATGCATGCTGAAATGGTATTCTTTTGAACAAAAATGCATTTTAGTAATTCACGCATGGCCAGGTTCGAGTCTCTTTTAGCCAGAGGGTCAGTTGTGACTTGAACCTTTCCACGGTTTCCCCAAAGTTGACATCTCCGGTTGTGGGGTGAAAGAAAGAGGAACTTTTCGGCTACGAGTGAAGAAAATAATTAGACGCCAAGCACAATTGAAAAGCCACAAAGTGTTTCATAAATCTGTCCACCATATGACAAGCTGTCCAGCTTTCTTGCTGCCCCTCAATGTCAGGGTTTCCTCTCCCCACCGTGGGGGCGGGTGATTAAACTCACAGGAGCGACCTCCGGTCTGGAGTGATCCGCTGGAGGGGATAATTGATAATCCGCTAGACGCTAAACCAAACTTGGCCATGCTCGGTAGTAATCTCGGACTCTACACACCGAGATGCATAAGCCCAGGGGTAGAATCTCGATGTCGACGTCAGCATACTCGGTGTCTGCACCCCGAGTCGCATACGCGGCTCGCACCTTGAATGAGGCTCAGGACCATCCGGGATTCCTATTCAAGCCATGCGACGCAATCCGCGACGTTTATTGCACAGTTTGTCGTTGTGTCAGCGGGTCGACTCAGGTCAGATGAGTTTCTTTTTTTACTCTGTCGCAGGGTAAATCGGTCGTTCCAGGGCCGCATAGCCTAATTCTGCAGCGCCCTCCCACTGTGCAGCACCGAGAACCCCCAAACTTACCAGTCTCATGTGGTGGCAGAAAAAACTTGATAAAGTGTCCATGATATCAGAGTAGAGTAAATAGATCCATTTCCAACTCCGCTAATTTATGGACTCATTCTCATCATCCTCCGTGATCGTCGTTTACTATACACTCTTATAAACCCTTTGGCCATTTCTTTGTCGCTTTGGTCTTTGACTTTATCTTTATTCCCCAGACTTCATCTCCAGCTTTTCTCCAACTTCCTCCTCCTCCCCCAAACGGTCGCCCACCTTTTTTTTGCTTGCGCCAAACATTTTGTTACAGCGCACAAGAACAACCCCCAAACACCACACAAACCACACATCACACAAGATGCAACAAAGATTACGGTCGATGAAGCGCCCTCTGCTCCTTGCAGCTGCGGCCACCACAACTCTCGCCGTTGGAGGCGGTTACTACGCAACCCGCAACAAGACACACGTTGTCGACAAGCCCCTCGTCCCTCTCAAGCGTGATTCAACAGGCCGCATCGTTCCTCCCACATTCAGCGCAACAAAGGCCCGTGCCGAAGCCCTCGCTGAGCTGCGTCGCAGTGGCCAACCCGACAAAGACACCGAGTACGACCTTCTCGTTATCGGTGGCGGCGCTACAGGAACAGGTATCGCCATCGATGCCATCACCCGCGGTCTCAAGGTTGCTCTCGTCGAGCGCGATGACTTCTCCTCCGGTACCAGCTCCAAGAGCACCAAGCTCGTCCACGGTGGCGTTCGATATCTAGAAAAGGCTGTCTGGAACCTTGACTATGGTCAATTGCAGCTGGTCATGGAGGCTCTGCGCGAGCGCAAGACCTTCCTCAACATTGCGCCTCATCTGTCCAGTTCGCTGCCCATTCTGTTGCCCCTCCAGAAGTGGTGGGAGGCCCCTTACTTCTGGGCCGGCACCAAGGCCTACGATCTCCTCGCTGGCTCCCAGGGTCTCGAGAGCTCGTACTACATGAGCAAGAGCAAGGCCCTTGAGGCATTCCCCAAGCTTCGCAGAGATAACATGGTCGGCGCCCTGGTCTACTACGATGGTCAACACAACGACTCCCGCATGAACGTCGCTCTTGCTATGACAGCTGCGCACTACGGCGCTACTATCCTCAACCACGTTGAGGTCACAGGTCTCGAGAAGGATGCCAACGGCAAGATCAACGGCGCCCAAGTTCGCGATGTCCTTGCCTCCAAGAACGGCGACTCCGCCAACGCAGAGCCTTTCAAGGTCCGCGCCAAGGGTGTTGTCAATGCTACTGGTCCCTTCACTGACGCCATTCACCAAATGGATGATCCCTCTCGCAAGCCTATCGTCGCTCCCGCGTCAGGTGTGCACGTTATGCTTCCCCAGGACATCTGCCCCAACGGTATCGGTCTCCTCGACGCTGCTACTTCTGACGGTCGCGTCATCTTCGTTCTTCCCTGGCAGGGATTCACTCTTGCCGGTACTACCGACAACCCTTGCGAGGTCGAGCGTGCGCCTGTTGCTCAGCAGAAGGATGTTGACTTCATCCTCCGTGAGGTCAGCAAGCTTCTCAACCCCGAGTCTGCTCTTTCACGTAAGGATGTCCAGGCTGCATGGTCTGGTAAGTAACTCCTCCAGCAATTGAACTTGACACAATACTAACGTTTATAGGTATCCGACCTCTCGTCAAGAACCCCAACGCTAAGAACACCGAGTCGCTCGTCCGAAACCACCTCATCACAACCTCTCCCTCTGGCCTCCTTACATGCGCTGGTGGCAAGTGGACTACATACCGTGAGATGGCTGAAGACACTGTAAACGAGGCCATCAAGCTTTTCGACCTCAAGCCTCAAGCTCTCGCCCTCCCCGACATCAGCGGTGCCAACGGCGCTGGCTTCACCACCAACGGCGTCTGCTGCACTCGCAACATTCCCCTCATCGGCGCGCACGGCTACTCCACCTCTCTGGCCTCTCAGTTGATGGAGATGTACCCCATTGACGCTGACGTTGCCGACCACCTCGCCCACAACTACGGCGACCGCGCTTGGACTGTTCTCTCTACCAATCCTTCTCTCAACAAGCGTCTTGTCTCTTGCCTTCCTTACCTTGAGGCCGAAGTTGCCCACGGTGTCCGTGCTGAGGCTGCTTGCACAGTTGCCGACATTATCGCCCGCCGCACACGTCTCTCATTCCTCGACTCTTCTAAGGCTCTCCAGGCCCTTCCCCGTGTCATCGACATTGCCGCCACTGAGCTTCAATGGAGCAAGGCCCGCAAGGCGCAAGAGAAGGCTGATGCTATTGCGTTCCTCTCCTCTATGGGACTCGAGCAGAAGACAGACGCCCCTGTGCAGGCCTCTCAAGAGGAGCGCATGCCCGCTCGCCAGATTGAGCACAGCAAGCAGCGCCCTGCCCGTGTCGGCGGCCTTGACGTCGACCTGAACGGTCTTGGTAACACTGGCTCCTACAGCAAGTCGCGCGACGACTAAATTTTACGATGAGGTGTGGATTTCCTTTGTTTAAAGACACAGCATGTGTAGCATATAGAAGATTCCCAGGCATTGGACATTGTGTTACAAAAGTATGGCGCATAGACGCAGGATTGGGCATTTTTCATGGGAACAAGGAGTTACGGTATTTCACTGGCAATTACTTTTAATTAATGAACTATTTTATGATCATCTTTCAGCTTGTCATGTCTTTGTGAGGGTGTTGCGAGTGCCTCCTATGCATCCATGTCTCCCAATATCCGTATCGCCAAAACTTCCCCATCAAATCTGTCAAAAAATTATTGTGACGCCACATTATCCTTCCTGTCCTTCCCCCGCGGTCGATCGATTGGAGATTTTTATGAAACCCCGCAATTAAATCCGGTTTGGAGAATCCCCATTCAGATCGTCGATGTTTCTTTCCAGCATCCCCATAAAATGAGGCTCTATTACATCAGGACCCATCTGGAGCCCCAGATTTACTGAAGTTGTGACAACTGAATAGTGACGTAGAAGTTCGGTAATGTGCCGACTCTTGGTACGTAATATGTCACATATTGTTCCTTTGACGTTGAATCCGGGTTTCCCGAATAGGCATTGCGCTGTCAGTAAAAATGAAGGTAATGGGATCTGCAACATCTACCGGAGGTTCGCCCGTTCCTACGTGCCGGCATCATGTGCGGTGAAGTTTAGGTTAGAAGAGGTCAGGCTTCTATCATAAGAAACAAAGTAATACAGAGCAATTTAGATCATTTAGGCCAGGCCTTAGACTGTTGTCCTCCACTTTCATTGCCACTTCCCAATTTTCACACGTGCTATACCCATTGCTCCTTCGCTTGTTCATCAGGTAGATCATCATTTGAACTTTCGAGGCGTTTCACTCTGTGTCGATAGTATCAATGACCTATAAAATTAGTGTCTCACGCATCATGGTGTTGTGAGGTCGTTGCATGGGTTCCGATGAAAAAGGGCCGCAGCCCTGGCCATGTTTGTCATTCTGTACGTCTGTTAGTTGCCACAGTCTGAAATACCTGGGTAGAAAAAGCCTTACCGCACTTTCTATCTATCATTCCACTAAGAAGTGTCAGCAACCTTCACAATGTCAAGTGGAAGAGAGTTCTGTCAAACTGGAAATTTACTGTAAAAAAGTTAGCTTTGTTAAGCCTGAGGCAGCCTAGGGCCACCTACTTTATCCTGGGGCTGGGAAGCCTCCCCATTCTCCTCGGCCTTTCGTTCAAGTCAGTTGTGAGCAGTGGATGGTTATGGCATTGAACCTACGGCGGCGAGCTCTGCCAGAACCTGCTGCTATGAAGGGTAGATATGTGAGTGGTATCATTGCGAAATGCACGAGAGTCAATACATACGCGGGCCTGTTCGTACAAATCCTGTTGCTAGTTAGTAAGCATATACGAGAAATAGCTAGACAGGAGATACGTACCTCGAAAGAGGGCTTGTTGGCCTTCTTCTCAGCAGCTTTCTAGCAGACGTTAGTGATCCTCTAGTGTGCAGCAACATTGGAGTACATACGGCGAGCTCGACTTCCAAGCGCTAGGGGAACGATCCGAGTTAGACAGCTATATAGATGCTCATCATTAACTTACAGCGCAGATCTTGAGATCCTCCTAAGCTTTCAGTTAGCCCTAACAGTCTATCCACAACATCCAGAGTGTCAAGTGGTTGCAAAGGAACAGACACATCAAACGTATCTGGTGTGAGTGTCGCCTAAAGCTGGCCTAAAGCTGACCCAAAGCCTTTGTTGCTATCCTAAATCTTAGATGCGGCACACCTGGAGGGCACTGACCTTCAGCCACTCGGAGTGGCGCTTTTCCAAGTCTGCGTAGTACTAGAAGATATATCAGTTTGGTCGCCGATGACAAAGAGTATACATGGCTGCGAAGTTTGGGACTTACGTTCGCAAGATAGTGGTTGTGCTTACGAAGTAACCTAAGTCAGTATTGATTCGACAAGTCTCCAAGGTACTACTAACGGCAGCGCGAGCGTGGCAAAACTGCCATTGGTCAGTTGTGCTGTTTTGGAAGCCATATGGGAGATTGACATACAGCGACTTGGGCCTCGACGAACTATAGTTTGACCGCAGTCAGCGATGACTATATAGGCATTCGAGTTGCTGGTAACTCACAGATTTGTCGCTGATAAACTAGAAAAGGGTTTCAGTATTATGATCACCGGAATTGATGAGGCCTTGATGGACTTACGTCGGCGCGTTTGGGCTGTGAAGTGTCAGCAAAAGTACTATGAACGATCAGTAAGGTTAACTCACCTTGGGTGGGACGGCGGGCGCAGAAGGCCCGCCGGGGGCGCGGGGATTGTGAGTAGGCATCCTATGCCAGCTGTTAGAGATAAATGTTTGCCAACGGGCGCAAGCAATGGACTCTATAATACGTTGTCTGACAACAGTTAGCCGATTGTTTGAGTCAAACGCAATACGAGATGGACTACTTACAGATTGGCAAATTTGGTTTCTATATAGCACAGGTACGTTAGTTTCTGTTTGTATTATCTCCATGCGTGTGTACATACGAGGAAATAATCGAGCGTGATCTGGTCGGAGTCTGCGTATCAGCGATCGCAGCCAGGGAGTGCAAAGTGAGGTTGAATACATACGGTACTGTGTCTATTTGTTAGTAAATCAGAACAACGAAGAGAGCTTGATCATCTATGGATGACCGATCAGGGGCATATAACTTACCGACGGCGCGGAGGCGACGATGATGTTGTGAGAGGGGAAAGAAAAAGAAAACGGAAAGGGAGAGGGGAAGGAATTTCAGATGCATAACATTTACCTAGGCAGCAGTAGTCGGTGCGGCCGAGCTGATATGGCCGATCAAAGCGCAAATTCGTGATAACTATGCCCCTTAACCGTGGAATGGGATGTATATGTGTTCCCTGCAATTTGTGTCATTATCATTATCTACAATAACAACATCAATCATTGATGGTCTAGAGTGGCTGCCTCTACAAGAAGTTGTGGGAAAAGATTAACTACATCTTGTCACTCCATCGGGGAGTACTACAGTGAGCACTGCGCTTTTGTCATGCGTAAAATTGTTTTTGGTATCCTCTAGAATATGCTGTTTTGTCCGATATCTATACAGGCCGTCTTATAGATTTACAGATCGTCCCACCCAAGAAGCCCAATACAAAACGACGGACAAAAATTTGTGACATGCTCGGGATCATAGTCTGTTTCAACATCCTCGTCAAGAGTTCTCAGGAAACCAACAGAGGTACGTTCCTGTCGGTAGTTGGCTGCGTCATATTTTTCGTTCTCAGAAAATTCCCAATGCTCCGGGTTAAAATCAACCCCGTAACTGACCTCAATGAACTTTCTGTCGCCAGAATAGAACGCGTTCAAATCATAAGTATCGTTTGATATTTCCTTGTAAGCCGGGGCGTCCTTCTTCCTCTTCAGGCTATGATCGATGAACCATATCGTGAAGACAATCCCAATGACATGGTAAGCAGCATTGTTAAAGGTACTGATAATTCCATAGTCCCACATTCCCTCTTCCTCGTTCCACCAATTGGGATCGAACTCGACACCTATGTGATGTACGCCATGGAATCCGAGCAAAGATGATCCAAGGCCGCTGTCGTAACCGAGATTTTCCCAGTCGACATCGTCAAAGCAATCAGCCTGCAAGACAAAGAGATCTTTATGAGGAAACATAGTAAGGTGACGGAAAGGAGTTCCCCAGAAAAAGCCTGTCGAGCAGATGTTTAGCTTTTCTTCTTTAGACATCTTCTGTTCCCGGCTACGAGCCTCCTCGTTGGTAAGTGAAAGTCTTTCAATCTGTTCCGACTGACGGAAATACTTTTCCATGATGAGTCTCGACTCCTTGCAAGCAGCCCATAGGCCTCTATCGATAAGACATGTCGAGACATCCTTTCTGGGAACATCGCTTTTGAGACTCTTGAAATATCGAGAAGGCAATGGCGCAGAAAAGGTCGACCGGAACCCGTATCGAGATACAATTACCCGACTCGCAGGCGTATAAGCCTTGGACTGGTCACAGTGGCTGAAGACATGTACGCCTGGGCGATCTTCACGGATGGCGAAGCGCCAGATCTCATCCCGAAGCTCTCTAGGAAGATCGGCGAACTTATTGAAGGTCGTCATCTCTGAAAGTGCGAAGCACGTGCGGTAGAGTGAGTGGTCGGTTTCGTAAGCAGTAGATCTTTTCTTATTCGGCGTAAAAGAGTGTGCTGTTGATATGTCTGTTAAATGCCCAAGCGGTCGTGTCATGAAAGCAAAAGAAAATGGGCGATATTTCTTTTAATGCTTATGGCGAACGAATTTAATTGTCTTCGCAAAAAGTGAATAGGTTATAAAGTTGACATGCTGCTCATGAATAAAGCCTCTCTCGTCGTCGTAGGCAACGACTAAATGTTGCCAAGGCGAGCATATATAGTAACCATATTTTCTTCTATAGAAAAAAAGGCAAAAAGAAAAGAAAAGAAGAAAAATAGACATAATAGTACAACATACCAGAAAGTGAGGTGACTTCTACGTAGTGACAAGTATCAGCATCTATCAGCCGCCCAAGGGAAGACTGGCAAGGACATTAAATGGGCCAGCTCTACATAAATCCTTATGAAATTTAGGTGAGCTGTGACCTTTGATTGCTAGAAAAAGGGCAAACTATAGCGTTTTACACATTATGCCCATACCTTTGGCAGCATTTACTTTCAAGCTTGCTGCATTATTAGTGGGCTCACTCAGGTACCTGATTTATAACTGAAGGATTAAATTTCCGAAAGGCCATTTTAAATTCACAAAGTAAAGTCGAATAGCCCGTTGGAAGGCTTGATGAAAACTTTCTTCCAAATCTCTAGACCTACGCGTATCCCGAACACCGCGTGAACCTTACCGGATGTATTTAAATATCCCCAGTTCCCACATTACAACATCCCTCTTACCGTCTCAAACGACGTCTCGCTGTTATTTTGATCTTGTTCACGCAATCGACGATCAGTGCTTGGTAACACACAAGATCAACCGCTTTTCTAACAGCGCCCTTTCATAATGGAGGCCAACGTCCCCAATATGGACCTGTTCAATCGAGTCCCGACAGAACTCTGCGTCCAGATTCTCATTTCACTTCAGTCTAAAACAACCATTCACTCGATCATTCGCGCGTCACCAAGGATGCTAAACACCTATCTCGCTAACAAGGCGTCTATTAAATGGGGCATCCTTGCTTCGGATCTCGACAAGGACATGGTTCAAGATGCCATGTTCATCATCCTTCTGCGGGATCCTCAAATAACATATCCCCCCAAAGACAAATCGGAGTCCATCAAAACGCATCTAACTTTGTGGTTAGAAAAACGGCTTCCAGACCCCATCGAGTCAGGAGATTACACATCAAAACTGTTCCGGTCTCTCGATAAATTACACAGTGTATTGACACGTTTGACCGAGGACTATGTCACCAAGGCAACTTCCACATGCATTGCTAGAAGTCTACCCTGCCTACCACAGATGGGATCTGGGGAGAGGTATCTGACGTTCAAAGGTAAGGAGGTTATTACGAGAATCGACGCAGCTATTCTCCACAGTTCAGAAAGAAAGCGACTCATCAAGTCGTTCTTATTATACGAATGGTCTGTACAGACGAGAAGGATGTCCCATCTGCCCGCAAGCTTTAGGGACAATACGTGGAAACGACACCCGCCTCGTGTAATCAGTGTATTTGATCAAGAGGCTCTGAAGTGCGTCGAGACATATGTCAGTTCAATTTACCGAGCCATCTTCGCACAGATCAACGAATGTGATCTCCCGGAAGCCCGAAAGGATTTTGATTGCCAAACAGGGATACTCAATCCACATATCGATTCCGCGTCTCCAGCTATACACTATGTCTTATCGCACGCTCCAGCACTCATTGACGAACGTTCACAAGATATAGCTGCAGGTATGGCAACCTGGGGACTGGATATGCTCAGTGCGTTTCTACGCTTTGATATGAGTAACCCCTATGATATAGAGGCTATCGACAACTATATTGGAACTACTTACCATCGAAATACTAGTTGGTACATTAACAGGAGGAAGTTTCATATGTCCCGAGTGGATGAAAGCATAAGTTACGAAGCGCCCATGTACAAAATACTCCCCAAGTACAATGGTCGTTACGCCGAAGGATATCGATGGCGGGCTTGGTGCTTCTTTGAAGATCAAAGGCTCTACCCGAAGGGCTCAATACATAATCTCATTCCTACGTGGTCACCCTTCAATTTGACAAAACAAGTTTTCGACATTGTAGCTTCATGCCAGTCAAGGAATAGGAAGCGGAAGCAGGAGAAGAAGTACATCAAGGGACCATCGGAACCAGACAAGGAGAATGGTAGACACCGTTTGCCCCGGTTTACTCACTTTAAACACCGTCTAACCCTTATATGCCTGGAGCCATTCTGGCAAAAGGGGACTTGAGGTCGTGAGGGGTGACACAGCTGAGCTGAGTCTTTGTCAGAAGACTTGGCCGCCGCTGTCTCTTTGCACTAAAGTGTTGTCTAGGTAGTTTAAATATAGCTAGAATCTTACCACGCTTCTCCTTATTTTAGTGAGATCTTGGCTTTTCGTCCGATGACATTCGAGAGGTTCGCCGAAGTGATAGGGTCCCGCCCCTACATTGATAGTGCGTAACGGCCTGTATTGGGGAACTTGACATGCAGACAATATAACAGATGATGATCCCGGAAGATTGATGATGGAATACGTTTGAAGCGTTGTTATGAAATAGATATTGGGAATTATATAGACTATTCAAGAAAACATTGAAGGATATCTTATGACCGCCTGCTGCTAGACAAGGAAGGGTTTCGGCTAATCTCCTCGATTACCACCTGCTTGGGATGTCCGGAATTCGAGGTTAAGGGTATCTCGTCTGTGTCAGAGCCTCCCTTGAACGGATTCTGGTTACGGCCCTCCTCGACAGTGACTTGGAACTCTGTTCGCTGATGGATACCAGGGCCGTTATGGTTTCGCGCACCAGGCAGATCATCATCGGAATCACCAGCCACAATTTTAGATCGATGTGTCAACTGGACGTTGTTTCCATTGGTCCATGGAGCATCCTCCGTTCGGTGGTTGCTACGTCCATGGCCAGAGTGGGACATGGAAGGGTAGTAGTCGTCGGCGTTCTCACCCTTGGCGAGACGTGTGATGAGCTTGGCCATGGACATTTCGATGTTGAGCTTGACCATGTAGGCGACGGGGTGGAACTGGATATAGACGACCTGATTGGGGAGTGACATGAGACCGATGAGCATGCCCTGCAGAGTATTAGCGCTTGTGCGAGTAAAGAGGATGAGACAATGGGTCACTTACGTCCATGAGAATGGAAACAATCATGAGTTTGGCGTTGAAGCCGACAAGGGGCTCATATTTCTTCAAGTTGTGCTGCTCAACGAGTCGTTTCTTGACTGTGCGGAGGAAGTACCAGTTGAGCGCCGCGTCGACAAGGAGAATGATGACCTTGGAAGCTCTGTCCCAGACATCGTTGATTTTAACAAATCTGCACAAGGTCAGTAAGACTCTCTTACTGGTTCCACACCTGAGTAACTTACGTCTCGCTCACAGGAGGGACGACATGGGACGGAATCCAAATAGCGAAAACGGCGATGTTGACAAGAGTGATAGTAATAGCAGTGCCCCATTTTATCCTGAAGATAGTAGATCGATGTTCGGCGATGATAGAGATTCGGTTGACGATGATTTGCATAAGCAACTGGACTTCCAAGACCCAGAAGAAGAGAATAAAGAAAAGAACCGGTACACTAGAATACGACACTCCGTTAGCCTGATGATCTTAATTCAGTGTCATGCAGTATGTCTTACGTCGGTCCGACTACTCCGTCGAGGAAGATCCAACCAATAATGGCGATAATGAGGTTGGCAGCAATTTCTCCCCAGAGCATATAAATGTATGTACTTCGCAGTGGATTTCGGTTTCGTCGTGTTTGCTTCCACGCTTCCCAAACAGTAAGAAGACCAAAGCCAAGGGTAAACCCCATGGCCATGGAGGCGATCTTGATGTCGCTCGTTGAAGCAGACATGGTGGATTAATGAACGGCAGGTTTTCTTTCCAAAAAAACAAAAACAGAAAGAGAACCCTGGAAAAGCGAAAAAAGGAACAAGCAAGAGGAGAAGACGCAATGTAAATCCGGGGTTCGGCGAGCTTTAATAGAAAGGTACTGTAAGAGAGGATGGGTGTATTGACAGTACCTGCATGGAAGACTTCGCTAGAGAATGGATCTTGCCGGAGATCCACGTTTTGCTCTAATTAAGCCACAGTGGAAACCTTTTCTGTTGCCCCCTTTTAAGAGATCTCACGTAAAGCGTTGCGGAAGTGTCACCACGACGGGATTCGGCGCCAGAAAGAGTCTGGCGTCGAGGTGGCGAAACGATGATTTTGGGTTCTTCTAGCCATGCGCCTGGCGCAAAGTATATCTGCGCTCCGACACTAAACTTGTTGACCTCGTGGCTAGAGTACCGCTCATTGACAGTAGTCTCATTTGACTGATGCCGGGGCAAGACAATAGCTTGTTCAGTAACCGGAGCGAGTGTCATCTACCTCGGACCAGGGTTATACGCTTGCATTTTACCCGAGGACCTAGTAGGTAGTAAAGTAGCGTAGTATCGTAGATTGCACGGTGCGGAAGGAGGATACGATCTACCTTTGGTCACGCGCATGATCTGCTGGGCTCGACCAGGTCCGGGATGTGAGAAGAGTGGTATCATCAATGCAGGTGGATATGGGATATTCCAGTGGGCATCTCGTGTCTCGGTGGTGAGCGTGTCAGGATATGTATGTGTTGAGGCAAAATGGATTGATCACCCAGTAATTCGGTTACATATTTTTACTTTTTCCGTCTAGACCACTTTCTCGGTGTCGGTACATCTGTCATCCAGTCGTTCACCACCATCTAGTCGAGTCAGGGCAAGCGAGTCACTTAGTCCATAGTCCCAACGCCACAATCGATTTTGGCGTCTTACATCTCGGTACTGGGGATCCTTTTGAGATATCCACCCGTGGCTGTCCTTCCCACTTTTGTCGGAGCCAAGCTGCTGGGCCTCTCTAGTACATTGAGAACGCTTGTCGAGTGCGTTCGATTGTCTTTACTGGCCGTCATTCTTGGTGGCTTACTGGTTTTCTATTCCGCCATGACTCGGCCAAGCTTTTTCCAAGCTCTTTTGAAACAAGATCAGGGGAACCGACTACTGTATCTAGCTAATTTCTACCCTCCTCATTCGTGAAAAAAGTTTAGTGTTGTATTGCTTACTACAAAGTACTAAGCACTATATACACTACTACCTATTCTGTTGTGCACCGTTTGATGGCGTCGCTTGTCTTATCAGCTTTGAGATACCTATAGAGCAACTGCAGCAAAGCAATAGATAATTTAACTAATTACGGACTCATGTTCAGCACAATATTCAGTCAATACAACGGTGGTTCTGCTCCGGGCCGAAGAGAGCTCTAACCGAATGGTCATGTACGGATATTTCGAGGGGCTGGAACGGAGTCATTATTAATACCTACATACTGCATGCACCACGTATATGGAGCTCCGGTTATGGTATGGCCGAAACTAGGTAGGTAATGTCACGGAAAAATTCCTGTCGCACGTTCCATTCCGCTCGTAGATCCGGTTATAACTTCGGCTTTCATTCTGCATTGACCTTCTCACACAACCACCGACAGACAATACTCTGACAAATTCGGGTTATTCCCTGATTGTCAATCAAAAAAGGCTGCTGACTCGAAAACGGTCTACACTTCCTGTCTCACAAACAGATGGCTTCATTAAAAACACTCAATAACATCTTTAAAGTCAAGTAATGGATCGATCGGCAGCACTACCTAGTCATTAGCACATCTTAGTTTAGCTGCAAAGTTGGTCGACTCTTTTTGATCCTTCACCACGTGTCGTTCGTCTGTGCCACCCCTGTCTCCTCCCAGCATTGCAATTTGACACGTCAACTATCCCGTCGGTAATCTTTTTCCCAGCAGTACAGTATCCATTTTTTGGATGCTACAGGGTGGCTGAAACTTGGGTTGATTGAATTTTGATCGACATAACTGCCTGATGTAAAGAGCATGGTATGTTCACAGCATTGTAGCATTGACAACATTGTAAGTCTTGGCTTAAGCACAGATTTGCCCTATTGTTTGCTCTGCTTTGGTGTTTGCATCATGTGATCAACAGTCGCTTGAGATCGACATTTAAGCGAGCGTTGAATAATGCAACGTTCAATGAAATGGCAAAGATTTTCTTGGCCTAATCATGTTTTTTTTACCGACGCTGTCTAACCTCTTCTTTCCGTAGACAAGTCAACACGTTAGTTGCAATGCATACCATGTATCCTATATATTGCAACTAATGGTTTCTCCTCCTAAGTGAGATAAAAAAGTCAAGGTGGAAGGAAAACCATTGCGACCTTACATTCCAGGGCTTAATTTCGTTTGCTAGTTCAGCATCGAAATGCCGGAAGAATTGGGCAATATATTTGTAAAGCTCAACTGTCGCTAGATGCTTCCCTATGCAACCGCGACTGCCCATACCAAACTGTCGATACGTATTAGTATTACGATAGACCTGAAACAATTCACTACTCACAGTCATAAGCAAAGAATTCTCCTTCTTGATTCGTTCTTCGTCCTCTGGGCTTTGAGGAACCCATCGCTCAGGTCGAAACTCCTCCGCGTCAGGTCCAAAGATTTCGCGTGAACAGTTCACAGCTTTCGCGCTAACGCCGCAAGTTGTACCTTCTGGAAGGAAATATTCCCCGATTTGAGCTCCTTCAGATGGAACAATACGGGGAAGTTGGTACTGAATAGAAGGGTGTAATCGAGTGCTTTCAGTAATAACAGCAGATAGATAAGGTAGCTTCTCAGCTTCCTTGAAAGAGATCTCGCGTCCTTCATCTTCAAGTTTAAGTTCTCTGTAGGCTTCGTCGATCTCTCGCATCAACTTCATCTTAGAGTCAGGGTTGGTCAAAAGGTAGCCAAGACAAGCCAGGATACCAACAGATGTTGTATCAGACCCTGCAGCGAGAAAGTTCACGCCTTCGATCATAACCTCCTTCTTATCTACCGGACGGCCTTGGGGATCTTTGGCCTCAATGAAATGTTGCAGGGCATCCCTACGTTGGTCAGGAAGAAGACCATTGACCATCCTTTCCTCAACTCGTTTATCGAGCCAGTCGACAAAGACATCAAAAGCTTTCAAACGGCCACCACCGAAGTTTTTGGTGAGCCATTTGGAGACTGGGTTATTGATCCAGAACAGTTGTAAAGGCAGGATTGCCATGTTACCCGTGCAGTAGAACCCGTCATGAACTGACTGGATGATACCACCGACATCCATTTTCTGTTCCAAGAACCCAACCATTCCACCGAGTGCTAGTTGACCAACCACGTCTGAGGTGAAATAATTGACCATCTTATCGATTGAAAAGTAGTTGCCGTCGTCCGCCAGCTCGCCCAGCCTTTGCAGATTAAGATCCATCACGTCTTGGATCAGTGGCTCCATGCTAAGAATTGATGTCCTGGAATATGCACTTGAGACGCGGGATCGGAGAAATCGGTGTACCTGTTTGTCCCTCGTCGTAAAAAAACTGATTGTCATGTTGGGCACGATAAATGCATCATAAAACTTTGACTGTGTACCGCATCAGCACATCTGCCATGCATAGAGTGGAATATTCTTACCTTTGACACGTTTCTTCCATGGCCATACATCATCTTGATTGCATCTTGATCGGTAAAACTGACTTCTTCAGGCGAAATTCGCACGACCTGTCCATACTTCTTATGCAGCTCTATAACATCATCATGCCAACTCCCTCGAAAGTATCTGATGAGTCTCCAAAGACTACTTGATCGAGCTAAGAAAGGCCCAGGAACATTGCGCAGTGGGTGAAAGAACAAGTTGTAGATAGCACGCAGGAAGAATAGGATCATGAAGATGGTTCCTTTGAGGTGCCACAATGAAGTAAACGCACCACTAGGAGATGCATGCTGGGTGTTTGTGAAGAGTGGATGAATATGAGATTCCAGCCGCCCACTTGTACTGTTTCTATAAGAATCCATTGCAGCTCAGTGACTTTGTGAGTTCGGCTGCTATGATTTGTGTAGCTGGAATCACTGAGGCTATATGTCTCAAAAAGCTATTTAGTGCCACGTACAGGCTATTCCATCTATGAGTCGGAGACAACAAAGTTGATTTGATTGAATGTCTTGTGCTGCGATCTCCGCCAATAGAACCTATTTAGGGCGGCCAAGATAGCATTTCTCCGTTGAACAACAGCTGCAGGTGAGACGAATCCCACCATTATATTCTTTGCTTGGAATGTACTCCATACAAATTCCTCCAGCCTTATTTTCATACGAATACAGTAGAACTTTCTTGACAACTCACCTTCAACTGATGAACGGGACCCTTGGGGATAGAAACCCAGAGTCTGTGGGAGCCACTGGCTTCTTAATGAAAACGAAAGCGAAGAGAAATTCCAATTCCGAGGATAGCTTGATATGTACCAGATCAGGGTCTTAGATTTCCCAGCCAAGCCTCAGCCCCTTCGTGTAACAGACCAGGTGATCCTTTGCTACATTCAGAAGTAGTTGCATGAATGATATCATATCTCAGTGGCCTCATTTTATCTCAAGATTGTGGTACGGCACAATCAACTACCCGTAGATGGTCGATACACTTTCGGAGCCCGATCGAAATAATGCTAGTCAATTGCATGTAGGCCAGGCATATCACTCTTGCAACCCCTTTGATGATTGCCTCTGCTTTCGGCTTTGTTGAAATTACGTACGCCGCTAATATAATTCTTGTACTGTTTGTTATACCTATTATAGCAAGCGCTTGCCTCAAGGTTGATATGATACAAGGTAGTCCTCGGAGCTACCTGACCGGGCGATAGACAGGAATAGACCAGGATTGTCAATCTTGCCATCCTTCGCGCAAAATCCTTCCTTGTAACCACCTGCCAAAGTCCAGTCTCAGACCCCAAAATATCACCACCTGTCTCTTGTCTCACACAAAAGCAGGCTGTGCCCTCTTTCCTCACTCAGCTTCGAGCCACCACCCACATGAGACAAAATCTCGTTCTACAGCCACTCATAAACCTGGACTATTAAGCGACCCAACTAATGCCAACTGCAACCAAGGCGAGGTATCCACAATCAAGATCTCCAAGAGCTGCCGAGTGCCTCTACTACTGGCAGATAGAAGTTCACGCTGATTTGAGTTTCGAATAAGACTCGAAATGACTTGGTTAAAGTATTTCGAGAGGCTGAAGGTTATGCACATCGCTTCCATTTCAACCATTGATCATACCCCGGTCTATGGAGAAAAGCCTCGACCATAAACTTGTACGGTGTCTCGCTGGTTGAAAGAAGGATGTATGGGTTTCAACCTACCTGTCAAGACCACCACGCGATCGTTGACTTTTGCCTTTCTTGATACTAGCCCTGGGTAGCCTCCTTCTGTTCTCATCAAGCATCGTTTCTTCAGAGGACTATCTAAGAAAGATAAAAGATTTAGTGTCCGAAGAACCTTTCACTTTTCCATCACCTTCATCATAGACACCTTTACTGTTTTTCACTACTTCTGAGGCTGACGCGAGCAGGTCGGTGGAGTCTGTTAACCTCAAGCATTGGATTATGATGCTTTTGAAGAGGAAAAAAAGAGGATAACTTTATCGAGAATTGAGGCAGAACTTAAACAGCTGGTTGTTAACCTCAACGCCTCGAGGATGCGACAAACCTTCCAATGGCGATCATTCGGACTGCTTCTGCAATATTCGATCATTCATTGGAGAGGCAAGCTTCTGAAGAAATTGCGATCACTACTGAAATATCATTATGCTTCCTAACACACCCCCACAATTCGACATAATGCTTCGATCCAGCTCTGGCCGGTAGGATAAACAGAAAGGGGCCGTGATCTGATATCTGCCCTGTGAATGTAATTGTATTGCTATTTGGGGTACTCTTAGGTCTTTATCAATTCGACCAGGTTGATCTGAACTAGTTTCCAAGAATACAATCCATTCTTGGTTTTCCCGTGGAAAATCCAGTTGAATGAACATCTGCCCGTGATACCACCCAGGCCCGTATCACAACACTTCCCTAATCCAAAGCAATACCACCCAAAGTAAGGACAGACCTCATCCAAACCTCTGACAACATGAGTTGAAGTATCTGGTGAGTATAGTGTCCGTTGGAGCACATCACCGAGTGAGCATATTACTGGATCTTCTTGTATACCGCCCATAACGCAGTATGGCCGCGAAGTAATCGTAATTCACAGGCCCCAGAGATTTGTGCCCCCATTCTCAGCATTATGCGCATCTTCTGAGGTTATGGAAGGCGATGTGATATGTAAATCATTGGCTAGAACAAAGGTGCTAACAGTGTAATCTCCTGTGCAAACCTTGGCAGGAAACCGACAGTATCCTTTCCCACCAACTTTATGACGACAATCTGCCTTTTGACAGACATGGCCATACACACAATTTGAGCGTCGGCAGCTTCCTCGGCGCGAGCATGGGACTGAGCGAGCTAGGTGCTCCAGTGCTGGCATTAGATCTTCGGCAATAGGCGTGTGGTCATATTCACAGTTCTCATTTTCGCAAGAGTCATACAGCTGTGCGTTATTGCACAGCCTGCGCTCCTGAGAAAGTGCTTTGAGACGCTTAACGGCGTCAGGATCGGGAAGTGGCAAGTAAGCGTCGAGACGATCTTCTACCCCGTTGATGGCTACCGTACCATCAGGGATATCTTCCTTCTTTGGAAGCGAGTCGATGTTAAGTTTGGAGCCGTTTGACAGGCTAGAACTACGTCGCCAATCGCCGGTAAAGTTCCTTTCAGACTTTGTGGAATTGGCGAAAGATGAGGGCTGAGGTGTGCTGCTCTGGCTGGATGTCTTGCTGTCGCTATGAGCAAACTTGCAACTGTTACCGTATCGGCAGTTGCCTTGTAGGTAGAAATTGCAGACCGCTCGGGAGTCATTGTTGTTCTCCTTTGTAGACGTAGAAATATTGTATGTCGAGTGGGATTTGCCGCCGTTAAGGGCCGAGTTAAGGGTTGTTTTCACCGGGGCAGCAGAATAGGCATACTGAAGAGGCGAATGGCGAAAGACACCAGGCAATTCCTCGATGTTCATCCCAAGTCTGTCAAATTCCTTATGAAATAACAAACTTGGCGTTCTAATAAGTGTAAATCGGTCGCTGTTACCCCTAAAGGGAGTAAGATCCGAGACGTAGCCCACATCATGGCAGGCGGCGAAATAAATATGTTTGCACTGAGCGTTATCTGCGTAGAGACGAAGAATCGCTTTGAGCTTGAAGTCGGCGTTCTCCTTTAATTCGCCGGCGTCGATAAAATCAGCGAGACCATAAGATCTGTTAAAACCAGCAGTGAAGGATGACAGAGATCGTTTCTCAGCGCCTGCTAGACCATTTTTGCAAAGCGCTTTGGATAGTCCTGTGAGGTTGGCATAGACCCGAACCATGACCTCGCAACTTTCAAGGCCTTTTCGACGTAGACTATCTTTGATAGTATCATTTAGTTGTTTGGCGGCTCTACTACCACCTTCTTCACCATCTTTGACGAAACGCTCATCGAAGATGTAACCATCGCCGTCAACGACGACCAGTGCAAATGGGTTACGTTCTTGTCCACGGGCAAGCTGTTTGTATCGCTCTCTACCCTCACGCTCTTCTTCATAATCGCTCTTGAGGCGCCTGTAATCTTCAATCAGGACTGCATACTGGTCCAGGAGTTCATTGAGGGTATTGTCCCTTCGGAACTCGGCTAGCTTTTCAGCTACTCTATCGATTGTGGCATCAGGGAGCATGGTCGCAGCGGATGGCGGTTGGCGACGGTCCCCGCATTGCCGAAGCTTAGAATAAATCTGGTAGAGATAATATTATTGCCAGAGTAATATGAAGGTGAATTGAGATGAGTTAGAATCGGTCGTATGATCACCCGTCGCTGCTTATGCTGAGTGAACGTGCCCGCACAGAGACCAGCATTTAAGCGATGCATGAGAGCTGATACTGTCATGTGATATGCCACGTGTAACGGTAACACCGTTGGCATCGGGCGCCAACGGATGAAACCCAACCGACAATAGACAGACGACTAAATGGACAGTGCATATTATCTTGTTGAAATTTTATATTTGCTCTTGTTTGGTTGGCAAAAGTGGCTTGCAAACATCCTTTCTCACACAACAGACTCCAGTGGAGACGTCGATTCCCGATACACGCCGCAAAAGAACGACATGAAAAGGGTACATAAATCGGTAACGCAAAGATAATCTTTTCAGTTCCCAAACTATTTGCCTTGTTTATAAGCATGAATGAAGTCTTTTATCTCAACTTCCTGCTCTTTCATCCACGCTTCACTAAAAGGATAGTCTATGTACCCATCCTCACTTTTAACCTTGTAAAACGTGTCTCGTTGATACTGAGTAAGAGGGACATCCTTCGCAAACCTCAAAGGCAGGTCAGGGTTTGAAATGAAATGTCTCCCAAAAGCAAACGCAACAGGCTCATCTTTCAACCGTGTCTCCAGCGCTTTGTTTGCCTTATCAGCCGTATAACCTCCAGCAAGAACAACGGGTCCTGATCTTGCCCAGGCTTCCAGAGCAAAGTCAAGACTTTCTTTCTCTTCATCCACATCCCTATCCACGTTTCCAGCAATACGGGGTTCGATCAAATGGAGATAGGCAAGACCAAGAGGCTTCAACTTGGATATGAGGTGTGTGAATTGCGACTCCGGATCTTCCATCCTCATGCTTTGGAATGTGCTGAAAGGTGATAATCGGATAGCCGTTTTATCTGCCCCGATCTCTTTAGACACAGTCTTCGCGATTTCAAGACAGAACCGTGAGCGGTTTTCGACATTTCCGCCCCATTCGTCGGTCCGCTTGTTGCATGTGTCCTGGGTGAATTGGTCGATCAGATACCCGTTGGCAGCATGGATCTCAACACCATCGAAGCCGGCGTCAATGGCGTTCCTGGCCGCACTGGCGAAAGAATCGATGCATTCCCAGACTTCCTCGGTCGTCATAGGCCGAGGCGTTGGATAATCGTCAGCAATTGGAATGTCGCTGCTGCTAACCATCTCCAGACCAGCTTTATCGAGAGCATATTGACGAGCTGCTCTGCCGACATGCCATAGCTGCATGAAGATGAATGAGCCTTTTCTGTGAACCTCGTCGGTTATACGCTTCCATGAATTGATCTGCTCTTGATTGTATATCCCTGGCGCATTCTCATCCCGACCTCGCGATTTTTCAGAGACAAACGTCGCCTCAGTGATGAGCAGCGTTCCAGGGACTGATGCTCGTTGAGCGTAATACTCAAGCATCATATCCAACGGTACATGGTTTTCATCCGCCCTCAACCGTGTCATAGGGGCCATGACGACGCGGTGTTGTAGCGAACATCGGCCAATGTTGACCGGGGTCGCAATCGGTGTCGGTGACATGGTCGACGACTTGGCTGTGAACATCGGAAGATGAAGAAAAATAAATGCCGAGACATCGGACAAGATTGAAGTGGATTAATTGATGGGTAAGATGATGTCTAAGACCCCGCATTGGTTGAGCACGTCACCGGGATCCATCTGTCACTCTCACTCGGTCGTTATTGATGGAGTTGGTGGATCTCGACGTTGTGTTTCGGAAGTTATACTAAGCATCGCTACTAAATCGGACATTTTCATGGATGTATTTGTTGACGGTTCCTAGCCGGTCCAACTGGGAACGCAGTGAGGCCTCAGCCTGTCGCAAAGAGACCGTAACAGAACTCAGATGTGTCAGATCATATGTTTGCAATCATCAGCGGTTGACATCCTTGACTTGCAAGAACTCACATGTCACCAGCACGAAGATTTGAGGTGCCGTTATCCGCAATGTATCTGTCCGGTAATAAACATTCCGGTCAACAGCTGTCGATCTGGCCTCATTCGAACGAGGCTCCCAGGGTCGCTACGCTAACGAATGCAGTGGCAGGTGACAGTTGAAAACATCATGTTTCCTCGACCAATACACAGACAGGCTGGTCATCACCAATGCCACCACTATCTCCTCCGCGATGCACATTACGAATCCATGACCGCCGATCACGGCAACCAACAGCGCCCTAGCCGCAGCACAAATGGCAAAGATAGAGGGCGACGATCAAGTCTAGACCCTGCCATGTCTTGTCTTGTCTCTTTCCTCCCCGAGAGTCTGGGGTAAGGTCTAGTCTAGTGGAAACCCAATTATTTGACTGTTACTGTATATCGGATGGGCTGAACTCGCCGCCCGACCGTTGATAGATATCATTTTATAACGCATTTCCAGTAAAAACAAAAGAATAACATGCTTCATTCCTTGAACGTAATGCGGCGTAGCAATCTAATTCCCTGTTCCCCAGCCCCGCTTGCCCCAGACTCTTATCTTATGCCCAGCTACTCTAAAATGCCAGTAGAAGCTTGGCCCTTACAAGTCATAGGCTGGACCATTGCCTGTGATCATATACCCCTCACTGAATTGATAGGTGGCTTAGTGCTAATTCTTGGCTTTCGTAGTAGTGTCGCACCACCAAGGACCTCGATTAGACAGATAAAAGTCCTCAATACTGATACAAAGACGGGCCTTTTCATCAGATGCCGTGATTTTCAGACTTCAGCACTCATCGCTCTGTTGGGAGAGTGATTGATAAGCTGTTGCCGATCATAGTCAATTCCGATTGAGTCGTATCAGCAATGTCAAGACCAGGGCGTGGGTGGAAATGAGTGCGACAGCCGGAAATCTTGGCTCTAGCTCAGTTCAAGTCTGGGGTCGGCTTTTGTCAACCAATTAGACAAACTCAAATGCACGACCAGGGCGTTGCGTCGGCCAAGACAACCAATCATTGCAACATTGAGCCTTGGCTGAGATAAAAGGTCATGTGTGTTGGCAGTTGAGTAGTTGTTCTGTGGCGGAAGTGAAATGGGTGTCAGCTCAAGTATCAGGCTGGCTGCATGCAATCTTCCAACTCTTTCTTCGTTTTATCACAATCAAGTCAGTCCAATCATTCATCTATCCATGCTTGATAACTCTTCTGCTATTCAAATATCTCCAACTCTGTTTGATCATTGGTCATACTCAACATGTCAGCTACTCAAGTTTTGTTCAACTCTACACCCAACATCTCCGTAGCATCAGAGCCCAAGAGAAGAGGAAGCTGGGTGCCCACAAGACGCAAGTCAGAATGCCCCCTCCAAGTCTCCATCGATAGACACTTCGAAGCCAAAATCTATACTTCCGGCTCTACCATCACGGGATCAGTGTCACTTTCACCACAATCCAACCTGACTGTCGATGCTTTCGAAATAGTCTTTTCTGGTTCTTCCTTATCTATCGTACAGATGCTACATCAAGGGTCAACACCGAAATCAGCGCACAAGTTTCTCCTACTTAGAATGCCAATTCTCGAAAGTGCCCTCCCAGATGATGGTGTGCTTCAGGCTGGTCAAACCTATCAAGTACCCTTCTCTTTCGTTATCCCATACCAACTCCCCAGTGCGGCATGCAGGAATCGCAATCCGATGATTCGGGAACGACACTTACAGCTACCTCCAACTGTCGGATCCTGGGAGCACGATGACATGGCAGTGCACACAGTCAGTATCACATACGCCGTCGAGGCACGAGGATCTTTCAAGACAGAAAAGGGCAAGTCGACGATCCTTGAGAAAACACATCCAGTCAAAGTCATGCCTTTCCTTCCAGAACAGCCTCCTCTGCATATAGTCCCCGGTAATCCGCGCTATGCACTCTCCCAACAGAAGACTATCCGGAAGGATATTCTTTCATCCAAGCTAGGCTTCATCAGAGCATCAACCCGTCAGCCTGAGCCTGTTGTCATCACACCCGATAAGCTTGAGCCATCCAAGTGCTCACTCAACATTGATCTGGAGTTCTGGCCTAACGGTAAGAAGGAACCTCCAGAGATTTACGCAAAATCAGCGTCCATAAAAGCATCCACATACTATTCCTCGGGCCACCTGAGCTTCTTGCCCGACCAGCACAATTTCCCCAGTGTGATGCCAAACCCCATTCTGAGTTTTGTTCTCGAGGAAACTGCAACCGTCAGCTCACCCAAACCTATCTGGGGACTTACGTCTGCGGCCACACCTTCACCACCGATATCCCGCCGAGGCTCGGAGAACTCAGACGTGGGTGAGGAACCTCCACGGACTACCTCGCGGCGAGGCTCCAAGAGTAGTGATATCATGAATACAGAAGCGCCCAGGCACAAAGCCACGTTACCTGTGTTGATTACGCTGCCAAGCCCCGACAATAAGATCCTCCTACCTACCTTCTACTCTTGTCTCATCACCCGGACATATATGCTTGAAGTGATACTCGCCTCAAGAGCACACGGGTCAAGTTTTGCGCTGCGACTTCCATTGCAAATCGCTGTTGAGGGCCAAGATGAGACTGGAGTTAACCATGTGCCGACTTATGTGAGTAATAGTATCTGATAAGAGTGTGACATCTTGAAAGCTGATGGTACATCTTCAGGAACAAGTTCAGGCGAACCAAGATCTGTTTGATACGCTTCCGACATACGATACTTTCTTTTGATGGCTTGTGGATTCAACTATACCAGTACAAACAGGGCTTTTATGGATATTTCTATGGGGCTTTCTTCGTTATATACTGATATTTCTGGAGTTCGGAGAGATTATAGTTTGAGCTTCATATACCCTGCCTTCAACGAGGGCAACCGAAAATTGACCATCTTCCATACACACGATCTCGTATTAGTGTATACTATACCCGACTTATCGTTGACGGGCCGCTATGTGAACTTTGAAGTCCAGTGGCTTGACGAACCAGTAGTTCTGTGTATGCCAGGTCTCTCGCTGTAGTGACGAGTCCAGTTCAAAGTCAAAGTCACGAACAATTCGTGGAATAAGCTTGGACATCTCGAGCATAGAGACGTGTCGGCCGATGCAAGTGCGTGAGCCTAATCCGAACTGAAATCGACATAATCATCAGTAGTGGAATGAGGATTTGCGTCTGAGCCACTTACAGGCATGTAATAACGGTTCATTGCAGACAATCGCTCTGTGTCTTTAGTGAGCCACCTACCGGGGTTGAAGCTAGCGGCGTCCTTTCCGAAGACACCTGTATCCCTATGTGCTACCCAGCAGTTGGTACCGACAATGCTCTGTAAGGGGGTCAGCTCTAGTTCTTCACGTTGTCGGATTTAACGGAGGGTACTCACGCCTCCAGGAAAGAACCGGCCTGAAATCTCCACACCGCCTTGTGGTACGACTCGCTCGAGTGGCAGGCCTGTAGCAGGGTGCATCCGTAGCGCTTCCTTGATGACAGCTTGCAGGTACACCATTTGCTGGCTCTCCTTGAAAGTAGGTGACTTTGAAAGTTCTCCCCGTACTGACATCTCGTCTATCTCCTGTCTTAGTTTATCCAGACAGGCTGGATTCTTGAGGAGGTAGTAAAGAACAGCAGAAAGACTGATGGCCGTGGTATCGGAGCCTGCAACCATATTCGAAGTGCATCCCATCAGAACGTGATATTGCGTGAAGGTCTGGGGATCCGATGCGTGTTTTGCCAGGAACTTAGTAAGGAAATCCTCCGTTGCAACTTCGTTCTCTGCTGCGACAGGTTTCGGGGATGTCTGGTGTTCTCGAATTCTTTCGTTTGTGAAGCTCATCACGTAAGCCCGCCCTGTACCCTTGCCGCCTGCGAGATAATTTCTAATGGGGAATAAATATTGGTGGAGTTTCGGGAAGATGCCGCACAGAGTTGCATAGCCCAGGTGATCTTCGAGGGCGCAGATTACTCCGCGGATGTCATCTCCGCGATCTAAGAACCCGAGCCTCTTTGCATAAGTGATAAGACCGATGACGTCAAATGCATAACATTGGAACCAATGTCTTATGTCCACGGGTATGTTCGAGCCAGATGTAGAGAGCGCAGAAAGACGTTGAGTAAAGATGTCGGCGCACTCATCGACGAAGGGCTCATAGTGCACAAGAGAAGACATGGCGTATGTGGCTTGGTACAGCTTCCGGTTTTGCGAATGACGCTTGATCGACTGATCACTGAATATGGACCATTGCCCTGGGCTGGCCCAGGTCGAGTACCATGATGACTTGGAGAATTGGCCGCCGATACCATAGATTACTTTCACGGCTTCGGGGTCGTTGATGCTGTAACGGTAGGGGCCGTATCTAACGATTGGTCCTACAGAGAAAGATGAGCATTAAATAGTTAACGATACGAGTATGTACCAACCGTATTTCTTGTGAAGATCTATGTTTACCCCTTCAAATGATCCTCTCCAGACATTGAAGAAGTACCATGCATCAGTGAAGCGGGCCAAGAACGGTCCTGGGACACTGCGGAGTGAGGAGATGAGGGCGCGAAGGAAAACACGCACGGTCAAGACAACAATGATGGCCGGAACTGCATATGTTGAGATTGATAATGTCATCTTGAAACTTGCTGTGAAACGTCGAGTGAATAGCAGTTGGAAGGTTTGGCAGACGATGGTTTAATACTTCAGCTTACATTTTGTCCTCCGGATAAGCGGGGTTCGGTCCGGGATGTCGGCCCCTCATGTATACAAGACGTTCGGATGCTGACTCCGTCATCCTAGGCAAAGCAAAGCCTCGGCCTAGGCATAGATCTTCTTGCTATACCTCTTCTTCTAGCTAGGTAGGTCTCGGAAAGAAGGTTCGGAAAGAAGGTCTTATTAACGCCTCTCTTAGTAGCCCAGGCTCGCTAGGTCAAGCCCTCCGTAAGCTCTAGGCCTAACCTAGCTGCCAGGCTATTAAGAGAGGCTGCTATACCTCTTGCCTCTTACGATAGCTTTAATTCTTAAGGGGAAGGTAAGTATGGGTCTAAAATATGTGGCTTTTATCTAATTGCCAAATGGTTTAAATTTTAGTGTATTTATAACTAGGCGTAGAATAAATAGGTAAATCCGGAAGAAACTCCTAACCACTTTATTAATGTCACTATCCTTTAACCGGCTTTGCCTAATTATGGTCACTGGTAAGCAGAAAGACGAAACACGAGTAAACCAATATGTCAGATAATCTACACCAGAGCACCGAATAAAAGTTTTTGAGCTTGATGACATTAAAGGATGAAAGTGATGATTCCTGGCCTAAGTGAGCTCACATATTATTATTTGAATCTTACGATTACTATAAGGCTTAAAAAATGATATTTCAGCTTAATCTGACCAGGAATCATCAATTTAATCCTTCAACGTTGCTCCTTCCTCTGGGTATATAATGCGCTGATACCGTCCCAATACATCCATCTATGCTTTTTACTCTTAACGTACATGATACAGACTGATGACACTTTTACATATTTATTTCAACCAACCCTTGGGCCCTCCCCATGTTCCCTTGACCATGTAGTTCTTGTACACCCAGGGGAAGAAGTCCTTCTTCAAGTGGTAGAATGATCGGCGGGGAACAGCCTGGTCGATACCGAGAATCTCGCCGAAGGTCTCCTTGGGAACACCACCATACTTGAATTCGGCGAGCATCACCTTGCCGTACTCAGTCAAGAGAGGGCATGAGGTGTAGCCATCGTAGGCGGGTTCGGGCTCTTGGCCGTCCATAGCGCGGAGGAGGTTGCTGACGAGAACAGGAGCCTCGGATGTGACGGCGGCGGCGGTCTTGGAGGTGGGGAGACTGGAAGCATCACCAGCGGACCAGACATTGGCAAACTTGTTGTGGCGGAGAGTGTTGTCGTTGACATCGACATAACCAGCCTCGTTGGCGAGAGCGCTGTTCTTGACGAAAGCATGGGGTCCCATCTTGGGAACAACGTGCATGAAGTCGAACTGCTTAGTAACCTTCTCCTGGCCCTCGGGACGAGCAAAGATAGCCTTGTCGCCGTTGATCTCAACGAGATCGTGCTGGAAAAGACCCTCAACGCCACGCTCCTGTCGCATCTTCTCAAGCTCAGCACTGTACTTGGGAACACCGAACATAACGGGCAGACCAGTGGCGAAGCTGATCTTAATGGGAGAAGCTGAAGGGTTCGATGGGTCATAAAGACCAGTCTGCTTCCAGTGGTCAAGGGCGAGCCACATGGACTTTTGGGGAGCACCGGCGCACTTGATCACACCGGCGGGCTGAGTGAAGATGGCGTTACCCTTTTGGAGCCGCTGAATGTTGGGGAAGACCTTGTCGCAGAAATCATAGCCGTAAATGGATGAGACAGGACCATTTCTCTCAGCAAGAGCCTCGGGAAGGCCCTTGATGCTGTCGTAGTTGATCTTAATACCAGGGGCAACAACAAGGTGCTCATAGTTGACCTTGTCGCCAGTTCCGAGAGTGATAGAGTTATCCTCGGGGGTGAGGCCGTTGACGCTGACATTGTAGAACTTGAGCTTAGGGTCAACAAGCTCGGTCATGTTCATCTTCAACTCCTCCTTTGTCTTGAGACCAGCTCCAACGAGTGTCCATCCAGGCTGGTAGTGGTGGTGTTGAGCAGGGTCAACAACGGCGATGTCGTCGTGTCCGAAACGACCGGTTCGAAGGAGTTGATGGCTGATAGCGAGACCAGCAGAACCTCCTCCAATGACAACGACCTTGTGGCTCCTGGTAGACGAAGTCACGGCAGCGGCAGTAGCGAGACCTCTTCGGGCTTGACCAAAGGCGGCAGAGCGAGCTGCCATTGACACGCGACTTGCAAGCATCTTGAAGCTTTGAACTATTATAGTGACTCTGAAGAAAACAAAGTCCGAGTGCAATAAAAAAAAGCTCAAGATAAAGAGAGATGAGACCATAAAAAGTACAAAAGTGACGTACTGTACGTATCCACTGGTGTCAGCCGCTTTACCTTGTTGAGCTCAGAAATAGACGGATCTTTGATTGTCCGGAGCATAAGCTTACCAAGTATGGATAAGTCTCAATTGCGTGATTCAGGGATGATTTTGGTTACCGCCGATGGTCCGAATTTGAATCCCCGATGGCCCATGCAAGAGTCGTATCACGACATTTGGCAGACGGCGACTGCCGGTCTATAAGCGATATAATTGCATATAATTGTTGTTGACTCTTTTCTGTCAATACTTGATACGAAATCGCCGTATGGTAGTGCTGATGTTGTCCTATCATTCATATCCCGAAGTCCGTCGCGAAACCCTATACCCTGTTTGCTAGAATTGCTATCCCGACGATTCTGTGTATGTAGTTCACACAGGCTTTCCATCCCACTATTTAGTAAAACCACGGCGATCAATAGTCTTTCAAATAGATTCTTTTCCTTGTAATGATACGAACGAGAGGCAATTGTGATAGCCATTCAAGGAAATGTTGTTTTAACTCGTAACTACTCTGGACAAAGACAACATGACACGAACTAATTGTTAAATTGCTATATGTACCTGGGCCATGTAGATCTCTCTCCATCTAAAATGATATGAAACTACGATGCCTGCGTGAATAGACTTTCAATAAAAACCATTGGCTGTACCGTCGGCGATCAAATAATTCCCCGATAGCCTGGGGTGCTGAGTTTCGTGTTACCACTCTGACATCAAATATCCCTGTTGCACTGAGTATGAACGAATTCACAATCCCGCATCATCCTCAGCAATCTCCAAATTAGCCCCGATGCCAGCCTTCATCCCTCCGACAATTTCTACAGCTTCATGATCGACAGAAGAAGCGCAGCTCCCGGCTGCGAAAACCCCTCGAACGCTGGTCTCCTGGTAATCCCCTTCGACCAAGATCCGATTCTCTGGTGTCGTCTCTAGATCTAGTTGTCGCACAAAGGGACCATTGATGATGACCTTAGGCTTGTGGATTACAATGTCGTAAACGGCTTTCGTTCCGTCGGCATAACCAACAGCGACACACGACTCTGGTTCAGGCTTTTCAAAAGACCTGATGGTCCTGCTGTCGATTCTAAAACCTTTCTTGGCAGCGGCAATGACTTGCGGATGTTTCTCAAGATGAGATAAGCCATTGATCAAGACCGTTATGTCTGGTGTATGTTGACGTGCTAGGTGAGCTGAGAGAATGGACGCGTCTATTGATTCTGGATCGTCTGAGGTGATTAGAACACCAGCACAGGAACTATCCGGGGTTCCAGGGTCACGATGCCGCAAAGGATCCAAGCTAAATAACTCGTTAGAGATCTTGTCAAAGAGCTTCTGGGGATATGCTAACATTCTAGTCCCCCATAACCCCTGGTAACCTGAGATCTCAGGAAACCTCTCGAAGCATCCTGTTGCCAGTATGATCTTTCGTCCCTTCCAGCATCGACCTGTTACATCCTCCACCTCGAAAACTATGCCTTTCTCGCTGACAGACGTGGCTGCCGTATTGGTGAAAAGGACAGTCTTGTATTTTGTTTTCAGTTCGGCCATCATATCTGTTTGAACTGACACAATACTTTTGTGACTGTCTGTTTGTAAAGCAGAGCTCGAGAAGTCTAAGTAGTTGTCGAAGCTGAATATAGCAGCGCTGCGCCGGGCACGCCCTAAGGCTAGAGCCGCAGAAAGACCAGCTGGACCTGCCCCGATTATCAAGACATCGAGGACGTTGCGAAGGAAGTGAGGCTCGAGACCCCTTGTAATGTTGACGACGTGAGGCATCTCGGGACTTGTTAAGATATGGGAAGGCTTAAGTGGGCATGAAGGACGCGAAGGAGAGGAGGACGGATTAGGTCTTGAATACTTAAGGTGAGCGACACTAATTAACGTATTCATCGAGAGTAAGCAAAAGTCTCCGCCTCTGGTAGGAATATCTTTGATATTATGATTGGCCGCAAAGTTGCTTATCCGATCCTTCGACTGAGTCTGACAATACTATACACAAAATGAGTGGCGATTACAAGATGATGTGAGACCGCTAGTCTAAGTAGTGGTGTGTCTATTTCCCGCTAGATAAAATGACTCTTATTACTCGCTGGCTAAACACATGAGCTGTGCCGGACAGCTCTATATAGATATATGCTATACTCCCTCATCCTCATGAACATTCTCTCCGATGAATTTGAGTGAGCCAATTATCTGCTTGATCCCTTGGATAATCTTTAGACACAACGGCTCCTTGTCCGATGAATGTCTATGATGCTGGTCTTGTTTTGCCTGAACCGCATGCCACGTCTTTTGTCGCTGCACCACAAATTCCACTAGGGTCCACAAAGATTCCTGCTTGCAGTTACTTCCATAGACATCTTTTTTGACAGCCCGCCTGGCTAGGTTGGCCCACTCCGAGGCACTCACTTCAAAGGAGTACGTTGCCTTGTTCTTCACCGCACCATCATCGGCGAGAGTGGCTGACGGTCCCTCGAATTGAATATACTTATTTCCATTCCTGGCGACCAAAGACTCTTTCTCTTTCTCGATAGAGTCTAGCACTACCCCATATTGCCTCGCTATTGACATGAGCAGCGCGCCCAACAGTTGAGTGTTCTGCATAGCGGTAAGATACTGCGTTGGACATATCTGACAATGTGCAATCTGCGTAGCTGTCTTGAGCCTGTCGCTCAAAAAGGTCAGGCCGGATGGGAAGACTAGATTGGTATTTTTGCATAGATCATCCATTGCTAAGTAGAAGCTTGCTAGACAGGCACATGACGATGAGGGTGCTTGTGCATAGTTTCCTGCAACCATAGCTGAGCCTGAATTATCTGGAGTGGAACCTGGGTTAGTAGATGTTGGAGTATGATTCGATTCATCTGAGCTGTTAGATTGGCCCTCAGTTTGGGGGACGACGGTATCGGCAATTGGCATGAGCGGTAGACCCAGTAAAGGATCGATGTTGATAGTCTCTAGGCTAAATTCTGTTGAAGAGGATGAAATCATAGTCGAAAAGTCGAATTCGACAACAGACGCAGCCAAGCCATGTTGCTCGCCTGGGCTGGGTCGTCCTGGAGTCGCAGGAGGTGTCAATCTCCGCTTCGTGGGGCGACCCATTTGCTTTTTGACGGAGTAGGTACATTCAACGCCATGATAAGCACACCTTGCACATGTTGGCTTCTCACCATTGCATTTACATTTTCTATGTCCTGCGAAGCCGAGCCATGATGAGTCTTTTGGCAAGCAATGGTCAAGAAGAGGTGAGTAACTTACGGCAAGTGTCGCAAGCAGCCCGTTGCGTGGCACGAGATGGGACAGCGCTAGTTGGAGAGCGAGTCATCTTGGAAACTCGGAGATATATTTTAATAAAATTTGTTTAATCTTTGGTAATACTGAGGGTGGAAAGAAGACTTCGAATCGTTCTGGAGACTAAAGAGAACAAGTCGGAGACTTTGCTCTTCGACTATTCCAAGTAGCGAATCACAATGCAAAGATGTCGCCGACGAAGGATCCTGCCCCAGTTTGCCTGCAGCTTAGTCCAATGAAGGCAAGCGAGCCAATAGCCGGGAATCACAGGTAGCGCAACTAGCATCGTTGGTTTATATAAGTAGGTTATATAGGCTGTTTTCATAAATGATTCCATCAAGGTGCAAGCAATTCTAGCCTTTGATAGTTTCATTAACCCACTTCCAAGTGTGAAGTAACCTCTCCCGATCCAAGGGCTCGACATCCCTGATTGTAGCCGAGACCTCCTTTGTCCTCTCCACGTCAAATGGAGAATCATCTTGGCTTGTCTTTATATCGATAACATCGTCCAGCATAAGTCCATAAGATTCTTTCCACAAGCCCAGAAGAGCCTGCGCGGGATGACTGACGCTTCGCTCACTAAGAGCCTTTTCCAGGCGCTTAATCCACTCTCGAGGTGTCACTCGCTCAAACTCGGGAGTGCCGATACTCGCAGAGAGCCAATCCAACATGTCAGTCCATTTTGGTGTCGTATGGGGATTAACAACGTGATAGACTGGTGTTTTTGAGGAATCATCGTCCTGTGCTTTTGGTTGAGACCGTGCGACTTCAATGACAGCCTGCGCAGCCTGTTCCACAGGAAGCCAGTTGAGAGCCTCATTCGGAATATTGGGAAGACAACCTGTTATCTTCGCAGTGGAAAGGAGCAATGGATATGCCTCCGTGGCATTCCAGACTCCGGTTTCATTACTGCAAAGCTGTCCCACACGAACGATCGTACCCAGTGGATCTCCACCTATACTCTGATTCAGAGCGTCACATACCTGTTCCGCTACCCATTTCGAGCGCGAATATCCAAGCGGGGAGGCTTCACTGGGATCCTGAGATAGCCTCTCCAGTATTGGCTTTGCTTTTGAGTCGCTTACAGCTGCGATGGAACTGACAAAGACAAAGCGAGCACCGGCTTCGGCAGCGAGGGCCGCCAAGTTTCGCGTACTAAGAATTTGGTCTTCGAAAGAAGGCAGTCGAAGACTGAAATTGACCGCCCAAGCAGAGTGGATGACAGCTCCAACATTTTCCAGGATACCCTTCCGGTCACCTTCCGAAAGCCCGAGGTTGCTGTCTGTAAGGTTACATGGTAGGCATACAACTTTGTCCTTGCTCTGTTGAGATTGCTCGAAAACATGCATGCCACGTTGGCTTAGAGCTTCTGAAATCCGTCTTTGAGCAGTGGAAGAATCGTCAGCTCTTAATAAACAGTAAATCTTGTCGACTTGGGAGTCTCGCTGAAGGAGGTCAAGAATGTGCGTTCCCAGAAATCCAGTAGCGCCAGTAAGTAGGACACTCTTCCCTGATTGGCTGCATGAGCTTTTCTTCAAATCCCCGAAATTGCTGTATTTCTCAGCAAGATCCTTCATCATCTTCAAATCCGACTCCCCGGGATTTTGTTTGTGGTGATGGCCTCCCTTTCTTACACGGTGGAGGTACTCTACCAAGCCATTGATGGTACCTTGGTCGTAGACGACGTTCAAAGGGAGTGATTCATGGCGAGGTGATAGACAAACCTGCTCTAGCAACTTTCGAATCTGAATGCAGGCGATGGAATCGACACCCTGGCGGTACAAGTCCTGGTCAGGTTCGATATCTCGTCCCAGTACCTGGTGAAAACAATACCGCACTGTCTGAGACAACTCATCATCAGATACATCCTTGGATGTAGATGATCTCCTGTGATCATAGGCCTGCTCGATCTCCTTTGCATACCGCTCCTCAGCCTGTCGTCGAAGAATAGTGCCCTTGCTGCTCTTCTCCAGGGCCTTTCCGCTTTCAACAGGAACAACAACTATCATTGCTTTGGTGATTCGGGCATGGCCTTGGCTCTCGCCATTCATATGATCGATATGAGGCCAGACTGAGTTGATGATATCTTCAGTGCTGGTATCCTTTGACTCGGGGAACAAGAGAACTCCGGCGTAATCTCTCCCCCCACCAATTATGAGAACATCTTGAAGTAACTTTGATGAAGCTAGTATGCTCCCTTCCACAGGTGAAGGATCAAACTTCTTCCCATTCGCGAGAGTAATCTGGGCATCGGCCCTGCTATGGTACCGCCATGCATTTTGGATGGTCGAGTGTGGTTCGAAAAGATCCGAAGTGGCGTAAGATCCATCCTCGCGGTTCGTCTTGATCAAGAAAGGCCAGCCCGGTTTGACCACAAGTTCCGAAAGACCATTGTCGCGAGACTCAAACGAAAGAAGCTTCGGGTCGTCGATCGGCCGGAGAAATTGCCATTCTCTATCATTGGCGTAGTCTCGATGCGAAGACATGAGAAATCCACATTCAGCACTTCCCATGCGCGACAACAGATTCACCTCTGCATCAACGAGTTTGTCGCCTATCGCTGGAGGAAGAGCTGCGCCTCCCACACCAACAAGGTCCATTGACTGCAGAACCTCCAGTCCTCCATACTCTTCAGAAAGCATCTGAAGCACATACGGCACTGAAGAAAAATATTTCACTGGACTTGGGCTCTTAGATCGTGCGTACTCGAGGGCTTTGAGAATGTTGCTTCCAGTGATAGGTGCGTGACCTTCTGGAAAGAACCAAATCGCAGCACCGCTTGTCCAAGCCCTTAGACAATCCGGAAAGCCCCCGTGATAGAGTGGTGTGGTTGAAAATGTAGCTGGTTTGTCTTTTCCTGGAAAACTGTACAGTGCGCCCATGACGCCGAATTGAGTTTGTGGGATGGGTTTAGGAAGGCCTGAGGATGTTCCGGATGTATGGCAGATATATGCCGTGTCTGAGACCTTGTCTGATTGTTGGAAGCTTTCTGTTGATGATTCTTCAGGATGATATCTGGGGACCATGGCGACGTTGATCTCATTGCTCAAGCCGCGAGCTCTGTGCTCGTACAACTCATCTACTAGTACATGCCTGATATGGAGAGTTTGGCATAGATGTGTAATTGCTGGTGGTGCTAATTGAGGTCTGAGATGGTGAGCCAAAGACGTTTTGATTGTGGATGAGAGACCTACGCGAGAAGCAAGACTGTATATCCCAGGCGCATCAAACCCAGCCATGTCAAAACAAAGTTGGTGCTGCTGGCTGACAGTAGGCCAATAGTCATACGTGAAGGGTCCTTTTGCGGCGGAAGGTGTTGAGATAATATTATTGCAGCATGTTTGGATGCTTCTGACAGACTCTTGAATGTCAAAAAGTATGGTATCACTGTTGATGTCAGCACAGAATCTCGATAGCTACCTCAGATCGCCAACCTTGACTGGACTTTAAATGTTTAAAAGTTGCGAATCCAAGTGCTGGAGAATCTGGAATTTTCTCTGCCTGGTCATCAATCAATTCCAGCACCGTCTTCCATTTCCTTGCGGAAGCATCTTGACCTTGCAGCTGCACCGCTTCTCCAAGGGTGCACACAAAGTAATTCGGCTCAACTGACGCCATTATAGACCATCACCCAGAGTCAGAGTATGATTGATAGATGGAATTACAGAATGAATCTATCGTGAATTTTGCTTTAGCACTGTTTCTACCCCTCATCTCAACCATCGTAGTGGGTTGAGCTGCTACTGCAAAGTCCTGCGCTACACTACAAACTCATGTCATCATCGACTTATGCTTCTGAGACAAAACGGCACAAAAAAGAGGAGCATTACAACGTCATCGATTCACGCGGACTTCACTATGACTGGATCTCTACGCGCTCCGCATGCAATGATAGACAGAAAAGAAAACAGAATTGACACGTCTTTTGAGGGGAAAGTACTGCAGTTTTCATGTTACCCCTCTTTCTGTAAATACCTAGAATTTGGTTGTTCAACATCAGAACTTTATCGCATCACACCCATTCTAGTGTGTGCTGTACTCACTTCTATTAACAGCCATGGAGCGCTCACAAGCCGATACTCTGCCTTTGGCAAATTCCGTCGAGATCCCACAACTTGGTTTCGGCGTATATCTTTCCCCGCCAGAAGTCTGTGTGAATTCGTGTCTCACTGCTTTAGAAGCTGGATATCGTCACATCGACACGGCACAGTACTACGGTAATGAGACAGAAGTCGGCAAGGCAGTCCAGCAATCCAACGTCGCCAGGAAAGATGTCTTCCTCACAACAAAGATTCTCGAGGCTGCCGGATCTGTTGATCTGAGTTATGCCAAGTGCGTTGAGAGTATTAAGAAGCTTGACCCGGAGAGTGGCTACGTTGATCTCTTTCTCATCCACAGTCCGAATCCCGGAGCTACCAAGAGGAAGGAAATGTGGCAGGCTCTTGAGAAGTTGTATGAAGAGGGAAAAGCCAAAAGTATTGGTGTCAGTAACTTTGGCATCAAGCACATCGATGAGTTGAAGCAGTTTGCCAAAGTGTGGCCTCCTCATGTGAACCAGATTGAGGTACGTTTCATATTGTTCACACAGATCCCAAATACTAACGATAAAACAGTTGCATCCCTGGCTTCAGCAGAGGGATGCAGTGTCATACTGCGAAAAGAACAACATCGCAGTAGAAGCCTACGCGCCTTTGGTGCGAAACCAGAAGGCTAACGATAAAACCCTCACCAGTATCGCAGAGAAGCACAGTATCACCCCAAACAAGGTTCTTATCCGATACTGCCTGCAGAAGAACTGGATTCCGCTTCCCAAGAGCGACACGCCGGAGCGCATTAGGGCCAATGCAGATGTTTTTGGATTTGAGCTGGATGATAAGGACATGAAGGCTCTAGATGATCTTGATCAGGGTGAAGCAGGTGCTATTGTGCAAGCTGTGGATAATTACTAGACCTGAAGTCTTCAATTAAAATTAGACATTGTGTTGGTGTTGTGAGGTTACACCAGGATCTCACCGTTACCTGAGCTACCCTAGTTCCCGGAGATCTGGATCTAGACATTGCTTATCTGGCTAGTATCTGTAGGTCAGATCGCAGATCCTGGACGTGCGGTAAACGAGGCCTTTAGCTTGGTCGAATAGAATACAAATGGGTCCTGGAGGCGTCATTGATCGTTGAAGTGTTTCAGAAATAGGTCAATTGCCCAGTGAACTTTACTCAAAAGGCCACGTCTACGGAGGAAATGATCCTCACCGACAGGCGTTGCTCTATGTGATACAACGCAGGCTACATGCATTTGCATGGGCATTTGACCACGTCTTCTTGGTTGACTCAGCCACGACGCAGAGTTTCTTTTTTCCCGCTCAATTTATTTTACTTTTGAGTAATAAACAAAATGAGAGGAATATCAAACTGTAATGGATAAATAAGCACTGCTGGATAATGACTTCATTCTCGCATATTTAATATTTTGGTGCATGACGCGCACGAAAAACAGAGTTAGCCCAACTGTCTCATCATCTCATCTCCTTTCCCCTCCTCCTCTCTCTCTCCCCCTGGACATTTTATCTCTCTCCCCTCTCTTATCACCCCACGATATAAAAAAAAGGGTTATCTCTGATCTTATCCATCCATCCATCACATCTGCACGTCCCTACCAAAATGGAAACCAACATCGACACAGCCAGAAGGCATAACGCCTATGCAACCCTCATTACCCGCGACTCGTATCTGCCAGGCGTCATCATCCTCGCCTATACCCTGCATCGCAACCACTCAGCTTACCCTCTGGTTGTCCTCTACACACCTAATCTCCCTAAGGATGCTCGCAGAGTTCTCGAGCTGGAGGCGCCAAAATGCAACATGGTGCTGCGGGCGTGCGAGCATTTGCTGCCACCAAAAAACATCAAGATGACGCTCATTGCTGAGCGTTTTGCAGACACGTGGACTAAGTTGCGGGTATTTGAGCTCTTTGAGTATGATGCTGTGTGCTACCTGGATGCCGACATGGCTGTTCTGGATAACATGGATGTTGTGTTTCAATGCGAGGAGCAGTTGCCCGATGATTGGATTGCGGCGAATCATGTCTGCGTATGTAACCTTGATTCCGACTCGTGGGCACCCGAAGACTGGAAGGCCGAGAATTGCGCCTACACACCACTGTCACATCCGACTGCGTTGAAGGAACCACTGCAGCCTACCACCACATCTCCATCGCCGCATAAGCTACTCAACGGCGGAATGTTCATCTTCCACCCTTCGAAGAGTCTTTGGGATAGGATGTTGGGAGTCTTTAACACAACGCCTTTGCTTTCAGAGTTCATGTTTCCTGACCAAGACTTTCTCGCTTTCTTCTTTGAAAACAAGTGGTACGCGCTGGGATGGCAGTACAACGCTATCAAGACGATGCGATACTGGCATCCTAACATCTGGAGAGATGAGGAAGTGATTTGTCTGCACTACATCGTCGACAAGCCATGGGCCAAGCGCGTAGGCTTGGACGGGGTGGCTGGCTACAAAGGGCTGGATGGTGTCACACATTGTTGGTGGTGGCAACTCTACCAGTACTGGGAGGATGAGAGAACCTCCGATGGCAAGGGAGGCAACGAGGCGATCGGCCTCTTGCAGAAGCTGATTGCCCCTGCGTATACAAGGGAGACTGGCGTTGGGTACTTGCAGGTTTCTTTACCTGTGAGAGCTTGAGTTTGTGCATCGATACACATAGAGTGACCTCGGTAAAGATCTGTGAAAGAATTGGATTGTGTTGCTCATGATGTGAAAGGGAAACTAGAATAATGGTTTCGAGACCTTAGCGAAACGTTTATTACAGGTGTTCTGGGTTATAAGAAAGGACGTTCATCATCTGAGTTTGTTAAGATGTAAACTACTCCACCTCCATCCACGTAGCCTTCAACTGAGCAATCTGCATCCAATCGCTCATCTTGTTCGCGTCCGCTAAGCCAGTGTGCATATTATTCATCATGTTGGCCGCTGTAACACCATGCTCCGTCTCATAGTACCCAACGGAGCTGTTTCCGTGCCAGTTCCCGTCAGTAGTTCCTGCGATGGACGCCATCCCATTCATTCCTTGGTACATAAGACTCAATTGGCCTTGCTGCATGGCTTGCATACGTTTCATCATCATCATAGACTGAATCATCTCAATCTGCGGTACTGTAGCATTGTACACTTGCACTCGCCTTGTCCCAAAAGCACGGAAGTCTTCAAGGGCCTTTTGCGACTCTGGTGATCCTGGTGGCCCAGCTGCACAGGCTGCAAGCCACATATTTCTCATTCGTGGAGACCACAGTTGGCAGATGAGAGGTCGCTCGTCGTAGACGCCCTTTACGGGGACAGATTCCCCAAGGGGAGTGTCGGCGACAAAGTTTAACCAGCAGTCTTGACACGCAAGAGCTTCTGGGTGTCCCCACCATTTACTTTTCTCCCTATTCTTGATGCCAGGACAAGTCGGTACCCCAGCCCATTTCTTCACGTAATCAGTGTAGTAGCTGAAGACACCCTTGTCAATGGCTTCGGCGAACTTTGTTATAAACATGCCCCATCGCGGACTGGCAGGGCAGAAATTACAAACGATAGTTGCCTTGGGGTCATGTTGGACAGGTTCGAAGAAGCGCTCAAGATTAGACGTTTCAAGCACTCCTTTGAAGCATGCTTCGCAGACGTCAAGTTCTGGGCAGCCGCCTGCAATGGTCCACCAATTTCCGCCGATAATGCCATTCGCAGTACAAGGGACAAGACCACATATAGCATTGGCCGCCTTCCAGAAGACGTCAAAGTCGCGACGATATAGCGCTGCTTCGAGGGCTATGCTCATATTGACAGCTGTGTCGGTCATGCTGCATTTCCACTTCTGCCCTAGCGATTCCATGAAGGCATCGAATCCGGCAGCTCGTTGGTGACGTTCAAACTCACCACCGAACGGTGTGAGGGCAAGCTTGTCAAGATAGCATGCTTCACAGACAGTCATATTCGTGATCTTACGACGTGGAAGAACCCACTGACCATTGTTGGACTCTTCATCTCTGCCTTCACATACCGGAAGGGAGATGCGTCCTTTGACAGCTTCTGTGAACCCAGTCCAGTTGTTGTGCTTCGACATCTTGACAACTATCTTCGCGATGTAGGGAATACATAGGTCGCACATCCACTTTTCGTCGGGACCTTGTTGACGGTATGGCGAAAACCGACTCTCGAAGGCTGTGCCGACAACGCGATCCTCGTAGCAGGTTTCACATGAGATGAACCCATCAACCTCGTTGTTAGCCATGCCCCACCACTTGATACCATCATTAGCAGTAGTCCAGACTCTTCCTTTGCAGCCCGGTAAAGTCAGACTCTTCTCTGCAAACCCGCGCAGCGGGCTTATGTCGCTAATCTGGAGTGCCTGAGGCCACACCTCTCTTGCACGGGGTGACCAGAAGCCACATTTAGACTCAATACCCTCGGAAGAATGGTACCGCTCAAACTCTCCCGCGAGAGGTGTGCCTGCCACATGGTCCGCATAACACCTCGTACAGATGAGGTACTGCGGAACAGCTGCCAAGCGATACCAGTCCAAAGCATATGTCACAACTCGGTCCTCTGGGCAGTAGGGAAGCGTGTCACTGACCATGCCGGTAGCCTGGCATGGAGGTGGTCCACGTGGTCCCCCCTGGTCATGAGAGGCAACGTAATCAGAAGCTGGTCGTTGTTGGTGTCCATTCTGTACGTTGAGATTGCTCATTTGAGTTGATAGAGATGCGAGGGGATCCTGGAAGTTTTCAGTTGCACCAGACTGTGCGGGAAGCAGTTGACCTCCGGTCGGTGGTGCTTGCTGCGAGCTGAGCGCTTGCTGAGCTGGCTGATACGGCTGTATGTTCTGCCCTGTTGCCATGGTCACTGGCGACACCGCATTGGAGGCAAAGTGTGTACCGCCCATAGACTGCCCATGAGTCACTGGAGGTTGCTGCGGGTGGTGCTGTTGGTTGGTAGATATCGCATGAGAATGGTAAGGTGGTTGCCCGTGTTGTGTTTGTAGTGGCTGCTGAGCTGCGGTCGGACTATAAACTTGCGACTGGATACCAGCCGTTGGTGCAGATGGGAGGATCCCACTAGGCTGGTTCAAACTCTGCAAAGGCGATGAGGGTAAAGGAGTGTGGTTTTCGCCAGGTGTTGAAGCATGGTGCATAGTTGCCGGTGCCCCTACAGTTGATGGAGGCCGTTCATAAGGTGAATGATGAGCACCGGGGAGTATCTGAGCACCCTGTTGAACAGGAATAGGTATTGAGCTAAGCGGTTGTTGTACTTGTGGGCTGCCATGCTGCTGATGTCCTGGCTGTGTGTGGTGGACAAAATTCGCCTGGCCGGTTGGTTGCTCCGTCGGCTGAGTTGCCGGAGGCATTGACCCAGTGGACTGGCCCTGAACATGTGCATGGGAAGCCTGTTGCTGGTGCTGGTGCGATGGTGGTATGGATCCCTGGTAATTCTGCTGTGGTGGCGAGAGCGATTGTGGAGGGTTGTGGACTTGGGCATATGGTGCTGTTGAGGCATTCAGCTGAGCGGCATGTGGTGATCCTGTCGTTCCAAGTGGAAGAGGAGCAGCAGGTTGATGATGATGCTGCACCTGCTGGTACATCCCCGTAGGCCCATAGACAGGCGCGCCAGTCTGAACAATCACTTGAGACGTTGGACCTGAGCTTGAACCTGCTGTCGTTGGGCTATATGATGCGCCTGAGCTGGTCTGCTGCGGCCAAGATGCCGGTTGTTGCGAGTGCAGAGCAGGATTCTGGTGCTGTTGCTGCGGCGAGAGCAGGTATGAGTGCGTTTGTCCATGACTAGGCGAAGTAATATGAGGTCCTACTTGTGGGTGCAATTGAAGCGCTTCTGTTGGAGGCGCCGGCACGGATGGCATCGATTGCTGGTGGTGCAGCACAGACTGGGGATACGGTGAGGAAGCTGTCGCTGGTGATTGCCCTATCTGTTGAGGGATCGCGGTCGGAGTACCAGTGAATCCGTTCGAAGGAGGTTGCAACTGTTGTTGTAGCTGTTGCGGATTATGCTGTGCACCTTGAAAAGGCTGTCCTGGAATGCCTTGCGATTGCTGTGGGAAAGACGCTTGATGCGGGATTGGAGGGTAGCCTGGAGCGCCGGGCGAGACACTCTGCTGTGGTGTCGGCGGCGCATGCTGAGAATGGGCATGTTGATTTTGACCATATCCTTGTGGGAATGAGTTTGTAGGGCTTAAAGGGCTTTGTGTCTGGTGCTGCGCGGGATTGTATGTCGGCTTCGGTGCTTCACCTGTATACGAAGTTGTGGAGGACGTCGACGCAGCGTTTGACGGAGCAGGATATTTGGACTTAATGTTACTGGCCAGATTGCCTAAGAAGCCCTTCCCAGATTTGTAAAGTGATTGTGCAGTTGACTGCAGCTGTCCGGGGCCTTGCGCCGAAGCACTTGGCGGAGGAGAGAATTGGGCTGCTTGCTGCTGGTATTGTTGTTGATGCTGAGCTGGGGTTGGTGGCGCTGCGACACCATATGGCATTGCTTGGTAGTTGGGTTGTTGGCCCGGAGCATATTGGTAAGGAATACCAGGCTGCGAGACGTGAGGGGATTGATGGATCTGGGGGCCCAGTGCTGCCGATTGATAGGTAGGTTGCGAAACCAAAGTTTGAGTTTGATGTTGAGAAACGTATTGGCCTTGGGGAGATTGCGGTTGATGGGTTTGCGGTGTTTGTGGGATCTGGTGCATTGGGTGGCCAGGAGGAGTCTGGTAGACGGGCTGTTGACCAGGCGCATATTGTTGACCATGGGGCGATTGTCCTGGATGAACTTGCGGATACTGTCCATGGTGTACTTGAGACATTTGACCGGGTTGATGGCCAGGCTGATGGCCCGGAGGGGGTGACTGATAACTGTTGTGAGGCGGAACAGTCGCCATCTTGAACGCTTGATGCTTTTCGACACTTTTTACTATTGCTATCAATTGCTCATAAGGTGTTCAAGGAAACCACTCCAAAGGCGTGACGAGATTAAATATTCCTCTTTGCAGCATTGAAGAAGGCCGAGTCTGGACCGTTCCACGCATTCAGCTGAAGCGTTAGTCTCAAATTCACAAGGCACAAAGCCCGACACTGCGACCCTGAAAATGCCTTGTGAACACGGCGACTTCTATTTCAAGGCGCTTTACTCGCTAATCTGTGACAGCCACCTCGCTGTGCTTACTTGTTTGTAACGCCTTTTTTTCAGCCGCAGCAGAATGGGAATGCCACCATGGAGTACGTGCAAACAGCCCACAGACAGTAGTACAAGATGGACAGTGTACCAGAATTGAGGTCTTGTTTTCATTCACCCTAGATTAAGCATATAGCTAAGCATATACACATTGCAGTCCATGCCTTGAGAGAATGGTCCGTGATAAAACCTGCACCCACCATTTCACTAGGTGAGCACTATTTTCTTTTTCTCTCTGCACACTGGACATGAAGACCAAGGAGTCACGCGGATATCGGTGGGGTAAAACGCTCGAGTACATATACCTTTCTTCCGAAATTGCGTGCAATGTACGGTTACACCCATCGTGGTGCTCAGAACCTTATCGCACTCGACGCATTTGACGATACGGCGCGAAGTGGTACACATCCTGAAATTTTAAGTTTATATAGATATATCTGATTGTTCGATAGGAAATAGATAGGTGGGGAGTATCTGGTATAGGTACGAGGTTGCTGCTAACAGCTTTTATACATTGTGGCCAAGTCAGTGATTACATACCACACGAATCTACTATGTGTATATCCGTCTGCCTGACTGTCACCTTTCCTGGCAGTCACTAACTTGCTTTGTGTCCATAGTAAAGGCTCGGAAGTGTGATCACTACGGCGCGGTATGATTTGCCGTGATTTCGCTCAAGACACTTGGAAGCGACTTTCAGCACGCAGTGGCTAACAAAGACGCCTACTGGCGAACCCGAAGCATTTTCCATATGACTGGATTGTCAAACGCTTCTATGGGATAAACACAATTCACAATGAAGTGGGAAGCATATCCGTGATTCATGCCAAAAACCGATTCGGGGCCGTACTAATAAGTCACAATTCGCTTTCATCTCCACTTCGGGTACAAGTCAAATCACAATCCCTGAGTGTTCCCTATCTTGTATAAGTAAGTACTTTGAGAGGAACAGCCAGGTGTCAGCCGGAACAGCATTCTCTACATCGTGGATCCGTCTGATTTTGCTAGTACGCCAATGTGAGGGTCGTATAATCGTCCTAGTGAATTCGTAATGTAAAGCTGAACTGGCTCTCTTTTCGACATACGTTCTGGCATGCACGAAAACTATGCTGATAGGCACAGCCGAGATCATCAGGGTCATTAACAGTAAACTGGAGTTGCCTTTCAACAACGAATCATCATCGCTAACTTGGCCGAGTGGTTAAGGCGCTGTGTTTAGGTTCTAATCAGAAACCAAACCCGCAGTGGGAAACCGCGGAGGTTCGAACCCTCCAGTTAGCATAAAGCGATTCTTTTTTTACGTTTTCGTTCTGTCGAACACGGTTTCTGATTCACAGTGTACTTTTTTGTCTTGCCTTTTGCTCTGGAATTGCCGCCAAGCCGACGACAGACGCATCAGTGGGAAAATAAGACGCACTACCCATCGTTGCAGCTTTCTAGTTCCAGATACTACTTGTGCAAAGAATATCCTCATTTTATAAGTCTACCCTGTGTACGCTCATGACTTCCGATTCACTCACTATCCAACCAAAGCTGGGCAGTATTCAATTACAGAAACCGAGAAGCAACCTTCCACACCCCCCAGGTAGCACCAAACAAAGCCAACCACGACAACAAACCCTTCGCAATGAATATTCTTGTCACCATCTGGAACGTCTTCTTCTCATTCAATCGAGGAAATGGCTCGTTCGGCACCTCTTTGCCCAAGAATTTGCAAAGAGGCTCCCAGCCATCCTCGGCCTTGAAGATAAGCACTTCCCGGTTCCGCTTCTTGGCTTCTTCAAGCACAAGTTGATAGTAAGTATCGTAGACTTCAGGGCTGAAGATCTTGGTCGCGCCATACTCCTCCTTACACTTCTTAATCGATTCCAAATTTAGCTGGTACCACAAGCGGTCTGTGGCCCAGAGCAAACCAATCCACTTGAACCACGGGCTGAAGAAGAACTTGAAGCTGTCTTCGGCGCTCTTGGCCCACACCTTGCCGTCAGGCCTCATGTTGACAACAATCTTAGCTTCAGGATATTCGTCCATCAGGTCGGGTGTGAAATAAACAACCGGGAGATCGCAGATAGACCGATGGCCGTGAATGAGCTGACGCACCATCTTCTTGCGTTTAGCGTCATCTTTTTCACGCAGTGCGTCGATGAAGAGCTGCAGGCGGGATACGTGAGGGAGGATTTCTGCCATGTGCATACATGGGCCGCAGCCGAGTTTTTCAAAGGCCGCTTGCATCGACGATGTGGCAGCTCGAGGGAGTCCAGCTCCAATGACGACAAGAGGGACTGCCTCTGAGTCCGGGTTGCCAAGACCACGAGGATCAGTTATGAAGCGCATGATCACGATTCGAGCCAGGTGGGTGATTATGTTCAAAGGTGGAAGTTTGAGAACTGTGCTAGATCAGGATACAGGATTGTATATGTATCAAGTCCAGTGGATCATTGCTGACCTTTCGGGTTGCTGCCACGGATCTTATAGCTCATCTCACCTATCATCCGTGGATTCCAAACAGCAGAGATGTCAGATAAGCCGCCAGGCTCGCCCAACTCGAGTCAAGCAGTTGGTACATGAACCTCTGTTTACTTTATGGAAGTGATCATGTACCTTCAACTAAGCCTCTTCTCTTACTCCGGACTGCATCACGTAAATGGAGTCATCTGGATCGTTAGTGCTGACGACATGCGGCACAGCACTGTTTTGAATCACTAACCTTATAATTACCTCTGGCGGCTAAATCTTACGACTGGCGGGGTAAGACGTGATGATAAACTGCTCTGATTATTGTGGAAGCATGGATTGTAATGCGTGGTGTTGCTAGTCCCTAGAATAGGTAGTCTTCTGAGACTTGGGGAACGAACCTTCAACTGACTTTAACACGGCAATAGCCGGTAGGACAGTACTCTTGCCAGTATAGGTTACTGAAACTGCCAAGTTCGAATGGATGGGTAGCTTCAATGGTTAATTAGCCGGTCATAAGAATATTGTCAGCTTACTCTCACGATATTTCATGCGCAAGCGTACCGTTCACTTGGATGTGGCGACATATTTTCAATTGGGATTGACCTCGTCAGCCTTTCCACGCAGATTCTCCTCACACATTTACCTTACACTGACAAATTGAAAAAGTCACAGGAAAATATTTTAATGGTAGGACTATAGTCACAGCATGCTCTCAATCCGTGACCAAATGGTACCTACGTTACCTCAAATAACCATGGAATCCTGCGCTACCTACCCTGAACCCAACCCTTGATATCCAGAATACCCAATTCCGTATCTTACATGATCATTGGTATCGGGAAGGGCATGGGAAAGCGTAGGTAAGTGAAATGCTCGTCAAGATGAAAGATTAAAGAGAGCTTGCTCTGGACGCACGTTGATCGGCCTTGGTTCCTCATCTAAAGCTCGATGACGACAATGACATCATCACGATCGCATCGTTTCAACAGAGCAGCATTCTCTTTTCTTTCACAGTGACGAAACTGACACGCGACATGATTCGCACTAGTTGCATCTCAAAACGACCAACACAAAGACTCTTTACTTTACTTTCACATTACAAGGTATTCTCTACTTTGGTTCCCTTGCAGCGAGGATCGTCATCCAAGCCTATCAAAATGAGTTGGATGGACAGCTGGAGTCGTCCCTCTAAATCTCAAGCAACACCAGCGCCTTTCTACCTCTTACCGGGAGGTGAGGCTACACCTTATTGTCATTCATGCGGAAGGGTCATCAGTACTCGTCGGAGTACAGCAACTCAAAACACCAATACTCCAGCGAAATACTGCTCGGGACGATGTAGGACACAGAAGCCAGGCAAGCTGGACCGGGAGCTTGAGAGAGCATTTGTCAAGTTATTGAGTGCGGAAGAGAGCGCCTCTACGGAAAAGAAACCTACAAAGGGATCATCGGGCAAGCACAAGAAGGGGAAGAACAGCAAGGGCGATAATCGAATCTTGGTGTCGTGCAGTGCGGCAGAGCAGCTTGTCTTTGGGCCCAACCGAACGTCGATGGAAGAAGAACATGAAGAAACTCACAGCGAAGACGAGGCACCCCAGGCATCTGAGCCTGCCCAAGCGTTCTCCGAGCCAAGGACATCTGAAGAGGACATGGACCTCGCGGGAAATCTGAACGAAGAAAATCACATCGATGGTGATGTCCTCGCGCGCATGTCAGTCCGCAGCGGCACACGCATCCGCCCACCGCAATCGGTTTCGGAAGTCAACGGTAGTGTAGGGGGTGAGAAGGGCCGCGCAGAGAGGATCCATGAAACCGACGAAATGCTGGAAAAGCGCAGACAAGGACAAAAGAGAGCCAAGGAGCGTGAGATGACCAAGTGCGCGGCACGAAGGGGCGTTGTCTTTGGATTTTCTGTGAACGACGATGGTGGGGAGAAGCGCCTTTGTGAAGCTGTCATGTCTGGAAAGGTCGTGGAGCCGAGCTTTGCCAAGGGGGACTGGGCGATACGTTGGCGGGAGTAGTGCGGGTAGTATGTCTGAAGTCGGTTCAACTGGATGATGAGTGAGTCTGATACAGTAGTAGTGTCTGTGCAAGCCAAGGTATTTGCTCGAGTCGCGTAAGTGTACATGCCACTGGCTTCGGACCGACAGCACCAGGTGAGGGAGTGGAATCCAGATAACTTATCATAAATATGATGCATGCTCAGAGTGATCTGCCATCCGACTATCGAATGAATATTACCAAAACTGAGAGGCCTTGATGAGTGGGCGGAGTAGACGGACGCAAGATGGACGACATTAACTTTCCGTTCCATGGACGCTGGACAGGTTCCGTCGAGTGGCTAGGTAGGCAGGCTTATCTGTTCAGGGGACGATAGCGCTGTGGAGTTGGTGATTTCCCGCCCGTAGAGTAGCACTCCGCCACTCGCCGTCAATAATCCAACTGCCAGTCGAACGGCTACGATGGCCACAGATGTGGTAGCCGGAAACACAAAAATCTCGTACCATACCTATCTTCCTCGATTCCTTCGCGCCTCTTCACAAGTGCCAGATAGTGCTATATCGTGCGCTATCGATCGGTACGGGGGTCGCAAGAGATTGGCAGGTAAAATGGGCCCCCTAGACGGGCTTCCAGTGCCCCGAGCGCTGTTGATCCCCCCATCTTACCAAGACAGACGGTCATGGCATGGGCGTTGTCATTCACAAAACATCCAAACCTACCTACTCTTTCACATCTCAATTGGAGGGAGCACGAGGTTGAATGGTATGGCGTGATAAAAGCCATCGACTGCGAAATGATGTTTTAAAGTCCTGGACGGTTCTGTTGGAACAGTCTAGAAGGATACTCTATTCAATCCAGGGGCCTCAATCTCACTCCTGTCGTGTAGGATTCAGCTTTGAACCACCAAGGCATAGCGCCTTGTGATGGCTGCCACACTTTTCGTAGTAGACCTCGCAATCGCTGAGCCTTGTAACGGTTCCTGAAAATCGCCTGATGTTGTTCACAGCATGGGCATTTGTTTTTGAAGCACATGGGAACAGGGCTGGCTTGCATCTTACGAGTCAAGGCAAGGTGATTTGCTACACGAGCCCTTAAAGCTGTTTTGCAGGGTAGTCAAGGAGGACTACGACTCTTGAGCGTTTAGCTCGATCGGGAATTATCACAGACCTTTCCGCAACGGCCAGAACCCGTATCTGAGAGGGAAGAGATAACAAAGCAACGCTAATGAGTACTCAATACCTCGAGTGTTTTAGCTGATTGTCTTGGAAGGCTGTTCGGGAGAGCGGATATCGCCCACCCATCTACTACGTCGTAAGCTCAGGCGATAACGCAGCCGAGTACCGTCCAGCGCCATCCATGGATGTTCGGGGCAAGGTGGCGCCCTTTGTGCTGTAAAATTAATGCTAAGGCGGAAAGAGTAGGTGGGTAGCGCAGAACAATTCTCAGCCATTGGCGTCCCGGGACACGCTTCCGCTCAGCAGTGATACAGCCCAGTGGCCGACTGGAAGCGTTATTGATGGACAGTTGAAAGAACGCTATTCTGGTTTGTGGCGCTATATATATCCCCGAACGGTGATAAGGTGTCCCCTAGAAAGTAGCCAACCCAGTAGCGCAACAACTCATAGGTTACAATCAGTTTCATTTCTTTTGGCCAAATGTTGGCTTTTGTGACGGATGATAAGAAGGAAGAATACACTTTACGCTAGTCAACGGATTAAATAGGGACCGAGGCAGTCAAGAATCCGGTTGGTGTACGAAACCCTTGCTATCATTCAATGAAAGCTGAGGCCATCTCTTTGTACAGAAACAGGAGGTGCTTAAGCTCGTGATACCGCATGAGGTCTAGCTATTTGCACATGGTACAACCAACAAATGATGAGACGAGGTGAGAGTACTGCCGAATGACTCGACTTACCAACAATCAACGGCTTGCAAAACTTGTACTCGGTCGTACTTATGAGAACAAAGATAATGCGGGCAATGGCGGTTACTCACGCTTGGTAAAGCTGAAGCTGAGACGCCTTTTTTCATTGACGGAGTGAGCTTCCTCTTATGTCGTCTTCTATTTCAAGCCTCCTCTGCAGAATCACCCCAATGGCTGCCTTTTACGCCGCAGGCCGACAACTGCCGGTGTTCCAGAATTTCAAGAAGCATACAGCTTGAAATGAGAGGCGTAAGTAAGCAGGTTTTCCATTATTTGCATGTTTGGTCACCCTTTGAAAACCTCGGATAACGCCAACAGTGTACTTATCCTGACTAGATATAGAGCGCCCAGACTTTTAGCAATGGTACTCTACAGCGACTATTTGTAAACTTACCTGATTATCCAGGGGTCCACGCATCCATCGCTTCGAACTAAATTTTGAAGATGCGACTGGTTAGAGCAAACAGCGTTATTGACGACATTGCGACAACCCCTACCATGGTCCATGTCATGATTGCTTGTCGTCGAGGAACCAGCTGTAAGCGAGCGAGCCACTAAAGAATACTTGCAGTAGTCAGAATTTAATTCATCAAATTAATATACAACGGACCGAACAAGTTGGTTTAAGGTCTACGTCACTGACTGGACTAACAGTGGTTGGAAAAGGTTCCCTCGTTCGAGACAAATTCCCTCAGGTACGGAAGCATGCGCTAAATAAACCACCATGCACGAAATAACTAGGATGAAAATGGTTTTGTTTGTCACGTTTTCTTTGTTATGCACTTCTCTTTTTCAACAGGTCTTATCTGACCAAGTCGTCACACAGCATAACATGCCAAGACTCTATGGCTGAAAGAACTGACTCAGTCGTTCTGGAACAAAGCCAAGTCAAAGGCTGAGACCCCCCTCTACCCCAGACACTCGGTACGCATCAAGTCTAGCCAAGCCCAACAGTTGACCCCCGTTCCCCGGATTCCGCTAAGATAAGCTACCATACCACAAGTGCTATAATCAAGGGGAGGGACCTCCCTGAATGTTTTCCAAGGATAAGGTTAGGTATACCATGACTGCTGGCTGGCCTTCCTTGTTCTTTTCAAAAGCACATGAATCCCCCACTGAACATCCCTCAGCCCTCTTTTTCTATCTGTCCTAGTCAGTGAGCCATTCGCTCGGGTTCGTTGCCATTCATTATTGTTTTTTCTTTCTTTCCTTTTTGCTACTGTACAGTCTGCTTTTGTATACTCGAAACTGTGGCCTTATATGTCGCAAAGTCAAGCTCAAGTTCACCATGAGTCTCAAGTCAGACATCATCAGCGCCGTTGTCATCACTTGGGTGGCGGCCTTGTTGGCGCAGATTGCTCGTGTATTTGCACGACGCATGACAAAGGTACAGTGGTGGTGGGATGATTACTTTTGCCTCGGTGCCTTCGTGAGTTTCGTCCCCCTGTGAAGCTAAATTAATCTGTGACTTACAATGCTGTGTGTAGCTCGCTGGCATAGGATACAACGTCGTGATGATCTACTGTAACTATATTCCCTCCTTGCATCAGTGCCTACAAGTGTGCTAACCGAACCAGGGGCCGAAACATGGTACCTAGGAACAGCGATCCCCGATTCCGTGAGCGACGCAGAGTATGAGAACATCAACCTCCATGCACGATTGATGCAGTTTCTTATCTCCATGACTTACTCTTACTCCATTGGCTTTTCTAAACTCTCTATCCTTCTCTTCTACTGGCGTATCTTCAAACAATCCGCAATCCGAATTCCCATCCAGGTTCTTCTTTTCCTCAGCGTATCATGGATCATCCTTCGCACATTCATGGTTATATTTCACTGCATTCCCGTCCAAGCCTATTGGGATAAGACTATAGACGGTGCTGTATGCAAGATCAATGATTCTCAGTTCTTCTTCGGTACTTGTCTCACTCATTTCGCCCTCGACGTTGTCATATTGACCTTGCCGATTATTGAAGTCTTCAAACTTCGACTTCGTCTGGGACAGAAGGTGGCCATCACAGCTCTTTTTGTCATTGGTTTCGTGTAAGTCACCTCAATTATCCATCATAGTAAATCCGCTAAGAGAGACAGTGTTTGTCTTGCCTCGACATTTGTAGTTATCGAATCGATCAGATATGATGTTAGTACAACTCAGATGCCGCGCGACATGGCTAGAAACGACATGTGGGGCTGTGTCGAGATTAACATCGCTGTTGTATCCGGTAAGGCTTCCCTCGAATATCTTATCCTCTAATACTGATGATACCAGGATGCTTCCCCCTTTTACGTCCCATCTTCACCAAGATCCTCCCCAAGAGATTCCTCAGCTCCGCTGGAAGCAGCCATCCTATCAGCAGAACGACCAACGCCATACGCCTCACCACCCTCAACCGCACCATCAAAGATAGAGAAGCAGACGATAACAGCTCAACACACCAACTCGCCGATCCAGAACGTGGAATTCATGCAGATTTCGAAATCATCGATGCTAAGGAGGGTCCCCAGACATATATCTCCAGTCGTACAACAGAGTCTTTGCATTCGCGAGAGCATGACATGACTGGCATTTATGTAAGGAATGATGTGGTACAGGAGATTGAAGAACCAAAACATACATACGGTTTGGGACGATAGATTTGGTTTGTGTTTGGCCATATAATATTGCGCGTTCTCTTTTTATATACCCGAGGAATATTCCATAAAGATATGATGGAGCAAGAACAGACTTAACAGCTGTCTCTAAAGTTTGGTTCTGCAGCGTGATTAGCAGTGTCGAGCTACTACGGGATCATGGGTATGCGTTATGCTCAATTTACGTAGCTCATCTGACAATGGTTGGGATGATATTATTGAAGGATCTGCACGTTCGATCAGACCACGGGTTGACCTGACACGCCGATCCTGGCTTGGACCTAGTATGTAGATCAGTTGCAACGTTTTCGATCGAGTAGGCCGCTAGCGAGATCACCTCACTTAGAGTGTCGATCTCCCGGTCACGAAAATGACAGATTTACATTCAAAATCGTAACATTTAATTCTGTAATATCTACAGCAATATTTTATAGCGGTTCAAGCAAGAATCCAAAGGTAGTCTCCTCTGTCTTAACCATCAGGTCTTCACGAACAGCAGGCCCACAGGCACCTGATCCGACACCCGCAACCTTGTGATCCAGTCTGATAAACACAGCATCCTCTTCAAACAGGTCCGGAGGATGCTTCGCGTCTTGAATAGTTGTATCTCTGTGGTTAGAGGCCAAGAAGCTGAAGTGAGCTCCGTCCAAACGGGTAGCACGAAGACCGATGCTAGGTGACTTGGAGTCTCGCAGTGTCACCCATCGGGTATCTTCCCGGTTTCCGTTCTCTTGGGGTACATCGTATGAAACCTGGAGGTCAGAAATAGACTGAACGTCCCAGATGCCCACTCGCTGGGAAGTCTTCTTATCAGGATAGGACTCGCCAGGTCCACGGCCGAGCCATTTCACATGTTCTAATGTCTTGCTACCGTAGAGATTAAGGCCGATTCTGGGAACATGGTCAGGAATGGAACCCTGAGGGGAGAGACGAGTGACGTTGACGCTTAGTGCACCAGTGAGGTAAACCGTGTACTCAATCTCGCAATCCCAACCCCAGAAGAGCACAGGGGGCGTGATGAACGTCTTCGACTTCAGCACGACCTTTTCTGAGCTGGAAGAGTCTACAGTGAACGACCGAAGTTGAGACTCGAGTTGGTCAACTCCGAATCTCTGCCAATAAGGAACCGCGCCAGGAACATCGTTATCAGTCTTAGGTCGCCAGAAAGATGGGATGACCGCGGCTTGAGTCTTGGGATCAAAATCGAGCAGCGTCTTGCCGTTCAAAGCCCAAGTCTTAAGGGTGCCGTAAGCGCGATTAAAAGTAAACTCAAAGTCCTTGCCGGAGACTGTCACGGTTGAGAGCTTCTCGGAAACGGATAGTTTGGAGGATAGAGTATTGCTAGCGACAGAGGCGGTTTGGGCAGAAGTCTGAGCGGCATGGAGTTGGTGTTGAGACCAAGCGATCTCGTGTCCTGCAGGAGCCCAAGCTGTCGAGTGCTTGAGCGAAAGAGTAACCGTCAAGTAGACCTCGCTATCCTTGCTGTAGTTCTTGGCGTCAACGGGGAGAGAAACGGATTGTGTCTCGCCAGCTGGGATATCGGGAACATCAAAGGATGCTGACTGGATCAGAGTTGACCTAATGGATGATTAGCATCTTATTGGGCATTTCCTCGATTTGCGACTTACTCTTGCCCAAGCTGCTCGACTTTGTAGGAAGCGGTCAAGTGTTCCAGTCCCGCAAAATCATGTCGGTTTTCGATCTTGAGCTCGCCATCGCTGTAGGAGAATCCAACGGGCTGGATGACCTTCTTGAACTCGACGAGGCCAGGAGTGGGCTCATGCTGACTGTTCAACAAGCCATCCATCACAAATGTTCCGTCGTTGGGGGTGTCACCAAAGTCACCACCGTAGGCATAGTAGCCAGCACCTTCGTGGTCATCCTTCCACAGACCGTGGTTGGCCCACTCCCAGATGAAACCACCTTGAAGACGGGGATAGTCACGGAACGCTTGCTCATAGTCCTCAAGCCAGCCTGGGCCGTTGCCCATAGCGTGGCCGTACTCACAGAGCACGATAGGCTTCTCGAACTTGCCATCTTTGACGCCTTCCTCCTTGGCGTATTTGATCAAGCGCTCGACAGTGGGGTACATATAGCTGTACATATGTGTTGTCTCGGCCTGTTCGTCTCCCTCGTAGTGGATCAATCGTGAGGGATCAGCCTCAGTTGCATACTTGAACATGGCCCTGTGGTTATCCCCATAAAAGGCCTCGTTACCGAAACTCCAAATAATAACACTGGCATGGTTCTTGTCACGGTTGAGAACAGCGTTGATACGGTCGAGATAAGCTTCTTTCCAGTCAGGGTTGTTAGAAGTGAATTGCGCAGCCTTTCCAAAAGCAAGCTTCTTTCGCTCGCCGTAGTCCATGGATTCGGGAATATCAAGAGGCCTAGCGACAGCATCATAGAATCCGTGACACTCGAGATCGGCCTCAGCCATAACCCACAAACCATACTCATCGCAGAGGTCGAGTATACGAGGATCATGAGGCTGGTGTGCGCATCGAAGAGCATTGATGTTGTGCTTCTTCATGATCAGAAGATCGCGCTTGGCGAACTCAAGTGGTACGGAACGGCCAAGAAGTGGGTGGTGTTCGTGACGGTTGACACCTCGAAGACGAATGCGCTTTCCGTTGACAGTCATGAGGCCATCCTTGAGCTCGACCTTTCGGAAGCCAACACGTTGCTGAACCTTGTGAAGCACAGTGTCCGAGCCTTCGGCCTTTAGTGTAAGCTCCGCTGAGTACAAGTACGGTGTCTCTGCAGTCCATTTCTGAGGATCCTCGACGTCGAGCTTCAAGTCGACCTTCTTGGAGTTTCCGTCAACGGAAGTTTTAGTAGAGCCGATGACAGCCCCGCCGTTCTTGGCGAGTTCAGAGAGTGTAAGCTCAAGGACAACACCCTTCTCAGATGAGAGATCGACGGTGGCAGTCAGTGTCGCATTCTTGTAGCTGCTATCAAGATCAGGCTTGACAAAAAAGTCATCAATTCGTGCTGCAGGGAATGAGATGAGATAGACATCTCTGAAGATTCCTGATTGAGGTCAGTATTTAATCATCTCAGCTATGAACTTGAGAAACGCACCAGAAAGCCACCACTGATCCTGATCTTCGATGTAAGTGGCGTCAGACCACTGATAAACTCGTACAAAGAGTTCATTCGCCTCCTCTCGGTTCACAAAAGCCGAAACATCGAATTCTGAAGGGTTTCTCGAGCCCTGGGCATACCCGACGAGGGTGCCATTCACGAAGACGTGATACGCGCTATCTACACCGTCGAAGCGCAGTCTGAGCTGAGAGTTTGCATCCCATCCTGCGGGAACGTGGAATTCCCGCCGGTATGTTCCTGTAGGGTTCTCTGTGGGAACATATGGTGGGCAAACAGGGATGGGATACTGGACGTTTGTGTACCATGGCTTTCCGTGGCCTTGTAGCTGCCAATGGCCAGGGACTTGAATTGGCTCATATGTGATGTCTTTTGAGTTAGGCTCAGGTGCCTCAATGGCTGTTCCAGCAAGGGAAAAGTCCCATGTTCCGTTGAGGGAGATTGAAGTCTCAGGAATATGATATGATCTGGTAGGAAGGGTGTTTCTTCTAAAGACAGCCTCATTGATGTAGTCTGGTCGAGAAGGGTCCTCTTGGAGAGAGATGCCCTTGGCCTGTTCTGTGATACCTCCACCCATTTTGACGTGGAAAAGAAAAGATCAACAATGTTTGAATCGTTCAAAAGTACACTCTGGAGGAATTCCTGAGCCTTTATCTCTTGATATCCGTCTACGCCATCGGTCAGCCCCGCATCGTGATACGTTTCTACAACCTGCTTCCCTTATCCCCCAAACACGTGCTCCGGACTGGTTCGGGGAACTTGGAACATCCACTGAAATCCATGATAGGTGCGGATACGTGTCTCGATTGGCGGTGATCTTTTCTGGTTAAATGGCTCGACGAATTCGTGTGACTGAAATGGGACTAGCGAGATGGCTGAGGTTACAGCGTCCGGGGAAGCCGGAGCCGGGGCGGGGAAAATGTGGAAAGGCTTGGGAAGAGGTTGGAGAAACCGAAAGCGAGTAATGCTTGCAGACCTTCAATTCACATGATGCATTTTGCGAAACGAGGGGACTGGTATTGACTTTTGGCTAGAGACATAGTCCGGTTAAACTGTTTCGGTCTCATTGGAATTGGGAAACCAGTTTTGTGAAATACTTAAGCTTAAGTTGAGAAGATATCGATTAAGAAGACACGGTTTCTGAAGAAGACTAATGGCTTAATATTCACAACCCAACAATCTGAACCTCAAATTAACTTGAAACTCAGTTAACGGTGTTTTCATACCCTGTCTCGTTGTGAAAGGTCATCGAAGCCATACAACCTCCTCGTGAATATAGTTGGTCTCGGGTATGTCGTTTCTCAAGTGTGTCAAGTTGGATTCAATCATCACGTATCACCACAATCCAACATGACACATGTGAAGGATATGCATCTGAAGATGATCTGATTTAAGAATCTATGCAATTGAAGGCTAGTCGAAAGAGCGGACTCTGATCGTCCTGTCTACCATTTGAAACGTGTCTAGAACTTTCGACCCAATATAAGGATGAGAACCTATCCGGTCAACGATGAAGGAACAAATATGATACTTAATTGTCTCTAGATACGCTGGTAAATCTTCAGGTAACCATCTATCTTTATAGTGGAATCACGAAAACCAAAGAGTGACGTAGGGAATTCGGCCATTCCCTACTTTGTCAAACAATGCAAGCCTGTAATTTGCTGACACGTTACCCTAAAACAACGATGGGAACAGACAGATATCAACTAGCTTTATTCCCGAAGAAATTTCAAACTTACCTGGATTCTTAGGTTGCTGCCTAAAGCATATTTCACAACGTGGCCGGTCGGATGAGGTTATGATGTGTTATAAGAGAGAAGCAATTGGACTCATTTTGAATATCTCGATCTATCTAGTTTAGGAACATATATTTTACGCAATATTCTCTCACGTCGCCACTAATCTATCACATAGTAAAGTTTCGTCAGAATGACCTCGTCCTCCTCATCCATCGCAAGCAGTGACGCCAAATCTCCTCAAGATGGACAACCTGGACGGAGCGATATTTGGAAACAAAATACGGTGAGTCAATCCTGGAGTTTATGATTACATCTTTCCCTACTCACAAGTCTAAAGAAAGTTACGAAAGTCCTGATTGGGATTGTGGTGTGCATCGCTTTGCTAGACCCCTTGAGAGTAAGATGCTATTCGTTGACGGATGATGGTGTCACTGACGTATCTGACCAAGTCTCTCATTGAACTCGGGTACGATGTACTCGGATATCACAAAGGGGTCCTCCCCACTTTGTTGGATTCATCCTGTGGCTCTTTCTTCGGAACCGCTGGCCCTGATGAAGAGATCCAATACATATACAAGGTGAGTATTCATGCACTCCATATAACTCATATCGGCGTACTGAAGCTTTGCAGAGAGTCGGAGATTCATGCGATACAGAAGTTGAACGGGAGACTATCCATGGCGCAGTTCGGGAGCAGATCCGAAAAAACGGCCTAAGCCTTTGCCGTACTCAGTGTTTGGACCTTACCAAGACTGGCTTCTGGAACGGGTACCTTCTCATCGGCCCACGTGAGGGTTTCGACTTTGACATATACTGTGGGCCAGAACTGCCAGGGCTTAAATTCGGAGATTGTGACTACAAGTATGGAAACCGCTACTGATCAATATCGCATGCCGACGAGTAAGCGCCGGTGATAAAGCCAGCTTTGGCCCTGGTAGCTAGAAACAAGAGTGACCTTGAGCTTACAATTTGTATTGGTAGTCTTCCAAATACGAGAACGGGAGAATGTTGGCCCTGTGAAAAGAATACGTTTGCTTTGACGTGCATTAGAAGACAAATTTAAGTGCGCTCCTTACAAATACAAAGGGATTTTGCGTCCTCCGTCACAGTTGATGTTGTGGTTCCATATCTTCTAACTCAATAACAGTCCCTGATATAACTATCCGCCTGCTGAATCAGCCACATACTTCGGTCTACACTAGGCGAATCCCCTCCAAAAGACATATCTCGCCAGTTCCGGAATAGACGTTCTAGGTGAGTCCCCACGAGTGTTGCACGTGTACCAATAAACTCTTTAAGGGCGGGAACATGGGAGGCGGCGAGTATGATGAGCATAGCTCCAGACATACTGATCAATGTTAGCATGTTCTGAGTTCTGCAAATGTCAATACCTACGAGAGCGAACAGATCCAGGTGTCGACGAGAACTGTTTGTGAGAACCCCCTAAGGTCTAAAGCATGGAGAAGACATGCATCGAGACAGAGCTTGCAGTTGTTCATAACATCCGGTATAGCTGGGGTAACCGCTGAAGTAGAGGTCCTGGTATCGTCATACCTACTGCTCAGCATCCACATCAAGTACGGTCGATAGATAACTCCCTTGCAGGTGAGATATCTTTGTCTTAGAAATCCGCCAGCTGCGGTTGCTACCTCCTCTGTGTCGACGTTAAACGAAAAAGACGCCGGTAAGACATCACGCCAGTCATCTAGCTGACGCTGAAGCTCGGCCACGATTCGAGGGAACCGGGTGTGATCAAATGCGGCACCTGTGTCTCTTGCGTATAAGAGCTGATGGACTCGGTTGAGAAGTCGGCGCATGCTGATGCACGCGAGGAAGTACAGGGAAGATTCCTCTTCGACAATTTCGGATGTGTGTGTATGATAGGTACTTGGAAGTGGGACGGAGGACTCCACACGGGCGATTCCAGACGGAGGACATGCTGACAGTTCGGCCATGTAGTCACTGGCGGCGGTTAGTGGCGACAAAGAACGCGACGAAGACAAGTGTTAATCCATACCTCTCCAATATGTAGCATGACCAGAATATCCTACGAATCCTTTCTTCAGAATCCTTATCATGTTTGTTGGTGGGATACGATAGTAGGAGCATACACCGCGTAGCTGTAGCACTTAGATACTCCCAGGCCTGAAGAGGCCGAACTAACGATGCGAAGTATAGACTAAAATATCAGCCGCCAGCATGTAATCGGTTTTGTCTTACTTACGCAGTGAAGAACAGACATTGTGTGCTTTGAGAATCAACCTGTAGATGAACAACATGAAGTTTCTTCAATGCCAACTGGAAATAGATATCTCCCAACTTCCTCTTTCTTAATCTTTTGTCCTTTTCAGCAGCGTCCGGCTCGATGGTGAAACGTAAGTCCTCAGCGGCTTGGCTGGCGCAGCCCAGGGCCAGCGTGAGTAGGCAAAGACATGAGTGTACTGTATCCTCGGCAGGCATCCCACTCTGGAGTGTCTCACGTATACTGTTAAGTTGCTCTTGTGACATGGATGGATACCAAAAGTTGACATTTCGTTCGAAAGCTTCCAGAATGGATATGATGTCTTCTGCGTCGACGTAAGGGTACATAGGGTTTGCTGCGACACTCAAGGGTGAACGTGATTGTTCGAGGTAGAATATTGATTCTCCATCATGGCGTAGGAGTGGAAAAACGTCAAAGTGAGGCCATTGGAGGATTGACTCGGTGGTGGATGTGTGCATGGAATCCAAGACTGCGTTCTCGTAGTTGTTGACATTCTCGCGATGATCCTGACTGGTGGGAGTGTGGATGGCCTGGCTCTGGCGTCGGAGATTGAGATCTGGGGAAGAACCGGAGAATGAGTTGGTGCGATGTGTATGAGGAGAGTTGTTGGCTTGTGGTTGGCAGACTAGCTGTACGTTGGCCGGCTATGTAAAACAAGGTTGGATAGGAACATGTCTAGAGATGTGTGATACTTACAATTGTAGATCGTAGTTCATGGAGTGTCCTTTCGACCCTCAGGACACTTTCTAAGATCAAATCATTCTTGCTTCTTCTTGAATCGAGGTTACCACCATGCAGTCGCAGATCAATAGCCAATGGGACTTACGAGTTCGCCTCGGATCCATAGGTGCAGTGATGGCCGATCGCTGCACAAGTTGCGCAAGGATTATTCCCGTCGCATCTATCGCCGCCTCATCAGTCCAGCTGCCAATTGTTGCTCTTGTGGTAGGATCGGCCTTACCTTGTTTTGCGGGTACGACAGGCATCACACTGCAGCTAATGAGCCCTTGTCAAGCAACATATTCAGCCTCAGACTCACTGCATGCGACGTTCTGAGTCTCTTCCGTTGTGGCCACTCGGCAGAGTCATCGACAGCGTGTTCCATGGCACTGGGATGAATGGAAGTGAGACAGTTGTTGTGGTTTATCGTTCCGGTACGGGCCGAGAAACAAAAACGTGGGGAAAGGGGGACATGATGAAGTAAACGAGTAGGTGATCTGAGGGATCAGCAGACCTTCGGGGAAGATCGGTCCGACATTGATTGAGGACTTTGATTGGAGCGGAAAGGAATCTCATTCCCCAGAAAAAACAGGATGTTTACCCCAGCTTTCGTAAGCAGGTCCGATTGGTCAATTTGAGACATAATCAAGGAACGGTGCAAAGCTTGATGGACATGAGACCTCCAACCGGCGCAGGGTTTGTTTAAACATGCAGATCGGGATACGACTCCGAGGAGTCGCTGTTCCTACCGAGGTCCCTCAATGTCTGAGGGCATCAATTGGGAATCCGCGAATGACCGTTGAAAGATGGGCTACGACATGATCACAACCAATTCACAATTCCATATCACAAGGTACACAGGGTTGAATCAGTATCAGATACTACAGTTCAACTTGCACGTAGTGGTGATTCAATTGTGCTATAAAGTATTTGGTAGCTTAGGTATCGCACAAATAACAAGTCAAATATGCCAATTACCAGCTCAGACCTCCCCCGTAAGCTTGCCGTCACCAGTCACGTTCATCGTGTTAAGGACAGTCTGAGCATCCCTCTTCTGAAGACTCTTCTTGACAGGGTTGGGAGCCTCAAAGACTTCAGACAACTCCTCCAGGGTACGGTCCTTTGTCTCAGGGAAGAAAAAGTAGATGATGACTGCTTCAAACAAGTCCCAGAAGACAAACACGAGATAAAAGTGATAGCCGATCTTCTCAAATGCGGGCCCACTGCTGTACTGGATGATTGTAGAGGCAATTGAACTGGCCAGGTTACCAACAGCGGTACCCTTGGCTCGGATGTCGGTCGACAGACACTCGGCGATATAAGCAGATTGGAGGGGAGTCCAACCGAAGGAGAAGACGATTCCGAAAATAAAGATCATGGCCACCGTGGCGTTGGCGGCGGAGCTGTTGTCGGGCTCATCAAGGGAAAGCTTGCTGGTTCCGGTAATGACGGCGAAACAGCACGAGGCGAAGATGATGGAGTAGATCAAGAGGGGACGACGACCAACCACATCAGTCATACGGGCACCGAGAATGGCTCCGAAGAAACAGAGGACGGGGTTGACACCGTTGAGGGCCAAGACCTTCTTCTCGTCAACAATACCAGCGTTCTTCATCATTACGGGTAGGTAGTAAGAGCTATCAATGTTAGTCAAAGACTAGAGTCAATAAAGATTTGGAGCATACCTCAAACTGTTACCACTGATCTGACCAAAGACAGCCATACCCAGGACACCAATGAGTCTACGTCGTGAGCTGTGGCTGTTCCAGAGGCCACGGTAGTCCCACCAGGACTTGTCAGTAGTATCGGCGGCGATCTGGTTTGACATCTCCTTGATCTGCAACACAACCATAGGATGATTGATGTCGTCTTCGCCATGGTACTTGGCAAGAACCTTAGCAGCATCTTCGACACGGTCCTGGGCAATGAGCCATCGAGGAGACTCGGGTAGGAAGAGGACAAAAAGAACCACAATACCGGATGTAACCATCTGGCACCAGATAGGAATTCTCCAGGCCAGGGGATTCTCTTCACCCAGGTAGCTGCATCCGTAGACAACCCAGCTAGCGATGATACTACCGATATACCATGTGCAGTTGTAAAGACCAGTGATGGTTCCACGCCAAGTGGGATGTGCCATCTCACTAACGTAGCAAGGTGCGGAAACACAGCAAAAGCTGACGCCAAAGCCCAGAATGAAGCGACCGCCGAGGAAGTGACCACGGTTGGTAGAGGTAGCCTGAACACAAGTGCCGATGATGACAACGGCGGCTCCGGTGAACATGCCCCAGCGTCGTCCGAACCAATCGTTTACGGGTGCGGTGAAGAAAACGGCAGCAATGGATCCGATGTTGTACATGGCGAAGATAATACCGGTCGAGGAGCCCTCTTGAGACCTGACGACTGTTAGCTAGTGCCGTGACGGTTTGCGAAGATGTTGACTCACATGTCGAAGTAGTGCTGATAAGCCTTCAGGCCGTTAATGCCTCCCATGACGGAACCATCGTATCCATTCTAGGAGCTTATTAGCGACCCGCTACCTCAGGGTTCAAGGCCGATACATACCAGACAGCCGCAAAGGTAAGCGCACGCCAAAACGAGATACAGACGAAACATGGCAGGCGTCCATGGTGACAGCTTCTGGTTCTCAACATCATGTGCAATCTGGACAGCTACATTGGCATCTTGGACTTCAGTGCCATGGTCAAAGGTGACCTTCTCATCGGCCTTGGAGTCCATGTTTGTTTGAAAGACGACGAAAAGATGCAGAGTGCATGCAGACTTGAGAAACAAAAGCCAAGAGCAAGCAAGTCTGTAGATCGCTCTCCACAACTCTGGAACGGGGAGTCTTTATATAAGACAGGTTGCATGCATATGCTTCTTCCAAGGTCGTGCCATATAATACGGACCTTATTCCCATACGGCATCCGCTGCCCGTCCGACGTCGCGTTGTTCCCCGGATTTGCAGTGACTTCCCCCTCACCGGCGAAGAAGTCAGGGATTAGCCAAGGTACGAAAGATGGGGTCGACCTTTTGTAGCGTCTGGGATCGGGTTAGCCTGACTCCGTTTTGGGACGCCATTTCGGCTCCGGTTGCCCCGACCTTGAAAGCTGGGGTAATCTAAGTAGGCATCATTGGCTCGCGTATATTTCGCTCAGGCGATTCCAGGTTGGCCGATTATTCGGGAATTCTCGTATGTCATTCCTTAACACGTGAGATTCTACAAGGCCCATTGCTATGAAGTTGTCTGAATCCTTCGAATCAGGTGGGTAAACAGTTGCAAAATGCTGGGCAATAATATTGAGGTTACATAAGTCAATGAACGCGACGCCAAGTAACATGCCGAGAACTACAATTCTGGCAGCTTTGATCCATTGGTATCAATACCAAAATGCTTGATAGAGTCTAAGGGTAAGGTTTACTTCTAAATGATATGGAAGTATCAGTGTTATAATGCCTAAAATGTCACAAACAACGGCAAAGGTCATATGCGTAGATAGTTGAGTTGTCGAAAGCAGCCCGCAGCCCATAGTCAACAAAATTTGCTGAGGTAAACTTGTACATTTAAAGACTTTTATCTAGCACAAGGAGTAGATTCGTCAGCACGTAACCGATAAAGCTAACATAATGCCAGACTCCAGGCAGACTCAAACTATCTACCTCGCTCACTCCTTCTTCTCATTAGGCTTCTGTCCATACACAACGTAACTGGAAGCATTTGTTAGTAAAGCACAGGGTCCAAATAATTGAAGCTCACATCTTCCAATATCCATGAACCTTGGGGTTCCTCAACTCCTTTCTCACGTCAGCACAAAGTGCCAGAACCTCTTCCTTTGACCAGCCAAGAACTCTAGTGAACAGAGCCAGACTGACACCTTCGAGACCTGCATCAAAGTTGACAAGGTTCCACTTTCCGATCTCCTTGAGCTTGGCATCCTTGGGCCAGCTGTTGGTAGGCCATCGGTACATGGTCTCCACAATGTTCTCGAAGCCGGCTTTCTCGACGATCGACTTGTACTTTTCGCTTTCGCCAAGCGGTCTGCCAAGCTTTCGGGAACCCTCGATGAGGCCTTCTTGCCACTTCATCAGAGGTGAAGTCTTAGGGTCCAGGGTGTCGTCGTCACAAAATAGAGGAAGTTGAATGTCTTGGATCTCATACCAGCCGCCTGGACTAAGACCTCTAGGGTTTGTGTCAGGCTAGGCCACTCATCGGATGATAGGAGCTTACTCATAAGCCTTGCGGGCCATGACTTGAGGATCGCTGAAACTACCCGTCATCATGCGGCAGAAGATGAAGTCGAAGGGTTGTTTCCACGTCCACTCCTTCTCAAGGTCGTCAATTTCGAAGGTACAGTTGGGAGGCACGCTATCTGATCAGTAAATGATTCGAAGCTACGAGCCGGGAACCGAACTAACAATGGTGGCTGAATAGGACTCAAGTCGACGCCAACGACCTATTCTGTTAGTTACGGACGTCATCTTTGATGAAGCACTTACTTCCGAGGCCGGATGCTCATCGGCTGTCAACTTCAGTCAACTCTGATATGTACGAGATATCAAATTGTGTACTTACCAAACTCTAATGCCCATAGACCAGTTCCAGTGCCCATATCCAGTACCCTTTTGGCAGAGTCGGCTCCAGGATTGAGAGCCCGCTTGCCGTCAAGAGTAATCAAATACAGATTATCCTGCAAGTCTGCTTTGTGTTAGTCATGATCATCATCTTGCGAGCGTGACGCTTACCAAGTCTATCGTTCTCTGCCTTCTAGGTGTTAACTTTTTCACACCAAAGTTCTTCATCATAAACTCACATCATCATTTGGGAACGCATATTCTATATGCGATTAGTCAAAGTCTTTCCAGGAAATATCTTGTACTCACTTCCTTCGCTGAGCTTGTGGTAAGTACGACCATTCTCCTGTGCGAACTGAAGAAGACTAGACCGAAGCGACGAAGTTGAAGGGTCCTCCAGCGGCTGCCAATTATCAGCTGCTGCGTGATTTGTGGTGCGATTATATGGGATAACGTACAACCTCAAGGGCAGAGTCAACCTCTGGGTCTACGGCCTACGAACCCATTAGCCAGCATTTCATGCACAATTTGCCAAGGTTTTCTTACAATCTGTTCGTCCTGCATATTGAGTTTATTCCGTACAGTCAAAGCGCGTATCTTCAGTATGGCAGATGGATGAGGGGAATGATGTGGCAGTAGGATACAGAGTAGTACGCGGAAAGTTGGCTTTCGCTTCGGAGGTCGGTTAACGGTGTCGAGCAAGGGTCTAAGGCATCCGATTTGACGTGAAAGTTGTTGATGGATGCTTGGCTAGGAATTCTCGGCGCTCAACTCCCGAAGAAGAAGTGATCGTCTATCGCTTCACCGTGATTTGTCTATCAGCTGCAGCAATCAACCCTCTTCGTTGTTTCGGCTTCGCTTGTTTGTTCTAAGCGTAGATGCTGCCATTGGCATTATGGCATCTAAAGGATTGACACAGCTGCTGAAGATACAGAAGTTCGTCAAACAAAACGTTGTATTTATTACAATATAAGGCTGAACTATGCTGTTCTAATTTTCCTTTTTACAGCTGGTACAGTAATCCAAGTGAATCTTGCAAGAGTTCGATAGGTAGATATTACCACATCGACCGACGTCCTCTCGGTGACTCTCACGACTAAAAGAAAGGTCAGCAAATAGCTTTCGCACATTCAATTCAACGATCAACTTACATTGCTTTAATGTCACTACCCTTCATTCCGATGCCGTAGTCGTCGCAAGAGAATTGGATAATGCAGCTCGCTTTGCCGAAAGTCAAGGTCTTGAGAATACTTCCCATGCCGTTGTAGCGTCCGGTGTACTTGTCGTACACAGTGTCATCCTCAAATTGGTCCAGAGCATTATCGCAAGCCCTAGATAGAGCGTTGCGGACGTTTTTGTCGCTGCTAGTGCAGATATCGGAACCGTGACCATCGGTGTCGGTCGCAGTGGGAACAGGTGTGGAAACAGTGGAAGGCTCGCCGAGACCAATGGTGTTGGTCACGGGGTGGCCCATGATCTTCCATTCGCTGAGGGAGTACGACTGCCAAACCAAGACGGTGCCCGCGTCGGTCTCCGTGAAAGGCTCATTGAAAACAGTAGGTGTTGGGGCAGGAGGTGGTGTAGTGTATAGGCTCATAGGGAACTCAGTATAAGCGTCACATGCTTGGGAGACCAAGGGGGCTGTAGCGACCAGGTGTTTGCCATCGCTAGTGGTCTCACATTGACACTGAGGAGTGGCGACGTTGGGACCTCCGTTAGGAACACAGGGATAGTATGTGCGGATTGAAGTGGTTGTAGTTGGCACCTCGGTACTTGAAGCCATGGAGGTGACTTCATCAGAGGATGTGCCGTCGGATGTGGTATCAGAAGATTCAGTGTTGCGTGTCATGGTGATAAGAGTGCTGGGAACATCTGTAGTTCTTTCAGTAGTGGCCTCAGAGGTGGTAGTCTCCTGTTTGGTTTCACTTGTAGTCTCTGTTGAACCACCAGTGGGAGTAGCCTCTCCAGTTGTCGAAGCAGTTGTCGAAGCGGGCTCAACGCTCATGGTAGTTGCGGAAGCACCCAAGTACTCATCCATTTCATGCTCGAAGTCCTTAACGATGTCATCAGGGACTGGTTCGTCAAAATTATCGGGAATGTCGATATCAGCCTCATCAATCTGCATTGTCACGCCTTCTTCAACCTCTGCAGAGGCGGTTGTTGTAGCAGTGGCTTGAGTGCCAGTTGCACAGCTAGCGATGGTAGGACAATCACCGAACTCGGTGTGGGTGAGGGTTCCATCGGTGGTGTAATACGAAATGGTTCGCGTACAGTCCTCGATCTCAACGGCAGAGCATCCCTCAGTCGAAGTAGTAGTGGCTTCAGTGGTCTTGGCAGTGGTTTGAGCAGTGGTTGACTTTTCTTCCTGCTTTGTCGACTTCTCATCGTCGTCATCATCCTTGTTGTCATCCCCTTCTCCCTCACCAGGAGCGCCACCGCCGCTGCCGCCAACAGGGCCAGGCACTGCTGCAGGAGGACCGGGAAGGATACCAGCGGGAAGGTTTCCAGAAGGCTTCCAGAACCAACCACCAGGGAAGATAACAATAGCAGCACCACCATCATCAGTAGTGGTAGTAGTACCGGTGAAATCAGAGAAGTCCTTGTCCTGTTCAGGAACGTAAGTCACAACTGCGCCGTTGGTGCCAGTGACGACGCCATCCTCAGTGGGCGTGGCATCGGGGTTAGCCGTGGTCTTCTCGGGCTTGTCGGGAGCAGAGGTCTGACCAGGCTCGTTCTTAGTTGAAGGACCGTTGACCTCCGTAGGCTTAGGATCGGGCCCATCTTGCGTGGGCTCAACAGTGTCTTCAGACTTGGTAGTCTGCTCGGGAGCGGCCTCTTCGGTTGTCTGTGCAGGAGCCTGTTGCTCAGTGGTAGGCTCCACAGGGATCTGCACTGACTCCGTGGAAGGTTCTTGGGACTTGCCCTCGGTGGTAGGTTCGTTGACATGGCTCGTAGGCTCAGCGGCCTCTGGAGTTGTTTCTATGGTGTTCTCTGGGGCTGGGGGCTGTACGGTGGACTCTGCAGGATCAGTTGATCCAGAAGATACCGCAGGAGGTTCTTCATTCACTTGCGTTGACGGCTCAGCAGCCTCTTCCGTCTGAGTAGGGGCTACGGGTGTCTGGCTCTCGGTGGTAGCCTCAGGTACTGATAGTGTGAGGTCAGTTGTCGTGTCTTGGGCAGGGCCAGTCTGTGCGGGTTGACTGGGAGCCTCGATCGGACCAGTAGTGGTGTCAATCAACTGAACGGGACCAGTGGCAGTATCACTAGGAATGTTGATCGGAATGGTTGTGTCGAGTTGTTGCGGCTGAGTCTCGGTGGTTGGAATGAGAGGCTCAGGTTGAGTCTCGGTCGAAAGTTGCTGGGGGGCATTCTCGGTGGAAGGCTCAGCAGTAGGAGCAGTCTCCTCGCTCTGAGAAACCACAGGTATACTAGGTTCAAATTTTCCTGTAGATGTAGTATCCTCGGGCTGAAGAACCACGGGGGTACTGGACTGGTCCTGGTTCGCTGAAGTGGGTTGAATTTCCACTTGGGTCTCCGAAGTGGCCGATGGAGGAGCTTCCACAAAAGGCTCTGAAGACGTCTCGGGGATAGCAACATCGGTAGAGGGGGTAGGTTCCACAACAGGAAGACCAATGTCAGTTGAAGTCTCGGATCCAGTCGTTGTGTCATATGGAGGTGTGTTGAAGTCTTGAGCCGACACGGCCGACAATCCTGTTGCCAGGCATAGCGCGAGAACGCGCAGCTTCCATGGCTGCTGCATGATGGAGACGATGATATAAACAAGTCAAACGAAGGGAAAAAAGACTGGACGAATATACTAGTGAAGGATAATGAATGTGTGACTAGTACAGTCTTGCGATAAACGAGTGAAGGAATGAGTGAATGTCTGTAAAGCAAACCATGAGCCTGCTCGCATTGAGGCGAGCCAGTGCCTTTTCATGAACTGCGCAATTGAGAACATGTACCTCCGATCTGATCTACAAGGCAAAGTCGCATTCTGCAACAAGACCTTTGTGGAGCTCAATCTCTTCTGTTGTAAGCTTACTCAACTTAGATGAAACACTGTGGACCCAGAAACTCAGCCTTGTTTCCTCAACACAGACCTCTATTCAAAACGTGCATCTAAATCGAATCCTGCAATGAGATACACACAGCAATCTGGTTAGCTGGTCTTGTTTTCCACGCGCTATAGTAGTGGGAAACTCTTTTCGTGTTACATTTTGTCTTAGTTGTAATCAAATCTTTGAGCGGAGATGTCCGTTATTGCGCCTCATCAACAGTCATTTTGCCTACCTATGGACGGCAATTACGGGTAGCAGTGAGAGATTAGGAACACATCATGTAGGTGCTCACCGTTATCTGCTACTTTTTTTTGGATGGGGGATGCAAGTTCAAGTGGTACGAAAGGAATATAAACAAAAAGAATCAATGCATAAGGGTTTTTCTGTTGTTTCGGGCGTTTCTTCCAGTCAATGATCGTATTTCATCTGCCATTAGCGGGGTGTTGCATTCTAATTAAAGGGATAGTGGAGGGCGGCTCAGCTCATCGTAATTTACTACAGTGGGTGCGTGTAACTTGTAAGCCTTAAAGGATCAGATTAAGGATGGAGCTTGTCAGCAACCATGTTACAGCACGTTCATGTCAGCTCTCATCTAGTCTCACAGACAAGAAAATGAAGATACATACAATGTCAAATCCCATATGTTTCTGTACATACTGATCTGCTCTATTTCGCAGTCATTCGCTCTTTCAGCCGTGTTGTATCTCAACACCAATACAAAGACTAGCTTCTTTGTCTTTCACTCGTTACAACACCGACGCTCTTTAGTGCTTTTCTAGTCATTTGTTCTTTTTTCGCCATGCGTCTTTCCGCATTTTGTCTTGCAGCCAGTCTCTGGCCTATTTCTGTATCGGCCATCGATGCTTCTTTGGATCCCTGGGATGTTCACAGTAGCTGCGATCCTTACAAGACCGAGATCAAGAATGCCTTGACAGAAGCACTTGGTTTAGCTGATGCAGCTAGAACCTCCCTTGAAACAGTACTGCAACGGGCACCTGACAAGAATACCGACCCAGATGCTTATCTGAACTGGAAACGAATCTCAGTACATGTGCAAATGGCTTTTGGATATGCAATTTCTTCTAACCCGACGCCCAATGATAGGCGCTACACCGAGGCTCTCCGAGGTAAGTTATATCGTTCACAGTCGGCGTCATGAGCTAACGTGAAACCAGACATCTATGCCAAGGCAGTGAGAGTACTCCCAAGCAACACGAATGACCCTGAGCACGGTAACAACCCAACCCTGGCCGCCCGCCCGGGTGCGAAGCCCGTCATTGTTTGCGGTGACGGCATGTTCCAATGGTTCGATGCCGATCAGGAACCCGAACCAGGTGTAGGCAAGATCCAAGATCAGCCATACTTTCAGCGCAAGGCCCAGCAAGGTGTGAATCTCGCAGGTGCCCTATATTTCCAAGGTCGATTCTCTTGGAACACCCGGCGGGTCAACTCGATGGGCGTGTGTATCGGAAACCGACAGGCCGTTATATCTGCACACGATGACCTGATCATCATTTGTGACGCCATGCTTGATCCTGCTGGAAAAGCGCGCACTTCTCCATCCCCCAGTGCTTTCAAAGCTTCTGTTTCCGCCGGCACAGATCTTCGCGAAGGACTTGTGTCCTTCCCTACTCAACTCTGGCACGAGCTTGGCCACTGGTTTGGTGGTGTGACTCCTCAGCTGGAGCATAGTGAGTTACCCTTCCAGATTCATGAACACCTTGAGATCTCTAGCATAACAGACGAAGAGACTCGATCACTTTGCGTGAGATTAGACCGGCTCTTAACCTGTTTACTTTATCTTTTATGCTTTGATCACGAATCCTTCTACCTCCGCCAACCAATTCACGTTAGCCATCTCCAAGTCCATTATCTAACTTTCTCTAGTCATCCAAGACCATCCTGCCGTTGACCGCAATGGCCGGGTTCTTTACAAAGACGCAAACAATAGAATGACGCCGTTTGATAGACCACTTTCCAAGGCCAGCGCAAGCGCAAGGGGGCTAAGGCAGCAAGGTGCTTGTGAGTAGTGACTCGCCCAAACTATTTGTTAACTAGACTAACCTGGAATCTTCCCTAGACGGCATCAGCGCCATGATGGACTTGGCGATGTCATGGAACAAGAAAATCAAGGACAACTGTGGTCCTGACAAGGCCACCACCAACGCAGACTCACTAATGATCTTTTCATTAATGATGTACAACGATCAATGGGACTGGACAAATCGTGGACAAGCGCGTGATTTTACTCGACTCAGACAGAAACTTGGCATGAACCCTTAAGTGCCCATCTGGTGGCGTTGTATATTATGTAGAGCATTGCTCTCTTTCAAAGTACCTTTAGGGGCGTTAATAGAGTTTCGAACTTCCTTGGGGGCTTATGATGTATATGTCCGATGAATACATAAAGACAGCCTACTACCCTGATAATGATAGCCTGTGGAACATGGAATGTTTCTAACAATATACCCAGAGTGGATGCGTATTATGTAATTCCCCAGCACGTGCAATTGAGCTAAGCACAGGGCAGTAATAATCAACAAGCCGTTGAGTATCCAGATCCAACTTCCTCTCCTTTCATCAACACTCCAAACCGTTTCGTCAAAAATGACTTGTCCCAGTCCAGTATACCGGTCAGACTCGCCCCTCCCAGGTTCGCCCGTCTATTCACCAAATCCCGGGAATTCCTCCCCTCACTACGATCCCAATTCACCAGGTAAGACACAGCAGTCGACCTATGAAGTATGATGGCTAAGAAGCCCTTTTCAGTTCTGTCAACAATTGAATCTCCAACAAGCCCCATCAGTAAGCCAACTGTTAATTGGAGGGACTACCTTGAAAGCATTCCTCACCTCCCGTCCCCACGATCTCGTGCCCTGACACCCACGGGGTTCGGGGATACACACACTCAAGAACAGCAAAACAATGTCGCTGCATTATTCCAGACTTCGTTATGGTTCAGAATCCCTCCTTATATCAGACAAGATATCTTGCGGCTCGCCTTTGGCAACCGGCGGCTGCATATGTGTTTGAAGTTGGATGCTGCTCCGTCACCTTCGTGGCATAGCTCCGGTATGGTTTGTCATCGTGTCTCGTCTGAGGATAAGGGGCCCATGACGCGTGGTAGCCTCAAAACAGGCCCATGGGTAGATGACTGTGGTTCTCCCGGCCACGAGACTGAGCATATTGGAGTTATGGGATGGCTTCTATCGTGTCGTCAAAAGTGAGTAAATGGGTCAAATATTCGGTCTCGACCACTAATTGAACAATAGCTATGCTGAGACTATTGACATCCTCTACTCCACAAATACTATCTTAATCTACGACGAGCCATTAGTGACTCATCTCAATGCGGTGATACTACCGCAACGTCTTGCTGTTATCACTTCTCTCGAGCTCAAGTGGCCACTCACGACAACAGAATATCTTGGAACCCTCTTCGATTCGATATCTCCACCGCAACTTCCGAGTCTCAAGAGGGTGTATGTATCCCTGGTGCACCCAGAGGAGCCCTGTCCAGGTCTCAGTTGGGATCAACTTCGTAGCCAACTCGATAATTTTGTCAAGAACCGGCCTGGTCTAACAGAGTGTACCTTTGCACTGCCTTTTGACAAGTTTGAATTTGCGGCTGGCACTCTCGTACAGAAAGATTCTAGCTGGGAGCGGAACACATACAGCCAAGTCTGGCGCTCGTTGGACGGCGAGATGCATGTTATAAGGCTTCCGTATACCGACAGCTATCCGAGCCCGCCTTTCCAATTGGGACCAAACCCTGGGTCCGGTTACTGGCTTCTTGAAGGTACCGACGCTCCACTTACTTGGAGATGGAGATCGAGCAGTCACGCCTTCAGCGGCGTCTTTGTAGGATGGGAGGACTGGAGTGAGAATGGAAATTTCTATTAGAAACGCTGGGTCAGGTGAGTATTTGAGTTTCAGGTTCATCCATTCGACGATATCTAGCAAAGCCACAACGTATATAAATGATAAATGGCTAGCACCCACAAATCAGTTAGCACAACGGAATGTGTCTCTTCAGTGACCTACCTATGTAAAGGTTGTTTGTTTTATGGGCCCATACCCGGAGACTTTAATAGCCAACTACTCGTTTACTAAACTGCAAATGTTATCTTTTTCTTGTCTCAGGCTAGATGATCTCGTTGTCACCCTTTCTAGCCCACCCGCTGTTCCTGTCCAAGCGCTGTACCGTTCCGTCTCTCAAACAGATAAGGGACATACCTTAGAAATCCTAAATTACGGGCATCACACCAAGTGGACAAGAGAATCTCGGTACCTCTGAAGTACCGGAACTTCTGCAGCTGCACGGCCTGCTCGGCTGCAGATCAGATGTACTAAATGACCAATCATGACGGACATTGACCAGGGTCATGGTTGCTAGCAGAGGATAGAGTTCTCTAGGCATCCTCGCCTGCAAGCCTAGCTGTGGAATTTAAACGGGTATTGTATTACGCTTGGACTTGATTACTGATTGCAGTTCATGTCAGGGAGTTGTGCCGTCTTGTACTCTGTATTCTCAATTCAAACACCAGTCTACCAAGGAATCTGACAACGCAGTATTTACTACAGCGTTCATCATACCGCGTAGTAGTTTTCCGGAAACAATTATTAGCGGTGGCAATAAAAAGGCGCCGAACGAGCGTTGGCAAGCTCCCCGGTTCATTCTCCTCCCCCGCATTGGCATTCATCGGATCTCTCTTGTCATCTCCCCACGAAGAAACCACCGATAAGAGTACATCCAGTAAACTCCCCTAACTTAAGGTAGCATCGACCCCTTTTTAGCGCATTCAAACGCGCATCATCGGCGTTTTTAGCGCTTCCCTTTGTGACCCTTCTCATTCGGACGCTGACAGTTTCACTCGAGTCATTCATTACCTTCGTTCTGCTGACTGGTTTGGTCTGAGACATTACTGTACCATCCTCGTACTGTACTGTACGAGGTACAGTTAGCTCCCTTGTCCTCCCTTTCCTTCTTTCTTCCTTCTAAAATTTGTTCTTTTCTTTCTTCTTTCTTCTTCCCTTTCTACTTAATATTTCCTTTCGCCCGCTTGGAGTCCCCCTCCATCGTACGTCAATCATGCACGATGGATTATAGACCGAACGTCATCGCCTCGATATCAGTTACTTTACCACTCGCAGCGCTTGTTCTCATTCTTCGACTTTTTGCGCGACGGGCTACGAGGGCCGGATATGGAATTGATGATTGGTTGGCGATAGCTGCGTTTGTACGTCCGACTTTGCCTCTGAGGGTTGTCGCGCGTCACAACTGACAATTGTTTCTCAATTCGACAGATCGGAGCTCTGGGATACTCGATAGACAATCTTGTCTGTATGCGCATCTTTCTTCTATTCTCGTTCCTCTTCCTCCTGATACAAAGTCAACAATGACTAACCCTGACCCTTGCAGTTCTCATAGACTTTGGACTTGGCCTACCACTCAAAGATGGCCCGTCCCACCTCACCGAAGACCAACGCCGCGAACGATCATACGTGCTCATGTTTCTTGGCAGCCTCTTTTACACCCTTGCCATTGCTGCTGCAAAGTTCGCCATCTTGACATTCTACTGGCGTCTCTTCAAATACTCCCATTCCCGCATCCCGATACAGATCGTCTTTGTCCTGTGCAGCGCATGGTTCATAGCCCGATTGTGCCTCTTGACTCTGCAATGTCAACCCACCTCTGCATACTGGGACCTCGATCGTAGAGTGAGCCACTGCCACGTCCATAGTTCCGTATACTTCTTCTCCACCGGCTTGACCCATGCTGTCTTGGACTTTATCATTCTTCTGCTTCCTCTAGTAGAGGTGTTCAAGATGCATCTGCCGCTCGGCCAAAAGATTGCCGTCATGGCGCTTTTTGGCTTCGGTATACTGTTCGTCTCTCTCAGTGATGCTGTGCTGTCCTCAACTAATGCGTCAACAGTGTCTGTGTGTTGACCATACTCGTCGTTTACGATGCTTTCTCATTTGACGGCAACTCAAAGGAAATAGCCCTGGAGCTCGGATACCATGGTTCTCTAGCAATAGCTGAAGTCAATCTGGCTAACATCACGAGTACTTTTATCCGCCCTCTACTAGGGACTCTGTTAACAGCTCTGCAGTTTCATTACCAATGTTACGACCAGTCTTCCGCCAGATTCTTCCGTCATCTTTCCTCTCCTCCCACGGGAGCGAACGTGCCATTATAGATTCAGTACTGTCCCCTTCGTATGGCATCAAGAGCAGTCGAGGAACGAATACTTCACATGCGAACGGTTCAAGCTCAATATGCGAATTTGCCATGCACGATGATATACCATCTGGTTACGACATCGAAGCTTCACATGCAGGATGGAGTTACGGGACCGAAATCACGATTTCTAGTCCCTGGAGGCATCAAACGCCGCCGCCAACCATAAACCAAAACTTGGATGGAATTCAGATAGAAGAGGAAACGACTGTTCACGTTGAAAGATTGGGTGAGCCCATAGTTGATATGCCCAGCCTGGAAGAGATGGAAACTCCCAAATAAATTAATACAAATCTCTCGTCAGGTATACGAGACTAATATTGAAGAGCATGTTAAATGTTTCTACCCATTTTACAGTTTCGAAGAAACTGTGGACGACTCGCATCCGCAATCGCCCCCCGTGGCCTCCACCTTACTGGTTTCAATTAGTGTGCTCTGATTAACGGTCTGCTCGCTTGGGGGGACGTCGAGGGCTGGGTTCTTAGTGAAGAAGTTCACGGGCTTGAGGTGCACCTTAAGAATCTCGACTGGCATGACAGGGAAGTCCTCAATTCGAGGAATATGGTTTATTCCGAATTGCACCCACAGCACGATATCAGACTCTGGCGTGAGCGTCTCGTTTCTCCCTGCCCAGTTCCTCACACCGGTGCCGCCGCGCGATTGGTTTGTGTACCATCCACCAGCATAGAGCTCGCGGTCACGATGCGTGGTTACGTAGATGTTGTGGTCTGCAAATTCCGCCCGCTTATGGAGGAAGCTGTCTTCGTCTCCCATGAGCTTTTGAAACGGTGGAGCTTGGATCTTATAACCGACAGGCTTGCCGTTGATAGGGTTGAGAGAGTTGGGGTTTGTGATCTTATAGACTCGGCTGAGATCGTAGTCGATGTCAAGACCCGCTGTTTTGTCGACAGTCTTCTCAACGACCTCGTAACCAGTTCCGTGCGGGTTCCTTTGCGGGTGGCGGGGGATCTTGTGAGCTTCGGTGTACATCAGTTGGTTCGTATGGCCGTCAATCATAGGATCCACGCGAAGGGAGAAGATGTGTTGATGGACGCCTGCGAGAACACCTGGATGGACGACTGTACCAAATGGCACGCCAACCTTGTCCAGCTCATGGTCAATAGGCTGTGTCGACAAGATACCCGTGGCTCGAACTTCATAGGTGACTTCTCCAGCCTGGTTGAAGATGAACATGAGGATGTACTCGTAGTTAGACACAGTAATGATAGACTGCAGCACAAGCTCTCGCGAGCGAACCACTGCAGCTCTTCCTGTTCTGTAGTTTGTGTGCTTCCATCCAATGCCTGCGTCTTGCTCATGGATACAGATCACGTTCTCCATCGGCAGCGCGTTTCCTTTCTCATCTGTGATGACGCCACTGAGATACTGGATGCTGCCTAAACAGTCACATCCCAACTTGAGGTTGTTTGCTGTCGCGCCAGCTCCAGCATCACCCAGATCAAACGCTGACTTCTTATGGAAGGGATGGCGTGGGTCGCCGTATGGCACGCTCATATCAGACAGAGAAAGTCTGTAAAAGAGAGGCCGGTTGTCGTATTTGACGTTGTACAATACCATTCCTTCACGCTGGTTGAAGCCGACAAAAAAGTTCCACTTTTGCCAGGAAAGGATGTTTCCTGTTTCACCGACCGGCGTCACTGAGAAGCTGGGTCCCTCGGGCTGGCTGACGTGGAGAGGCTTGAGATCCTTGCGTAGTTCCTGGGTCTCGGGGATGTACTCATTTGCAGGCTTTGGCTGATACGGTGCCAATGGCTTGACAGTGTTATCAGACCCAGTCGGTAGAACATCAACGCGAATTACTTTGTAGTTGACACACTCGATGACTGGTGAAACGGGTAGTGGGAAAGCGTAGTGATTCGAGTCAGCTTCGTCAGAGTTGGCTGGATCGCGCATGTAGAGGAAGACTTGGTACATGCGCTCGTCATCCTCAATACCATCAGATCCTAGATTTGTCAGATACTTCATATGCATGTGCTCTTCGCTGCATGGCAAACTCACCGTATATCCATGGATCGGCACAGACAACTGTGCCCTCTGGGAGCTTGAGCTTCTCGAGCTCAGCTAACACCATTGGGTCCTCGAGTGCAACCTTCTCAACTTCCTGCACCTCATCGTAAATGACATTGCTATGAACATTGGGTCCAAGCTTCACATTGCTCTCAATTCTGCCTGTGGACAGATTGACAATAGCTTCGTGAAGATTATCCTACATATGGGTCAGAAACAACTGCTGCACTGTGAGAACAGGGAAAGACTTGCCGTGTTTCGGATGTAATATGAGACAAAGACTCGTCGCTCAAGTGGTGAAGGAAACTTTCCGTTGTCCAAAGCTTCCAGGTACGGCGCAAGTTTTGTCTTTGGCGGCTCACTGAGCGTTATAACCTTAAATGATAGCGAAACGGACTGTGGCCAAACACTCTCTATCAGACGGGCAGTTGATTGGATCTCATCGCCCGTCAGTGGGCACAGCGGGTGAGGAACCGAAGCCATGGCTTTTCAAATCCGAAAGCCTCAACGGTTTAGAAAATAGTTGTAGAAGTGAATCGACTTTGAAGAGGAAGACGATGATGCGTTGTTTCCTATTTATCTCTGCTGTTGGTTGTTGGTGTCGAGCGGAGAAATCTGATGCCCCGGAAGATGCGTGAATGAAAGCCAACATCTTCTCTAAATATTGCCGCATCAGGCAATAATTGTCTAGATACGATTCCTACGGCCAACGGACATGATTCCGCCTACGGACTAGCCATGCCGGGAAAAGCGTCGGTTATGAAGTTCATGACTAGCCGGTGATAAGACGTTGATTGGAAGTGATCGTCTTCCCCAGTTCCACTATGCAGACTGCTGAGGGGCATTGTCCGGATGACAAAAAGAATGAACATAGGAGATGACAGACGACATAATTAATTCGCTGTATATCGAGTTATCATTACAAGTCTTCCTCTTCTTTTTTTAAGATATCTTGAAGTTTGCAAGTCGAGTTTTCTGTCATCGGCATTACCTTATCGTACTTAACCGATCTGTATCCCTGTCGCTGGGGAGGGGGAAATGATGATACCCCGCGATAGGCGGATATTTGCAGTGTTTGCAGTTTTCTGATAGCCTATCGGCCTCGAGTGCTGAATGTTGAGACTTGGATTGAGGATCTGGCTTTAGAGACAGATATAACCCATATTGGGTCCATCATGGCGGTATCATCACTAAATGAATAGAAGCGTTAACTAATGCTTTGAAACAACATAATAAGATATCTTGAATCGTTTTCTATTTATTAATCACTAAGGCCTATTATTCTCACGCCAAAAGTCTGACTACTGCTATAACCAGAAGTGTTCCTTTCCTCGCTAGATCCTACTCGTGAGGACAAAAATGAGGTTCTGCCCGGGCTCGAACCGGGGACCTTCTCGGTGTTAACGAGATGTCATAACCAACTAGACCACAGTACCATTGCTGCTAGAACTCTTGTTGGGGTCTCTGGTCGAAATTGCGGAAGTTATCATTACAGAACGCACGAGCTTGTGAATTACCTCTGCCGCTGTTGTTCATGTTTAGAATTAATGACGAGAAGTGCCATCTCAGTCCTGACATTTGGGATAGCTGCTTCATTCTCGACCGAGCTTTCAGCTGCGGAGGCTTTCGTAGTTATATATAACCCAAGAATGAAGTTTGTGACATGGCCCTGACAGAGGCAAGAGTCTCGACAAGCTACCAGCTAATAAATTTCTGCCTCAAGTCGCCTAAACTTTTCCTCAGTTCTCGACGAGCTATAAGATTGTCATAATAGCAGCATCTGCTTTTCTTCGTTCCTCAGCTTTGTCTGGACCAAATGTGTGGCGACGCTCTTCTCCCTTTGCCCATACGTGACATCACATCTTCGAATTGCAGCTTCTTTCCATATTTTTGTAAGTCAATATCGTATCTTCATCACAAACAATATCAAGATTGCACCGGCAATATACTCATCAATAGAGCCGTTGTTGACATCTGTCCAGATCCTACAAGATATGTCAATATGGTCTTGAGCATTTGTATATACACACCTTTGTACATGGGCTCTTATTCCTCAACCATTGCTTCAAAATATCTTTCAGCGGTTGCAATAAGGACGGGTCAAATCTATATGGCAGCCTCCGCTGGGAATAGAGTCGTGCGTAGGATCTATCCAATTTATCAATTAATGATTTTGACCAATCAAGCTATTAGTACGGACGTCATCGCATGCAGCTACCCTATACTGTCATCAATTCAGCAATATAAGAGATGTGTACGCCAAGAGTAATGGGACTAAATAACATTGCGGATAGAAGACTATAAAAGAATTTAAATGTCAAATACATAATTGAATCTTGTAGCTGTACGACTTTGAAGTTTGGGTTCGCGTGGGTGAAAGTGGTTGTAGTTCGAAAATAATTTGAGACATGTTCACAGCTTCACGAGACTGATGTCGTTCAACTAAGTTGACACAAAACAATTCCATTTAATAACAGTGACTGAGGTATCTGCGCTGATAAATCCAAGATGATAATATTTTTGCCCAAGAACGCCATTTTGACAATAAAACTTCAGTGGTGAGCCGAGTAGTCTCACAAAATGCCCTTCCCAATCAATGCGCCGGGGGTATAGAAACCGGGTTTACCTCATCACTCACAAGAACTCCTAGAAAGAACAATTGCCCAGAACCCTAAGAAAATGAAAGAAGAGAGGAATATGTAATCACCACAATAGTCATAGTCGCGTCGACTCAAAAGACGTGGGAGAGTCTGTCAACGTCCCTTTGTACCAGAACGGATCGAACTCGGGATTCACGTTTGGCGTATAACAGACCACATACATTGCAGAGTGTATGTGATCCGAAGGGACCTTCGCGCCACATGGGAGTCTCTTTTGTGAAGCAAGAAGTGCAACATGGACTTGGTTCAAGGGATCTAGGGGAGGTCTGTGATTGATTAGTGAACGTGTCTCACTTTTTGGTAGGGGCTGGATAGCTTACCGAATGCCGTCTCAGTCTATTACGCCACGTGCGTGCTTCATAGGTATCTCGCATGCTCGCCCTTGTCGAACGCGATCTGATTGAACGCGCTGAAGTGGCTGGTGATCGAAGAGATGCGGCGCGGGAGCCCGCTTTCAACTGTGAAATACTGTGCTGATTACTCGCAGGCTTCGTAGCTAAAGGGCTTGGGATGGCTGTATTCTGGAACAAGACGACTTCGCATAGCGGTAGTCCCGTGTGCTGAACATCCTGAGCGCTGTGTCGGATCTAGGACGGAGTTAGTAATGAGTTCGGCAAGCGGATGAACTAAGATGCGCCGGAAACTTACCCGGTGGCCCGAGCCCGGAGGTCTCCGTGCAAAGGTACAGCGACGGGGCGGAAAAATGCTCGACTCCGAATAATCAGCGTGACATGGATGAGCGCGTTCGCGTCTTCTGCGGATCAAAGCAGGATTGCTCGTTTTGGTGAGGGATTGCGGTTGTTTCATGATGGAATTCGATAATGAAAGAAGAGGGAAAATCCGATCGCTAGGACAAAGGGAGGACATTGGGATCGAGCGTCTTCTAATACCCCCTCTTCCACCCCCTCTTTTGTTCTGGCTCTCCAGGCTCTAGCTGACTGTACACATTATTGTACTGCAACAGCGGGCACAACGCCCCTAGAGCTAACCTAAGATGTGACGACAAGTCACTTTTGCCCCAGAGACCCTTGTAGATCACTACGCTATTGGTGCAGGGACCCTGAATCAGGGTCCATTCGCGGGTTCCGGAGCAAAGCTACCGCATGAGCTTTTGCTGGCTGGGCAGCTTCAGCTCACAGCAATTGGTTTGTTTTGATGGAGCAGAAGGCATGGCACCTTTTGTTTTTTTAACACTGGGGATGAAGGATAAAGGGATCCGGCACCTTCGCAAGCCAGTTTGTTTTGCTAGCTCTCTTTGAGTTTTCACTACTACGTACAGAATTGGTCATTTGCCCCATCAAATACATTCAGAGGGCTGCATTCAACTGTCTCGGATCTCGTTGGGTCTCGTTGAATGTCTCTGTTCCTTTTTCTTCTGCCTTTCCAGGCATCTATCTTCTCGTGTCACGTTGGTTCGGCGCCGTTCCGACGTCCCTCGCAGCAAATTTGGCGTGATAGATAAGGCTGTTGTCGGCTCCTTGCATGATAGCAGCCGCCGTTCCTGTGCCGTGTCTCTCTTTTCTGCGCCCCCCCCAGTCGATGCTGTAAACATTTGCTGCTAATAACGCACATAATACGTCGCTCCGTCCCGTCGCCTAGAAATAAGTGCATCTGACTGCTGCAGCCTTCATTGCCGACGCGTAAGCCACGAGTTCTCATTCCCTGCACGGGGCTGGTCCTCAGTTGGTACAAGAAGATGTGTTTGAGTTTTCAGTGTTGTATTGGGTGCGTGGGGGCTCGTTAACGCTAAACATAGAATGAACGCTGGTCACAATCGATATCTTAGCAATCAAAAGGCCTGGTTGTTCTTCGCCCCATAGCATTCTCTGATGCTTGCCCGGCCTGGCGTTTTGTGACACTGTGTGATTCAGGCGACAGACATGCTAGCTGAGCTTTTTGGGCCGAGCAGGACACTTCCTTGTTGCCAATTAGCCAATTGAGGGGTTGAACCATAGCGTCCACTCAATGGCCGTAGTGAACTGGAACGCGGTAACCGTGAACAGTAAACCTTCCCGCCAAAGTTAATTGGAGTTTTCAAGTGGTAAACTGCTTCTCCCACTTGGTGCATTGCTAGCTTTGTTGTCCCTGCATCGCAACGTCAACTCGTCCACATGGTTCGTAAGCGTCAATTGGCCAACCGTCTTTAACTTTAACTCCACAGCGGACTGCTTCCGTTGTTTTGCAAAGAAGGTGATTGCCTTTGAACGCAGGTGTTGCGAATGACGCAAAGAAGCAAACGATGAAGATCATCAGCGGACGGTGGAGAAAAACAATGCAAGTGCTACAATGGTCTCACCATCGTAATCCACAAACGTTCGGCATTGGTTAGGCGACTCAGGCTATCGTGAATGGCAGAGCATATGGTAAATTGTTCAATATGTTATTCGTAAATGTGTAATAATGCTTCTGTGTCCTGATATATGTTGCCTGATCTCCTAACCAAATTGCGCCTGGAATATTCGTGGAACACCGTGACGCTTTAACGCTGCAAAATGTAGAAAGAAAAATGTTGCGCCTTGTCTGTTGCGATGTTTGTCCACCTCGGTAGCCAAAGGCTAGCGCAGACCCATCGAGAGTCCGAGCTTCTCAAATTGACGGTTCTTCTCTAATGTCCGTCATGAGTTGCGTGAAGACTCTGATGAGACTGTATCACGAGTCCCACGGCTGTACTGTCTGGTCAGCATCAGGGACTTGCCCCGCGACTCTCTTTTCGCATAGATCAGTCCGCAGACGTTGCAGAGAGTATGAGGTCCCGCAGGTCCTTCACGCCACACAGGTGTGTCTGTCTCATTGCAAAATGTGCACGCAAAACCCGAGTTCGATGACTTTGTTGGTTCTGATTTGGCGTGCAATGAGTATATAGTTTCGCGTCCGGAAGTGGACTTGTCACTGAAGCACGATCGGCTGTTGTTGTGCTTCCTCTTCAGACTGATCCGAGGTCTCTCGTCATGCAATCGCCGAGACTTGGAAGAACGTGATTGGGAACGTTGTTCGAAGTGAAGCTGCACCTCATACGTATTACGATCATTCGGCTTTGAGGTCAAACTTGACGGGATCGCCGCTGTCTGGAATAGCGGGACATTGTAGAGAGGCTCCCCGAACTGTTCAGGGTCTTCGACGCTCTGTTGATCCTGTACAGTCACGTGAGTACACAACTATGTAAGAACAAATCAGGGTATTACCCACGTTTGGCTGGGTCGTAGATCTTGCTATGATGAAATAGTTTTGCTGACCGGCCTGGTTGGGGTTCTTCATCTTTGTTCGTCCAGTTTCCACAGGATATTTCCAGGAGAGAAAGATCAGGAATTTTTCGATCGTAACAATTGTCAGACGTTTTGAGAATCGGAAGACCGTCTGAATCTTCTAGAATTACCCGTATTGACGTGAATATGATGTAATCCCTTTTATGCAGCGCAAAGACCCTAGACCCTTGCTGTGACCCGCACGCTGCTGAAGTTTTGGACAAACAAGAGACTGCAGAATTTCCCCTGAAAAAAGAGACGAGAAGGGGTTGGACCCTGAGAACCCGGCGGCCTTAGTTGCCTTCGCCTTTGCGGAGTCAAGCGGTTTCTGAGTGAGCTCACAGGTTCTGGACTCTGGTCTGATGCTGGGGATGGTAACTGATGATGCAAAGTCACGTCCTAAAATTGCATCAGTCGCTAAATTTCCCCGCCGGTTATCTTTGTTCGAAAGAACATCCACCATCAGTTTCGAACTGTATGGAAATAAACTGACAGGTTGGGTCGAGAGACAAGCTCTTTGATGATGTCCACCGCTAAGATGCTCAAACGATTCAGATAAGTCGAGACATATGATCCAGACAGAAGAGGGCGTTTCGTAGACAAGAACTATAATTTGTAACAACGCTCAGCATTGACATTTATATATAAGCTCTCTAAATTAATTGACTATCGTGTTTATCCCCATAAGGTGACAGCCGGTAGATGGTATCAGGGCACCAAAACGCTCGTGGAGCTTTTGCTCCGTCAAAGTTTTCTGCCGTCGGTCGGTTCTCCGACAAGCTTTTATTGGCTAGCCAACTCAAAATCAGGAATACCTCACAAATGCATCATCAGACAATGGGAATTTCCGAAATCTGACGAGCCCTGATCCCATCACCTCCTCAGCGGGGTTTCCAAATTGGTTATATCCGAGATAAAGAACCCCATTGTTGGCGCCTTGGTCGGTGTGAGGACATGGGCCTAAGCGAACAGGAACTTAGACCCCTGGACACTGATGCAAAGCGCAATTCCACGATGGCCAAGCTGAGTCAGGCACATTTCCATCATGAAATAAGCTTTGCATCGGTGCACTTTTCGATCCTTGCTTACCGCTCGGTTGATGTCGAGATCAGAAAGACGGTTAGCCATCTATCGAACATGCTGAAATGTATACCGCACAATGGATGCTGATAACATTTCCCTATTCTTGGGTTGAATTGAGTTGAGTTGTAACAATTCATACATGTACAGTATGTAGTGACACCTGTAGCCTAGACTTCCGCGCAAAGCCAGAGGTCGGACCACTCGAGCGCCCTACCCCACACACTCGGCTCCAGCTCGTGACCCTGACGATCAGGCCATGCCACAGAGACTAAGTGTTGATGGACATGTTCCCAATGCGATGAACCCGTCACATTCTTCCACGTCTCCACGAACCCACCATACACGTTAGCGAGATCATCCATTTTTGGATCATGAATATGAGCTTGGTGCTTCGCGATGCTATACATGCCCAAGAAGGCTCTCCAGAACCAGAAGTCGGTATCTTCAATCGATCCCAGAGTATCGATAGTCTGCTCAAGGTCTCGCTTCATGATGCACAGAAACCTGCGCAACAGACCAGAGTCCATCGGTTCGCCATTGTCCCAAAGCTCCAGAACACTGTGCATATACAAGCTTGAGGCAGCGCACATACCAGACCATGAGATGCTGTACTTGACCGAACCCGACGACGAAAACATATCATCTTCGAACAAAGACGAGAAATGTGAACTGATAGTTGCGCAAAGCAAGCGTGACTCGGAGCCTTCTATCCACTCCCAGCTCGGATCGCACTTATAGCGGTCTTCACTAGCTGTTTGTGTTGACATGGTCACATGCTTCAGATGCTCAATCAGCGGCGATGCATCGATATTGTGAAACCGAGTCGACGGCGGAAGGATGGCAAAGAAGAACGGTAATAACTTCATAGCGTTGAGTCGCATCTCAAGATGGCCGATATTCTGGGATTTCCAGAGATGAATAAGCGACACAAATGTTGAAAACTCGGCGGTGTTTTTCTGACGGAACATGTTCTTTAGGGAATCGCTGCCGAGTATTCGAGCCTTGAAGCCTTGGTAGGCGTAATGCGTTCTGAGAAGTCAGGCACGAAAGGTAAGCGTAATGCCTAGAACTATACTTACAGCAGGAGATATCTGTTAGCAAGTTCTTCGTCAAAGCCTATTCTGTTGCCGAAGTCATCGTCGAGTGGACTGAGAAGATTCACGGCGTTGATTAGTCCGTTGATGTGAGCCTCGGTATCGCCAACGTTTCCATACGACGCCTGATATGCCAAGGGTCAGCATACTAAATTGCTTCTGTATACGGAGAGAATAAGAATCTTACCTCGATGAAACAAAGAATGGATACATGTCGAATGAAAGTCATCAGACCCGGCTGATGGATGTTCTGTAGCCATTTGTTCAAGATACCGATTGTCGACACTTTATGGAACAGAAATGTCGCCTTGTATGTTTGAAGGTCGCCAACGCTCCATGCATAGTGCAAGCCCGCCACTAGAAGTGTATCGCGTAAGGCGTCTGGATGTTGAGCAACAGATGAGAAGCTGGAGAAACCTCAATGAGACACGTGTCGAAACAACCGTTAAGGATACGTACATATTTCTTGAGGCTTTGGTCAAGATCAAATCAGAACTATCGTGGCTGTGGTGGACTGAGCTTATTAGTAGGGGTCAGGGCGAAGTTCTCTGTCTCGCTTACAGTAATGGAGCAGCTCTCTTGAGCGCAATGACATGTCGAGACCCAAGCAGTCAAATGGCTCGACTGACTTGGCGAATGGGGACTCAACAACTAAAGTCGCATGTGAACTAATTGAGTTGACGGCCCAAGGCGCCTGCTCCCCAGGCAAGAAGATAGCCTTGCGATCACGTAGAGGCAGTCCAGGGTCCACAAACTCACACTCTCGACCTGCACTGGTGCATCGGGTACTTGACATCATATTAGCCACCCAATCAGAGCTAACCAACGCGAAACATCAAACAACTTGTGTAGTATCTTTCGACTAAACAATCGAATGAGGAAACAAAAGTCCGACTTACCAGGTGGGCTTTCCGCCGTCGCAGCGTACACGGCGCTTTCGGCAGGTCAGACATCCTGTCTTGCTGCGTGTGTGGGGTCGCCGAGTCCTTGCACTCATATCGGATGACCTGTTTAAAGCTCGGGGTTGCTTGAACTGGACTTGTGACGGTAGAACGAGATGATCGACGATTCCTGCGGCTTTTGTGAGATGAGTGAGGAGGTTTGACACTGCAGAGGTTGAGCTGTTGATGAGGTTTGAAGCCACTCACGGGATTCATTAGTTATCGATACGACTCAGATGTTGGAATCTGCCTCGACATTGATGAAAACGGATGCTGTGCTAACAGGTCGAGCGGACCACTTGGTGTTCGAAAGATAGAGTACTAGCGTTGACAAAGGATATCAAGTATCCACTAACAGCAACAAAGTTCTTCTTTCAAGGACAGGCATGGCTGTCAGCCAACTTGCAGGCTAGCAATCGAAACTAAACCAAATTGAGCCGCGTAAACGAGCTGGGAGCCAAACTCCGCCGATATGCTTATTTTTACAGTCCTAATGTTAAGTGAGATTGCCCTTGGTATCTCTGTTCTTGGCTTGTTTCTCAGCCAATAGGATGATTACTCGGACTTCTAATTCGAGACCAGCAATGCTCTTGAGGCACTTTTGACAATTCGTTATGGGAATCCACCATGAAGTCCGCAGCTAAGACCTTTTACGATAGCAAAACGACATGACCACCTAATCCCGAAATCCGATTTCTTATATATAGATTGCTCAAAGCACCAAATCCAGACAAACCTTTATTCCTACTTCATCCTATTCAATCACTATCATGGCGCACAAGCCTTCTCTTATCTTCGTTCCCGGTGCATGGCATACCCCCGACTGTTGGGGCAAAGTCATGGCAGCCATGGAAGCTAAGGGTTACAAATGCATACCCGTCACACTTCCAACGACTCAATCAACAAACACCTCGGTCAACTTCTCAACAGATGTCAAAGCTGTCCGTGATACCATCGTGAGAGAAACAGCCCAAGGACTAGACGTTGTCGTCTTAGTCCACTCCTACGGCGGTGCAGTTGGTGCTAGCGCCATCAAGGGCTTGTCACGAAAGACGGCAGAGAATGACGGAAACAACGGCCATGTTATTGGGCTATTCATGATAGGCACAGGCTTCGTCGCACCTGGAATGTCCTTCCTAGAGGGCATCGGTGGTAAACCGCCCCCAACATGGGATGCCGACTACGAGAATAATACCATGCCCATCAAAGTCGATCCCGTCAACATGCTGTACCACGACCTTCCTGAAGAAGAAGCAAGGTATTGGGCTGGAAAGCTCACAGATCAGGCATTGACATCTATGACAGATGGATACGAAGTTTCGTATGAAGGATGGAAAGATGTTCCTGTTTGGTATATCATGACCGTAGAGGACAAAGCGCTGCCTGTTGAGGTTCAGAGGATGTTTGCAGAGTCAGCGAAAGAGGCCGGAGCTGACTTGACATCGAGGGAGATTGCCAGCAGCCATTCTCCAATGTTGAGTAAGCCTAAGGAGACCGTCAAATTTCTGGAAGAGGCGGTCGAAGCATTCACGAGATCATAGATTAGATATAGACTTTACTCTAAAAGAAGAATCTCGACTCAATCAATTACTGGAAGCCAATACTACACTAAAAGCATTACACAAAAGTAACGACAACAGTGGCGTATGCAACTTTCCTTCTTAAGCAGGACAGTAGTTACCAGGCTCAGTGGTTGAATGTAGAAGACAAAAGTGACCTGGGCGCCTAGATGTCGGAAATGGCATATGGACTTCTTTTCCTCAGCCTTGCGCCGTATTTCCAGAACAGAAGTGGTGCAGGGGTTAGCAATGCAGCAATACACCCTAACAGTGTCATAGTCCAATGAACCCCAATACCCTCAAACATAGGGCGTGCGGCCATGACCATCCCACCAGCAATAAGATATCTCGACATGGTTATGCTTGCAAGTGCGATAGCGGAATGTTCCCCATAGCTATCGGTGATGTACTCGTAGCTGCCAACATATATAGCCATCAGGACGATACCGAACAAGAAGCAGGCGCCCAAGCCACTCCATATCGATATGCTTGCGTAATTTGTCCAACCAAGCCAGAAAAGAGAAATGGGTAGAAATGGCGCTGTGAAGATGGCAGGCCATAGCCTGAACTCTGGTTCTACCGAGGCACCTCTGACACGTTCTGTATGTCGCCGTGACCACTCGTATAGTGCTGGGCCACAGAGTGCGAAGGCTGTTGCACCAGTGGCTATGGCGGCGAAACAAGAGCCCTGGTGACCAGGTGTCAAGGAATAAGTATCTTTGAAAATGTAATCGAAGCCGGACAGGAAGCTGAAAAGTAAAATGTAAAGTAGAATGAGGTAAAGTCCAAGGACAATGATGACCGGCTCGCTGCGAAAGAATGTTGCTGGGAGTGGTAGGGATTTTTGGAGCTGTTTCCAGAACGAGGGCTTCTGCTCGTGATCCGATACATATCTTTCATCACCTGTAGCACGACGCAGCTCTTTGGCCTTCCATGCCAATAATAAAGGGAGGTATGTCTCCGGTAGGAAAAAGAAGGCAACTAGGAATGCGACTCCAGATATGATTAACGTTACCCAGCTAGTCCATCTCCAACCGAGCTTCTCGTTCTCAACTATCCAGCCGCTAGCAATGGGAGCAATAACAGGCGCTGGTAGATGTTAGTAATGCGCCACAGAAGAGGAGATACGGGCTATCGAACCTGCAACGTTGGCCCACGCCACTATTGGAAACACAAGCGCCTTTTTGACGGACCGAAACTGGTCATTGACGCTTGCACCATTGATCGTAAGTGTAGCGCTAGCCGACAGTCCAACAAAGTATCGACACACTACTTGTCCACCAAACGTAGGTGTCATGGCGGAACCGAGAACAAAGAAAAGATAGCACGCCGTAGCTACCAGGTACGTGGGATTTCGACCAACGGTTTCTGACACTGGACCTGCAAATAGGGCTCCAGTTCCGACTCCAAAGAGAAATACTGCTGTTGAGACATTTTCGGCGACTTGGCTGACGTGCAAATCCTTGCTCGCCATTTGGTTACCAATTGAGTCTGCTGCGCCTGCCCAGCATTGTGTGAAGACGAGAAAACAAATGATGAATATGTTTCGCGATCTTGTTGCAAGGGGCCAGTTCAGGGGATTGAGAGGATCATCATCGCCTGTGCTCTGGACTTTGAAATCACTGTTGTTAGGAGTATCTTGTCGGCTGACTTGTTCATCGCTGCTGGCGGGTAAACTATTGCGAGATGAGCAGGTTTTCCGCTTCTCAACGGAACCTGAATCAAGTCGATACTCCGATTGTATCCGATTAGCGATCTGTCGACGTTGGACAAATGACCACATAATAGCGGCAAACAAAACTCAAGAAAAAGCGCCTCGTAAAGATAATAAATATGGACAAAGCCAAATACTGCCAAGACGTGGTACCTTGGATTTTATCCAATTTTTTAGCTATCAAGATCTCAGGGTCCTGTCGTGTGACAAGTTGCCCTTCACGGTTAACGGCAATATTGACGTCAGTAAAGACCATCCATTACCACAATATGAGCGCATACTTGATCTACATTAGCGCCGCGATAGCTTCAATCAGCAAGAATAGCACAGTCTTTGCTCTTAAAGTCATGTCAAACGACACAAAACTTGTATGTTTATTAATATCGTACTTATCTCGATCATGCGATAGAAGAAAGTTCCTCGTTGCGTTAGCTTGCGACTGAGATCACTAGCGATATTGGACCAAGCTAGCATAATTCTTCCAATAGAAAGCGTCGGCTTAGAGGTACATTGATATGCCACATGTATTTTGAGTTCCGGCACTGGAAACCTTGCGCGCAGTCGTTCCGAACGCGAGCATGCTTTGGGTTAAAACAGCCCTTCTTCAACTGAATACGAGCTCAAGACTTGCCATGTATCAAAGAAAGGTATTGAAAACTGCGATCCAGTAGTAATTTGGTGATGAGGCTGTCGAGTGTAAGCAATAGTTGTGGTTTTTCTCAACGACAGTCCGTTTGTCTAGACCGTAGAAGTTTTACAAGCAAAAAAAGCTCGTCTTTGGGGAAGTTCGTATTGACTTATTAGTAGCAAGTTCTAAGCCCAAATATCTCGGGCACACCCATGCACATATCCACAATCCCGTCAGTTAGTCGAGCGAATAGACTCGTGGCATTAAAAAGCCTCGACAATTACTGGAGGAGTCGATCGCACAATTGGACCAAACCCGTCATGAGGCATGTTGTACGTGTAGTCATTTGCATGGCGATATTCGTCCCGGCTTCCAAGGTACGGATTCACCTGTATGCAGCCATAGGCTCTGATTGAAACAGGTAATGAGTCATCAATCCTCAAAGGCTTGGGAGTAACAAGCATTTGTATTATTGGTAGTAATGGGGTTTCGTCCAGAGAGCGCCTTTGTGGGGTGTTACTCCAAAGTCAAAGCTGGCATATTGCGACTTCCTTAAATAACGTTATGTAAATTTTGAGGCATCATCGCTAATACCAGCAATACATCACATTTGAGTTATGGCAAAACAATAGCACCAAGCCTGACGTGGCCATTAGTCTAGACCTTGGTAGTAGACATGACGGAGGGCTTCGCTGGATGTAAGGCGATCCTAATGATGGGTTAGCATTGCAATAAAAAGGGACAACCAATCTTCTTACTCTTGGGTCAAATCGAAGTAACCGGTCCACAAGATCAATACCTTCCTCAGTTGCGACGAGATAATTTTCATCGCTAATGAAACCTGTCCAAGGCTCAACTTCACGATGTCCAAGAGCCTCAAGATCTTCTGGATCCATCGCGATATCATACTGCTCAACAAAACGATATAGTTTATCGGTTCCAAGAACATCGGCGATCCTCGCGAGTTGATCAATATTGCAAATGCCATGAAAGAAAGGTTCTTTCCTAAAAATCATTGCTGCAAGCATATTTCCAAAACACCACATGTCTACACTGTAGTCGTATTTCTCGTGGCTTAAAAGTATTTCGGGTGGCTTGTTGAGACCTACGCAGCAGTCATAATCGCCTCCTAGTTGGTAGAACTCAGCTGAGCTCCAACCAATGAGTCGAAGCTATAATTTCTTTCGTTAGAACTGTCACATTCTTACTAGAATGACACCGCTACCTTTCTATTCTCATGGTCAATGACCACGTTTTGTGGTCTTACATCGCGATGCATGACACCGTGGCTGTGGGCAAACTCTAGAGCCTTCAGAAGCTCGCATGTGTAGTAGCAAATATCCTGATACGCAAATTGAGGATACAGAGTCCGGTAGTCTATGTTGTCGACGTATTCAAGGACTATACCAATGTCGACTCCCTAGATTCCTAGATGCTTAGCATTAGTTCGGTAAGATATGCAGAAATACGCAGACCTCTTCTCCTTGCACAGCATCTACCAGTTGTATTGTGTTTGGACCCGACCTCAAATACTGCAAAATCTCGATCTCGCGCGCAATTCTGTCTCGGCTATCATCTTTGTACAGCTTCATGGCATATACTTGGCCGCTTGGGTTCTTACACTCAACCACAACGGCATGTCTTCCGCGTCCTAGCTATGTAAGCAATGTCAAAACATTTTATAGATCCAAATACCCAGTCTTCTCGTAGGTGATAGATCGTAGAACTGTTGCCGCTCTACAGCCTTTCGTTAGTCGGGGCGTTCTGCGTTTGTGGTGTTGTCAACATACCTGGATCCGTATCTGGTTGAATTGGCGCCATGGTGTTGAGATTCAGGTTCTTAAGCCCAACATCGGAGCACTGTGCTTGAAATCCTCCTTCTTGGCGACAGAAATCTTGGGTTGATACTGTGGCTTGTGGAGGAGAGAGAAATGCCGCATTGTGAATTTGACTGCACGCACACTCATCACCGCCGGATTGTCTGCAGGCTGCAACTGGTAATGAGACTGAGCACAAATCACTGTGGATCTTACAACAACTTGTTTTCAAGGTTTTTACTCGCCGTAATGGGGTCGGCAATCAATTTAGCTCGTCAGCCAAAATCTGATGTAAGCCCGTCCCCGCTTACTCTGCATCTTCTTGGTTTCAATATGAGAATATGGCTATTAGGAAATAAGGCTTATTTTATCTCCAAATTAACCCAGTACTATACCGCGAACTTGTAGTGGTTCTTCTATGCGAGTCTGCGGAGCCAGGCATTTTGGCCGCCGGACTTAACAAAGACCCATTATCTTGCATTTGACCCACCATTAACTTTCCCCCTTGTGCTCGATTGAGGCTCAACTCTGGTTGGTCTTGGTTCACGTATAAGCGGAGGTCGGCGATGGTCTCACGATGCAGGCTGGCCTTTGTATTAGTCCGTAAGATGGAGTTAAGATATCGAGAGTCGTGGGAAGGAGTTCTATAAGAATACCTATACAGAGTATAAATTATCGATTCTCTTGCTCAAGGCATCACAGACCAGCTCAAAGAATCCCAAAGCATCTTTCTTACTCGCATAATATTCATTTTCAACAAATTTCATACCCTATTGTTCTTGACAATTATGGCTCGAGTTTGGTTCGTCACTGGTTCTTCTCGCGGTGTTGGTCGCGCCATAGTCGAACAGGTTCTCGCTGCTGGCGACATCGTCGTAGCAACTGCTCGTAACCCTTCACAACTTGATGATCTGCTCACCAAATATGGACCCGACAAGATCCTTTCGACATCCCTCGACGTTGCAGATCCCCAAGCAGCTGTCAGAGCTGTCGATGAGGCCGTTAGTAAATTCGACCGCATCGACGTGGTAGTCAACAACGCGGGCCACGCAGAGATGGCCTCTATCGAAGACATGTCGCTCGAAACATTCCGTTCTCAAGTTGACGTTAACTTCTTCGGCGTAGTCAACGTGACGAAGGCGGTCATTCCTATCCTACGCAAGCAAGGTTCCGGACACATCATTCAGATCTCTTCTGTTGGCGACAGAGTTGGTTCACCTGGGATAGCCGCTTACCAAAGCGCCAAATGGGCAGTCGCCGGGTTCTCTACAGTCCTCTCACAAGAACTCGCACCTTTTGGCATCAAAGTCACAGTCGCAGAGCCTGGTGGTATCAAGACTGACTGGGCCGCCACTGCCATCGCCTCTGCCAAGATCAGCGAGCCTTATCAACAGACTGTTGGTATGATGCTCAAGCTCAGGGAAAACGACTCATTGTGGTCTGAGGCCGCAGAGATTGCAAAGGCTATCAAGTATCTTTCTGAAGTAGAAGAGCCACCATTGAGAATAATTTTGGGTCCTTCTGCGATTCCTTATGCTCAGATGGCTGCTAAAAGTCTGGCTGAGTCGGATGAGAAGTGGCTACAGGTCTCTAAGTTGGAGTTCTAGAGTGGTGATTGGAAGTTGATTTGATGGAGTGGTGTGTAATAATGTCCAGGTCTACGATAATGGCTTTACAATTTTGAACATGGGTCACTACTGCAACTACGCTTTCGTGATTTGTGTGTATGATCGCCAATTCATTTTGGGCTACGGTGGCATTTGAAGGAATGAGTATTCGCTGCCTTGTGGCTTACCATGGAGATTAAATGAGGTGCAAACATCCACCACCATCACCCTCAAACTAAAATAAACTGAAACAAAAAGGAATCATTCTACTTCTCGTTTCTTCTAATTCGTTACCTACAATTTTCTTTAACCTCCAGCATCTGCTTTATAGAGCCGGTTTCCCCCGTTCAAGTACAGGTTAGCTCGGCTACTGTAGCGCGTTGATGCTGTTATCGCCTTCTTATCAGCAACTTATCGGGTTCCACCGGTTCCAACGGAGCAAACGCGCCAGTGATACCGCCATTGCGTCACACATGGTCAACTCTCAATTCTTCAACAACCAACAGTCATCGTATCACATCACATCATCACGGTCGGCGACTCATTCATCACGATGCCCAGTGGAAGAGAAGCCAGAAGTATCATCGCGTCGTTGAGACGCCCGCATACACTCCGATCTGCCAGCCCTGCATTGGCTAGTCTTAAAGCCAATAGCTTCCATACAACAGCCATGTCACGAACTGATGGCGTATTCCAAGGCCTGGCAGATTCACGGCAGCCAATGCCTTGGATTGAGGCGTTCAAGCGCCTACAGGAAGGAAAGCCCGCTTACGACTCTGATGACTCTCCCAAAGAACGTGATTTAACTCCGAGGAAAATGAGCGACAGCTATCATCGCGTCGTGCTGCCTCTCAAGAAGGACCCTTGGCTGTCTGACACATATGTAAATTCATCTGGTCACATCAGGTAAGTGGATCATTGGTCTGCCAATTTATGGATTAATGCTGACTTATTCCCTAGACTTGGAACGTTGTTTATGGATCTTGATGCCCTCTCTGGTATCATTGTCTATAAGCACACAGGCCCAGGCGTCACTACTGTCACCGCTGCTTTGGATCGAATCACAATAGCCCATCCTCTAACCGAAATCTGTGATCTCGAGTACAGTGGTCAAGTCACGTACGCATCTGGTCGCAGTAGCGTTGAGATTACTTGCAAAGTCGCCAAGGCCAGAGAAGAAGGAGAACCCAGCAAGCCCGAGGATGTTCTACTTACCTGCACCTTCACCATGGTCGCCCTGGATCCTAACACGCGCAAACCCGTCAACATTCCCAAGCTTGAGCCCACTAACGAGGAGGAAGAGAAGATCTTCAAATCTGGAGAAGCAAAATCGCTGTCTAAGAAGGAGACCTCCAAGGCTTCGCTTCTACAGACTGAGCCGAATGACGCCGAGTCCGCGCTTATTCATCGGATCTGGTTGCGACAGCTTGCATATCACGATCCGAACAACGACCTCCGCCAACCACCCAATGTCGTCGCCATGTCGAAAACGCAGCTTTCGACGGCTATCATATGCCAACCTCAATTTCGCAATCGCCATCAGACAATGATCTTTGGTGGATTTCATTTGAAACAGACATTTGAGCTTGCTTTCTGCTGCGCGGCCAGTTTCGCCCACGCTCGACCGACATTCATCACCGCCGATCCTTGCACATTCCGCAATCCTGTCCCCGTTGGAAGTGTGTTGTATCTGACTGCGACCGTCGCGTACACAGATCCTCCACTGCTGGAAGAAGACGGCACTGAGCCTGGCTTCCCCGACAACGAAAACCCCATGACCCGTGTCCATGTCCGAGTCGACAGTAAGGTGCGCGATGTTGAGCACGGCGTTGCAAAACCAACTGGGCAGTTTAACTATACCTTTTCTGTGCCCAAAGATCTCAAGGTTTTGCCCCATACGTATGAGGAGTACATGATATATGTCGATGCTAGGAGACGTGTATCTTTGGGTGATAGTCAGCGAAAGGAGGAGGAGAAGGCTTCGTCGGAGCAGAGACCGGAGGCTTCCGAGAAAAACTTGATGGGATAAAATCACAATAGAGTTTGCTGGTAATTTCCAAAAAGATGATTAATATTGGGTTCTGTTCTCCAGTATGACAACCTTGGTGAAACATCGTCTGATATGTGACCTCTAATCGATATCCATTTTCGCATCGGTATCAACCCATGTTCGCCACTACATTTTTCTCCTTCGCCAACTGCGCAAGTATTTGCGAAGATTCATCCTCTCGACCAAGCGGCACAAAAATGTGATCGTGGTAGAATCCGCTCACGGGATTACAGCCTATTCCCTTCGACGCCAGTCTTGTTGCGATGATAGCCATGAAACCCACTGCTTCCAGGCTCGAAGTGACATTGAGGCTTATCATCTTGCAGGGGAAGAAGTATTCGATATTATGAGACTCTGCATAATCTTTGCTGACAATCGCGGTTACGCCTTCAGACTCTTTGAAAAGCATCTGGGATTCGGATAATGGTGGTAGTTTTGAGGTGTCGGTAAAGGTGGCGAAGACGTAGATGGTTGGGTGCAGGGTTGTGGTGAGAGTCGAGAGGAGCTTGTTCAGAGAGAGCTCGCCCGGGTCATTTGCCATCAGAGACATGGTGATAGGTAGCTGATGAGAGAAACGATTCAGAATTTGATAGAAGGTAGAGCCTCAATAAACAAGAGTACCGTCTTTGAGGCTGATAAGAAACAGGATGAAATGGATCGATATTGGAGGGAGGCTCTATAAATTTTAGCGGAGAGCGGGGCTTAAACTCCACTAAAATAGTCAAAGTCAATGGGAAGGCGTGCATCCTGACTTTACCTAGGTAGTCTGGATCCAGTATGACATGACGGCTTGGGAACTCACAGCATTAAATAAATCCTTTTACTCCTACGACTTGATCTTAGTAGTTGGTAAAATAATTCATCGACCAAGGATTTAAAAAGACCGAATTAAGCTGGCACATAATGCTGGCCATTCCTAGCCGGAGGCTCCTTTGCCTAAAAACGAATGCATGCACCGAGCGTATCATTGCCACTGTAGGCAAACGGTTGGGCTGAATAGCCAAAATGGTGGGAAGTACACAGCGCAGAAGAAACAAGGCTGAGCAAACCTCTAGGCATTTTGACTGTCACGTCAACAATCATATGAACAGAAGACCGGCTACGTGCAAATAAGTACATTCTGTCCCCATAAGCAATCCCTCGCTCTTCAACTGGCACCTTATGAACAAGCCACTGCTCACTTGTCGCCGTTTTTGCCATCCAAGGAACAGTCCTGAGACAACCTATAGCAATTCTTATTGTTCCTTCCAATTGTGCTTGTATTGCTACTAGACCCTGCCAAGTTGCCTGGTCATTCTATAGTCGATTCTACGTCTCTACCCCGCAAACGTCAGACGACGATGTGGCTCATCAACACCGATACCTTGAAGCTCGAAGAGTTTCAAGGTAAAATCCCGACGTATGCCATTCTATCTCATACTTGGGGGGCTGAGGAAGTCTCCTTTGTCGATTGGCAGAAGAACCTGCCCGAGACTAGGAAAAAAGCCGGTTTCGTCAAGATCCAGCAATCATGCCAGCAAGCACGTGCTGATGGTTATGGCTATCTCTGGTGTGACACGAATTGCATCGACAAGAGAAGCTCTGCAGAGCTCAGCGAGGCAATCAACTCAATGTTCAACTGGTACAAAGCCTCGGCGGTTTGCTATGCATATCTTTCCGATGTATCTGCAGGGGATTTCTCATCCTTTTCGTCCTCGCGTTGGTTCACACGAGGCTGGACGCTTCAAGAGCTCCTCGCACCACGATCTTTGATCTTCTTTGCGAAAGACTGGTCGATCTTAGGGACCCGCGATTCCCTTGGCCCAAGAATTTCGGATATCACGAAAATTAAAGAGTATCATATGGGAATCGGCATCTACAAAGCCAGCATCAGCGAGCGTATGTCCTGGGTCGCAAACCGCGAAACAACCCGAATCGAAGATATAGCCTATTGTATGCTTGGAATCTTCGATATAAACATGCCCTTGCTCTATGGAGAAGGGGTCAAGGCATTTATTCGATTGCAGGAGGAAATCATTCGTCTTTCGAATGATCAGTCAATCTTCTGCTGGGACTGGAATTGGGACTATGTTCCTGACGATTGGGGCAGCGTGCTGGTGCCGTCGCCGAAAGCTTTCGCAAACTCGGGGTCCTATTATATAAACCCCGTCTACGACAATTCCGTTTCATACTATATAAGCAATTCCGGGTTATCGATCAGCTTGAAGCTGCTCAGTTTGGCCCCTGCGATATCCATGGAACCCATGACTCATTGGAGCTCTTCTGATCCTAAGTTCGACCAATATATAGCTTTACTCGATGTTATTTGTCGCGAATCTAGATGCATGGCCGGACTGGTCCTCCAGAGAGCACGTGGCTACCAGGGCTTTGTCAGACTCCCTTTCCCTGTACGTCCTATGCATATAGAAAGCCGTCCCGACATTAAACCGACGAATATACTTGTCGCTGGCCCTAGATACAGAAGTCTGATGACGGCACAGCAGCGAAATTCCGGATACAACTCACAGTTTGCAATACTTGTCACCGCAAGCTTCCACGATAGCGTTAACTATTTGACGACTACGACGACGTCAGATATACGATCAGACCGCAGGATTATTACTTTGCGTCCCTTCACGCCGGCATTCTTCGGAGCAGTCTTCTGCTTGGACCTATGGAGTAAAATAGGTTCGCGCCATGATGTGGTGACGATCTTCTGCTTTGTTGGGGTTGGTGTAGAGGAATGGGGGTCTGAACCAAGGCGGTATTGCGAACTGCTTGAGATCCGCCGCGGCCGTTCCTCTGCTGGTGACAATTCTGAGATAGCGACTAGATACGAATTTCTCATTGCCGGGGCTGCCAGGAATTCGCTATGTCATGATCTGCTAAAAGCGGCTTCCAGCGCGGATTTTATGGATATCTCAGGCGCCATGGAGTCACTTAAAAGAGCAGAGACTCCAGATAGCACGGATGTACGCATACGTGTAGGGCCATGGAATCGAATCGCTGACGACTCCAGGCTATCTGTGGTACACATCACGGCCCCCATCCTCCCAATACCTGGTTTCCGTTCACAGGGAGGCTCCAAGATGGCTAGGTTTCTTCACTAAGGTCAAGGCCAACAAAACTGCCCTAGCTAGTAGGCAAATTACGATCAGAACACGACTTGAAAAAGAAGTTGCTGCCTCAGATACTATTACTTCACAAACTTGACGACTTCGTTCGTTGAGCTGCTGGAAATAATCTGTCCTGGAACCAATTTGTTTGGACTGAACACGCTGAAGAACGGAGAACCAATCATAAGGCAATGTCTGCTCCGCCATATCATTTCCGCTCGTCGGACCGACGTTTTTAACCAGAACAGAACAAAGATGTCATCCTTGACTCTTCGTCCAAGCTTCAATAAACTGTCGGACCGACGGCACTCCCCCGTAGTTCAATCCATTTTCGCCCCTCAGCCCCAGATCTTTTTCCCTCTCCTGAACCCCAGATTTGCTTGGCCTTACATCGCGTCGTATCACGTCTCCATCCCCAGACCCATCCAACGGCGACCCCAGATATCGAACAACAGGACGTGTGCGACCAGTGATAGCCAAATCTCTCTCCGGACCGACGAGGTTCTTGGCAAATTCTTGGGGAACTTTATGACGCCCACTCGTCAAGCCTCACCTGGGAGATGATCTAACTTTGTCGCCGCGTTAAGCCGACCCACCGGCTTCGAATTTGGAGTTGACAACCTCGGACAAAACGGAGTCTCCTGTTCAACAACATCATTTGAGTCTTGAAGGATTCGCTCAGGCTTAGTTCCTCCCCTTCCGACCCAGCTGGTTGCTGGCAGTACCCTTTACCCCCAAACCTTAATCTCAGACATGGCTCGTGACGACGAGAGCGCGTCGCTAGACACAATCACGCCATCCAACACCACCACGATGGCGTCCGAAAAGCCACACTCAACGGCCAAGCATATAGCCGACGATGGCGGCATGGTAGGACAGTCAAGGCATGCAGAAGCTAGTGCTGCCACAGCGCTAGAACATGAGTTGACATTTCGAGATGCGGTGCGGCTCTATCCAAAAGCCATCTGCTTCTCGCTGGTATTCTCGATGGCTATCATCATGGAGGGCTATGATATGGCCCTCATTGGTTCGTTTTACGGATACGAATCGTACGTTACTCGTATCCATCTGCAACTGTACCTAGAGGCTAATGCACATGTAGATTCCGCAACAAATATGGCAATCAGCCAAATCCCGATGGTGGAATGGTGATTTCGGCAGATTGGCAAACATACATTCAGGTGGGCGGCATGTGCGGCCAGATCTTCGGCCTATATCTCAATGGCTGGGTGTCTGATGCTATTGGATACAAAAGGACAATGATCCTAGCCCAGATCATCATGATTGCTTTTACCTTTATCGTGTTCTTTGCGAAGAATATCGAGATGATCCTTGCGGGTCAGATCCTCATGGGTATTCCTTGGGGTGTGTTTCAAACTTTGACGCTTGCCTACGCGTCTGATATTGCCCCTGTTGCTCTAAGACCTTATCTCACAGCCTATGTCAACCTCTGCTGGGTTATCGGGCAGTTGATATCCGCGGGAGTCTTACGTGGACTCCTCAACCTGGATAATGAGTGGTCATACCGCATTCCATTTGCATTGCAGTGGTTCTGGCCGCCATTCATCATACTAGGTACCATCTTTGCGCCCGAATCGCCTTGGTGGTTGGTGCGAATGGGTCGTCACCAAGATGCTAAAGAAGCTATCCTGAGACTCGTCAGCCCTCAGGCTGATATCAAGTTTGATGCCGATGCTCAAGTGTCCATGATCCATGAAACGAATGAGCTTGAAAAGGCCACGTCTGCAGGCACTAACTATTGGCATTGCTTCATGAGGGCTGACCTACGGCGTACTGAAATCGCATCTATCACGTATGTTGCCCAGGCTATGTGCGGCAGCGTTTTAATGGGCTACTCTGTCCAATTTTACGAACGTGCTGGGCTCTCTTCAAACAACGCCTTCACCCTCAATATTGTACAATATTCCGTGGGCGCGATCGGAGTCATTCTTTCATGGTTCCTGATGTCCAAATTTGGACGTCGTACTCTGTATATCGGAGGCACGAGCATGCTTTTCATCATCCTTCTTGTCGTCGGAGGTTTGGGTTTCGCACCTCAGAAGAATGCTGGTCCATCTTGGGCTGTGGGCAGTCTACTCATCTTCTACACATTCATTTACGATTTGGCCGTTGGGCCAATCTGTTACACTATTGTCGCGGAGATACCTTCTACGCGACTCAAAGCAAAGACAATTGTGCTTGCGCGCAACTTCAATAATATGGCTGGGCTGGTCAATAACACACTCATGCCAAGGATGCTTGGTGTGCACGCTTGGAATTGGGGTGCAAAAACTGGTCTCTTTTGGGCGGCGTTTTGTTTTCTCATCATGGTTTGGGCGTATTTCCGATTGCCGGAACCAAAGGGAAGGACCTTTGGAGAATTGGATGTTTTATTTGAGCATAGAGTAAGTGCGCGGAAATTTGCAAAGGCGCGCGTGGATCAATTTGGAGATAGCACTGGTGCTGTTGAAGTTGATGGTCACAGGTAAATTGGTGGCGGATCTTTTGTAACAAAATTGTACTTGTATTTGTATAGACATGGAATGAGCGGTATCGAGATGACAGCAAGCATCACATGTAATTATTCTGCAGCTTAGTATTATGCAGTCTCAAATAATGGCATCCTACACGTGCGGTTAAACTGACAATAGCCAGCCAAGCTGCAGTAACATCTGCATTGGACCAGCTGACCTGTCAAACTTTCTTTACCTCTACTAGTAATAGCGGCCTCTTTCTCCAAGGGGCAATAATCGGTTATCTCTCCCAAACAAGCAACAAGCTACAGTGGACCTCAGCAATAGATTACGCGGGGAAAAAGTCTCCATGTTTGACCATCAATCAGACAAGGACACAGATCTCGGACCGTCAAGATTGTTACGGTTACTTTTTAGCGTCAAACTGGAAAAAAGATCAATGAGAAACAGAAAAGAGGCGAGAGATGATCTACTGCTGGATCCACCACTCAGAGACCCGTCCGTCTCTGTCGGGTGATTGGCACATCTTGATCTATGTCGGTCCGACGAAGAACATCGGTAAAGTCAGTCGGTTCAGTAGCGGCTGAATTGGATGGATACTTATACTACAGTACTTATCTAGACTACTTATTAGGCAAAACCGGGTCTCGACCATTCTCTCATGCAACCAATTCTTTTGTGGTTTTTATATCCCAACTGATCCCTCCAGACACTGATTTTCCCATTCTGACTTTGCAACAATCGTTTCAACAATAAAAATAAAAGAAAAAATAGTCAAGGCGACGAATATCACAGACACCGACAATGACGGTCAGGAACACAACTCCCCGCCCAAGATGGCATCCTTCTCCGACATACCACCTTAAAGCACCAAGAGGATGGATCAATGACCCTTGCGCACCTGGTTACGATGCTTCTACCGGTACATACCATTTATCATATCAATGTGAGTCTATAACGCATTATCACAATTCCATCTTTTGATCTGCAGCTAAATTCGCCACCAGGGAACCCCAAATCCTGCGATTGGGGTAACATCACTTGGGGACATCTCACAAGCAGAGACGGGTTGACATGGAAGCAAAACACACAAAACCCTGTCCTAGAACCATCAGAATCATATGACAAGGAAGGCATCTTCACAGGTTGCTTCCACCCAACAGGCCTCCAGGGCGAAGAAGGCCAGCTTACAGTCATCTACTCCTCCATCGCACATCTTCCCATTCACTGGACTCTACCATACACCCGCAACTGCGCAGGCCTCTCAGTCGCGACATCCAACGACGGAGGCAAGACATGGCAGAAGAGCGAGCAAAACCCGATTCTAGACGGCGAACCCGAAGGTGTTACAGTCACAGGTTTCCGAGACCCTTTCCTAGCAGAATGGCCAGCGATGGATGAACTACGAGGTGAAGCAAGCCTTTACGGCTTTGTCTCGGGAGGTATCATTGATGGCGGGCCAACAGTGTTCCTCTATGCTATCTCACCGACGGATTTGACCCAGTGGACCTATCTCGGCCCGTTAGTTGACCTCCCCACCGGATACAGCCCCTCTGGTCGATGGGGCGGTGACTTCGGTGTTAATTGGGAATGCGTCAACTTTATGACACTTCACAACGACTCCGAAGAATGTCCGTTTATGCTGATGGGTACAGAAGGTGGAGTGAAGCCAGGTGCGAAGGAGGGCGCTGAGCAGTGGTCATTATGGATGGCCGGGTCATTGGAACAGACTGAGCAAGGACCAAGGCTCAAGCCAGAATTTGACGGCATTCTCGACCATGGATGTCTATATGCGCCAAACTCGTATGAGCATCCTATTACCAAGAACAGAATTGTCTGGGGATGGTTGAAGGAGGACGACTTGACATTGGCACGTCGTGAGACGAAGGGTTGGACAGGATATTTCTCCCTTCCACGGGAGTTGTTCTTGTACTCTGCCGATAACGTTACAAGAAGTCTCATATCGCCGCTCGAGGATCTTGGTTGCATCAGGGCCACCGACAACGGAAGAGGTTCAAACACGATTCAAACATTAGGTATCCGACCATTGCCAAACCTGGACGACCTTCGACGAGGCAAGCCAGCATACTGGAACAACATCGACAGCAAGGCTAGTCTAGGAAGCCTCGTCAACCCGCACTCGGGATGCTGGGAGCTAGAAGCCACAATAAAGGTGTCACCGAACGACCAAGCAGTTGGCATCTGGATCCGACACAACGAAAACTTGACTCAAGGAACAGCCATCCACTTCTCCCCGCAAACCGAGACAATAACCATTGACAAGAGCAAGTCGAACAACGAGACAGATATCGAGAAAGCACCAGCTTCAGGACCCTTCACCCTCTTCTACTCTGACAGAAATGGTTCAGAGGAGCTGGAGAAGCTACATCTGCGCATCTTCTCTGACGGAGACGTTCTCGAAGTGTTTGCTAACGATCGATTCGCTCTGTCAACTATGGTGTATGCTGATTCAAAAGACTGCACTGGTATTAGTTGGTTCGTGGATGGGCAAGAATCAAGCGAGAGCATTTTTGAGTCTGTGAAGCTCTGGGAGAATATGAAGGAGGTGCTGGAGGTGGATGAGCCAGTTGTTTATGAGCGAAGTCAACTTTGATGGAGAGTTGCAGTTACTGGCGCAGGGAGTTAAGGCCTATGAATGAATATGATCAGAAATATCACAGAGAGCATCCTTGTCTTTATTAAGGCTCAAGGCCAATATAAAATACCATAATGGTGAAACATCACCTGTTATATCAGTGCTCTCTCCTCGGTGAAAGACAGGTACCTAGTGATTAGTTTAATGAGAAGAACAATAAACCATAGTACTCGGTGTCAACGACCTTTATGATAGTTGATGAGCAAATGACTTACAAAGATTAGCTTCACAGTCCACAATCCGCACGAAGGCTAAGACCGTAGTCAGACCCAAGGCAAACCCGATGCCCATTAATAGTACTTCATATCCATATGGATCATCTGGCGTGTTAGTCGACTGAATGGGCAGCGAACACATCAACTTACAGTACCCAAGTAATAACAATATGATAAATTGGGGTTAAAGTTCATTTATCGTTGCCAGTCAGGTGTCCCGAAAGGACAGCGGCTAAAGGGGATGAAAGCATCGTTGGGGGTAGACTTGTGCCAGCGTTAAAAGGCCACATTCCTCCTCTAATCTTGGCTAAATGCTAAGTATCCAGCTGTCCAATAACTATATGCGGCGTGGGAGATATAGTGTAAGTAGCCAAGTTTCATAGGTTCGTCCTATCTCCCCCCAAAGTCTTTCCTCTAGCCCAATTCGATAGAAAAATCATCGGATAAACTTCACCCCGACTATCGTGACCATTACCATTCATTTTCTGGTGGATCAAAATGGTCATCTGCAAAGAAACCAAAGAGGAAGAATACAACCTTTATCATGTCAGAAAATATCACATCCCAGACCGAGCTTTTCTTCCGCTCATATAATGACTCATCTTCTACAACTGTTGTACTAATCCATGGCTTGTTTTCTTGCAATCTCGAATGGGAGCATGTCGTGCCATTTCTTGGCGACTACCACCTCATAATTCCTGATCTTCCTCAGCACTCAAAGTCCAAGACAGTTGGTCCCTGGTCCCTTGGATTAGGCGCAGATTCTGTTGCACATCTCATTCGTACCTACGCTCACAATGGCAAAGCACACATCGTCGGCCTTTCGCTTGGAGGTTTCACAACAATGGAGATAATTCGTCGGCATGCAGAGCTAGTCGAATCGGCTTTCATCACTGGAGCTGCACCTTTCATGCCCTGGCAGGTCTGGTTGGCTGAGCGTCCCAGCCTCGTACATTATGGCCTCAAGTTCGTTCTAAATAGTGGCCTTTACTCTTTTGGCGCCTGGAGATCAGGTCTGAAAGACCATACTCAGTTGCAGAACGAAATTGCTTGCAATAATGTTTGGGAGCTTGTAAAGGACGTTTATGAGGATCTTGCAACGTGGGGAGATGAGGCCGTGAAGGATGTTGCGGCGAAAGATAAGCGAATATTAGCAATTGCGGGTGATCAGGGCGATAACGTTGAAGGTACGAAAGAAATGGTTGAGGTGTTCCGATCACAAGGACATGATGAGGGGAGGAGCAGTACCTCATGTGTTGTGAAAGGAGCAATACATGGTTGGAACCTGCAGTTTCCGGAGTTGTTTGCGGAGGGAATTAAGGCCTGGGTTGAATGCAAACCTCTTCCTGAGAAGTTCGTCAGTTTGCTTTAGAAACTCTACGAATTGGTCTGATGCTTTCTTTTTGTTGGGTCGTCACCGGCGTATTGCTAGGTTTTCTATCGTTTATCAATAATGCGCTCTTTCGATCTTATCAAATCTCTATAGCAAATCACAATCAGGTGCAACGTTGTCTTAGAGAGCTCGAGTGCTGCTATAATATAGAATATTTGTCTATTATTGATACAATTGAGAAGATTGGAAGGCTTGGGCACCTATTGAAAGTCTATAAAATAATAGAATATTTGTCAGAATACTAATTCCTCTCCATTAACTTGACATATAGTTTATACCTAAGACGTAGCCAAAGCTCATAATCATAATTTTACGCCTTGATTACTTGCCAACCCATACCGTCCTTTCATCATCTCTTCCTCCCATCATGACAACATGGAATAGGCAACCTGTTACAACCCTATTCGCTTCGTATATTCATTCAAAAGCATCAGTACGTCAAAAAAGAGCAAATATGGGCAGAGCTGGGTTCTGTGCGTCTGTCAACTGCTGCTCATCCAACAAAGACCAGTCTAGAGGCATCGTCAGATTCTGCAACATGCCTTCCGGGGCATTACTGCTAAACTGAAGGCCATCGCCACAGCCCTTCTGGAGACCATTATCCAGAGGCTGCACCAAAAGATCGTTTTCCGTTATTCGATACAGTCCAACTTGAGATAAGGCCGCCCTTAATTTAGGAATCAGAACAGGGATGTTGATGGGTTCCTGCATCTGCTGTAGTACTTGTTCGCGACCTTCCCATGCCTTTAGCAAAATCTTCGCCAACTGCCAGTGTAGCTTTTGCGTGAAATTCCACAGCTCCTCATGATGATGGTAGAAGCTATCAAACACCTTCCACGCACGCTCAGCAAATGATCCCACGGGCGAACGTTCAGCGAGTTGTCCGGCCAGAAAAACTAATGAGTCGAGACTGAAGTGCTTTTTGAACGCCCAAAGGAGATTTGCCTGGCCAGCGACGTCGTATAAGTTGATCGCGCCCTCATGGTGAGCGAGCCAGATACGAAAGAAGTTATCTTTTTGGTTCTGAACCTCAGTGCCCCATTCAGGGGTTTCTTCCATGGGTGTAGACATCAGTCTGCCCTCTTCCGTCAAATGACGGCGGATAAAGAGAGCTAATGCATGAATAGGTCCTCCTGAGAGATCACAATACTTTCTTTCCGCTTCGCTCATTCTGACGTCGAACTCTTCTACTAAGCCCTGCAGCTCCGAGAGGGAGGCCTGATAGGCTTCGTACTCTGGCGTCCCAGGGTCCGCACCCAGACCTCCAAGGACCAAGTGCTCGAACTTGCACACTTGATGGTCCGTGGAGAAGTGAATGACCTCATACAGGAACAGGACGAATACCATCTCGGTAGGGCCTTCATGGGACTGGATTGATGCTGAATCGAGGGAGAAATCAATGTCGTTGACGTTCCGGGGCTTCTGAGTATCGGCGCCCGTCAGGAGGGATGTCGGCTTCATCCCAGATGTTGTTGCATACATCGAATCGAGTGCAACGATCTGCCACCATACTCGACGACGAATCTCAGCGTCAAATGGAGTCAACCCGAGTTTCTCACCATCGCGATGTAGCCCCATCTTGTGGGCGATACGGATGACGGCGCCGCTTAGAACCCAAACAGCATGGTGGTTGCTACGGCCTTGCAGAGAGATCTAGATGAATGGTTAGCGAAGGCATATAATGCGCGGCACAATCAATGCGCGGCATACCAAGTAAAGGAGCAACGCCTGTAAGACAGTCATGTCATAGTTTCTGAGGTAGTTGACTTTGTTAAGTGCGGTTTTCAGACCATTGGTGAATCTTTGAATTGCTTCATTTTTGTGAAGATCCAACATCGACCTGGCTTCGTCTTTAGAGAGACTGACAACCGAGACCAGACAGATTGAGAATAGCAACGCTCTCGATTTATGCGGTATATCCGTAGGGTTTGTCATGGCGTTGATAATCATATGCTCGGTACTGGGACCGTGTATCGTCTTGCTCATAGGGTTGACCCTGTTCAGGAAGACCTGCCACAATCGAAGAATTTGAAATGGCAAAGGGAGATGCTCTCCAAGATCTGGATACGAGTTCGCCGAGAGAAGTAAGTCGACATCCTCGTGAGAAACAGACGAGGCTCTCGAAGGACACGTCTCTTCGTCTGAGGTCTCTTGAGCAAGGATATGGCGCATCTCTTCGAGCTATTGTACCCATCAGTTAGTCTGTCATGCGCCCTACAAGAGAACCACTGACATTATCATGGATAGTGCTCCATAGGCAGCTATCTGAGAACTTATAGCCACCATCCCTAATCAAAAGTCTACCGGTGCCGGATGCTGCTGAATTCGCAAGCCCAATTGATGGAGTGGGAGACGCCGAAGGAGAGAAGTCCAAGGATTCTTGCGTAGGTGCAGAGGTAGCAGAACCATTCTCAGGTGATCCTTGGATAGCATACTGTTCAAGCAAAGCTTCCACTTTTTTTATCCTCTCTTGCAGCATGACATTTGGCGTCCTTCTTTTACGCACAGGCGTCGGCTTTGATGGGATGCAGTTCAAGTTGGCCTTGACAGGCATGTCAGTCTCCCATCACAACATTATCGCTTTGCAAGAACATCTTGACAAACCTTTACGCAGTTAAAACAAGGAAATATGCGGTTGCATTTTATCTTGCGTTGTTGACAATGAGTACATGCCAGGACTCTCTGGCGCTTCTGTATGGAGCCATCGGAATCATTTGGCGAGTCTTGAATGTTCGGAGTATTGATGTACGCTGCATTCATTATGGAGAAGTTGAGGATTTGAAATTTTTATGAAATCTACCAGGAAGGATTACGTTGTCTTAACATCTGGGCATTCGTGGAATTCTAATGGCCCGACTGTCGTCTTTTACTCGGCTTCTCGGGCTCTTACATGACCCCGGTTGAAAGGTTTGACAAAGTGACCAATCATATACTTTAAAGCTGTTTCTCCACCGAATTTGCGGTCACGGCAGTTGCCGTGATATCGTAATAGGAACCCTGTTTCCATTATTGATTGTTGAAACCTGATCCTATGGTTTGAAGGTGAACGCCAGCCCGTACCATTGTCAGTCGCGGTAAGGGGCCCGATTTTAGAGCAGGGCAAAGAACCTTGTGTTTAGTACATAGGTACATAAAGAGTGATATGTGGTGGTCTAGGCGAATACAAGGGTCGAGGCGCCGATACATACATCCGGAATATTTCTTCAGAGATAAACTACAGCCACAATGTCGGTAGTCATGGTACCCCAGATATACTCAACAAGAATTTGTTGTCAGCCTAGAATGTCTGGACCTAGTCTTGAATCTGTTGTATTATACATGGGTGTTGATTTGATAGAAAAGTTCTATCATAGTAAGACGGTAATATCGATAGTCTGTGAGACTATCAACACTAGCTCTGCACTAACTTAGCCCCAAACTTGCTGTGTCATTTAAGCAATTTGAAATATGCTCTTAAATAGGAGGCTGCGTGGGCAAGATATATTCAACCTTGTTCTTGGAAACTCTCGTCGTTTTAAAGGCGCTATCTGTCGTCGCTTTCATTCGTTAAGTTCAAAATGGTTTCTCGATCGATTCTTGCTGTCGTGGTTGTAGCTGTCAGCTTCCTCGGAGCCGAGGCTGGCCCTTGTCGACCCCCATCTGTTACAAGCCTGTCTGAAAGTGGGAGCTCATCGGCAGTTTCTATTTCTGTGCCTATAACTACTAGTCTCACAACTTCAGACGAGACGACATCGACCATTCTAGCTGAGGCTACATCAACTATCCTAGCCGAAACCACATCGACTGCCGTGGACGAGACGACATCGACTGTTCTGAACGAAGCGACTTCGACCACGCTCGCTGCAAGCACGACGACTTCACAAGCACCGTCCTGTGTCGAAACTCAAATTCTCAAGAACCCTGGCTTCGACGACGACAGCGACACCACATCTTGGCAAGGAAATGGTCGTTTGACAACAACCGGTGCTTATTCCGCACCCAATGCCCGGTATGTGTACATCTGGTGATATCGAGAACTCGTGAACATCGCCCACTGACGAATTATAAAGATCTTTCCAATTTTTCAATGGTGGAGGCAGCGGTTCATTCACGCAAACATTGTCTCGTGGTCTCGTAGGCAGCTACGAACTGTCTTACCGATACGCCATTCCATCAGGAGAATCGATCGAGGCGGGATTTTCTTGCAGCATTCAATTCAGGATTGGAAACGACGACTACCCTGCCATCTCCCCGGATCAGCTCATTGGTTGGACTGAAAGTTCTGGATATATCTGGAATAGCGCAACTGATACTTCAGGCCTGCCTTTTGTGGCATTCAATATCGAGTGCTCTGGAGAATATGATTCACTCACTCTTAATTTCGATGATATTACATTGACACGAGTTTGCGATGTCTAGATTTTCTGGAAAGATTACGAAGTAACTGATCTCTGTTTTTATGAGTATTTAAAGACATTAGATATAGATATAGATATTATAGCTATGGCGATTATAACACTAGAAGGCTAACAAAGATACATAGTATTTATCAATACATCATCAGATAATACTGTTATCTGATGCTCCTAGATAATGTTCCGGAATTCTCCAAAACTCTACGTAGTCTCGGCGTACATGGATGCTTGTTCAAGGCCAGTAGGTGATGATTTGCTAATACTGGCAGATGCACATGTATTCCTTTTTGAAAAAGCCAATCACCATGTCTACACAGAATGACTACTACAGTTCCATCGTATTAACCCATCATCTGAGGAGATCACCCAAGCCATATGGACGTATCCTATATCTGATAAGTCTCATACATGATTAAATAGTCAAGACAAGTTTATGGCTACTACATCAAATTCCCTAATTGAGGTCGGTGATGTCATCGCGGTCAAGCTTACTTTTTAGAGTAACTCTCTCAAATCTAGAAGTCAGCATGCTTTCCAAGGCAGGTAATTCTGTCGCCGAATATTACCATTTTCAGGCAACCTCTTCATGAGCCTGCTGTCAGTCGAGGGCACAGCATTGTATAGCAAGACTTCTTACCAACAGCATGCCGTCATCAAGTTACCCTTTTACAGATATAAAGAGACCAGATTCTTCAACTAGAGCTCACAAACTTCGTCCAAACTGTTCATCTGCTATCGTGACAACTTGGAAGCGCATCGAATACCCACCATGCCCACTCCTCTGGGCCTCGCCGTTATCGGCACCAATTGGATCACAAACTCATTTGTGCAATCTTGTCATGAAAGCAAATTGTTCCAACTTAAAGCCGTATACTCGAGAAAGGTTGAGACAGCCAAAAGCTTCATTTTCGACACGCCCTCCATCAAAGACCAGTCGTCTATCACAGCATACGATAGTCTAGACGCTCTACTCTCCGAGGGTCCAGACATCAGCGTGGTCTACATCGCGTCACCCAATTCATTGCACTACGAACAGGGCATGAAAGCTCTAAATGCTGGGAAACACGTCATCATGGAGAAGCCTTTCGCATCCAACATGCACGAGCTCGAGTCTCTCTATCAGCTCGCTGACTCCAAGGACCTCTTCATTCTCGAGGCCTATCGTCATATCCAAGAACCCAACTTCAAAACGTTACAGAGACTGTTTGATGATGAGAAAACAAGAACGCAGAAGTTCGGCAAGATTTATGGTGCGAGCCTTTCTATGGCGGTCTACTCGCCGCTATTCGGCGAGATTACCGAAACGAATGTCCCTAACGTGGCATCGCCCAAACTTAGTGGAGGCTGTTTGATGGACATGGGTGTTTATCCTGTGACTTTCGCCATTCGCCTCTTTGGTGCACCTGCATCTCAAAACTATTTCCCAGTGATGCTTAAAACAGGTGTTGATGGTGGCGGCTTGATTGTCTTCCACTATACCGCTGAGTCCTCGAAGCATAATCAGAGCTTTGCTCTGCAAGCTCGTACAAGCAAGCTTTACGACTCGCATGCACCCACAGAGATCTATTGCGAGAAGGGAACTATCAAAATAGAGGGTGGTCAAGCTTCGAATGTGACGGATTTGTGCACCATGGAGTTTATCCCTCGAGGGTCTAAAGATGCAGAGGAATTGGGTGACAAAAGTCCACAGTATACTGATATGTTGAACTTGACTTGGGAAGCTAAGGAACTTGGTAGGATCATCAAAGAAGGTGATAGGGCTGCCGAGGCTGACCTTAGAGGGCTTAGTAAAAGCGTTCTTACGGTAGTTGAAAGTATGCGGAAGGAGAATGGGATTGTGTTTGATTGTGAGCGATAGATTAAGCACCTATGTCTGGTGGCATCTCGCCGTCCAGCATCATATCACCATCAACAAATGAGATACTAAAGACATCTACACCTTCTGCAAACCCGCCGAACCCTGTGAAATCAAACATGTCTGTTGAAAGGGCCCAGTCTGCCTCGCTGGTCGTTTGTGGTGCCAGGGTCGGACTTCCGGGTCTTGTCGGTGTCGAGAGCGAAGTATAGTCAACACTTTGCCATAATGCCTTCACGTCTCCCGGCGTTCGCTCCACGTTTGACGTGCACGGTGATAATTCTTGACCGCGAGTCTCGCATTGGTTGTGGAATCGCTCTAATCTTTTGACCTATGGAAGATGTAAGTCTGATATCCAGCAACGACAAGTGTGAAACTGAGATCAACTTACCATTAGTGCTGCGTGTGCCCAGTAGCGCGACAACTCCTGTAGCGACTCAATTGAAGCATTGTAATGTTTCTGGCTTTCCTTCCTGATCTCCTCCCTCTCATCATTAATCGAGAGAGCATGGATCGTTCCAGCGATCATGATGCAGTATCCATAGATTGAAGTTAAGATAAGAACATTCTGACTTTTCATATCCATCAGTTCTGTGATACCTTTCGCATGCGTCCTGCACTTCTCCCAAGCGGTCTTCATAAATACTGAGGGTGCTTTTTGTTTATTTGATTGCAGTCGTTGCTGAATCAAGAAGGGATGATGAAGCAGGCAATGGGAGAGGTGGAACATGGCTTTGGCGAATATGAAGGATCCTGCTAGAAGCTGGTCGAGAACGCCTTCGACAGTGCACCGTTGCTTGAGGCTTTCCATAATGTCTTCGTTCATTGCAAAGTAATGCTCGGCTTGCAATAAAGCGGACGATAAAACAGCGTAGGGAGACGTAGAAGACCAAGGAATATCGGGTACATTGGTATCATGTAGTGAGTAGTTAGAAACACGACCTAGAATGGATACCATGACAATCATGAGTCCTAGTGGGCAACATTCGTTTACTGCCTCTTGCTCCACACAGTCTCCAGTCAACTCTTCCAGGTGTGGTGTATGTTCTTCTCGGCCTTCTCTGAAAGCTTCCTCGGAGCATGGCAGGGAAAGGCGACACTCTTCGTCCCTAATCGCACTAAATCGGCCGCGGGAAAGACTAATTAGCTTGTCTTGGAGGAAAAGCGACCAAAAAGTTCGCTTTCTTTCCTCTCGCTCAGCAACAGGCAGCGTCGCATCAGGCTCCAAGTTGAGTTTGTGGTTTTGTGCCAGCCGGACGGCGAAACCGAGCTTCATGTGAGCTTGAGTGCATAGCCCAGCTGTTCGTGGAATCAACGACTTGATCAAACACAGCTTATAACGAGATTGCAGGGCTCACCTGGAACTTCAGTGCTCACGATTAAGATTATAGTTTGAATGACGTTAAGAATCTTGTCTCGGGGAGCTGAACCAGTCCAAGGAAGATCTATGCATTCCCAAGCCTTGGCAGCGTAAGCTGATGCTTCATCCGCGCAATTGGGCTGTGTGACTGGAAGGCTTGAGTAACGTCTTGCTGCTGAAAGAAATCCCCATAGCAGATACGAAGGGAGTGAGTCGTCGGCCAAACGCTGACGAAAGGTTGGTTCGTGAAAGAGGGAGTAGGGCTGGCTATGGCAGAAGCGGAAGTAGATGTCTGCAGCAGAGGACAGTGAATGGGGACGATCTGGTGCTGACGAATGTATTGTTAAGGGTGTTTGGAGAATGGTTGCAGTTGGTGTATTCGTTTGGTCAAGATCCCGTTTGCTGGGGACTGTAGGCTGGTTTGCTGCCTGGTTTGCGACGAGCGGTAACAATCTATGCCAGGTCAGAATGTGAGTCAAGGTACAAGAGTAGAATGGGAACTCTACTTTTCGATCGTGTCCTGTAACGTCGAAATCTTGTTCTCAAGAAGGGTGAATCTGTTTGTGATTGTATGCTTAACAACAATCAATGCACATCCTGGACATTCGCAGCATCGAAACTCACCATGGCAGCGGCATTCACCTCTTCATTCCCATCAGGCAAGGGGTTCGACGTTCGTCTCAAGCTCCTTCTATCTTCAGCATACAGACATTGTTGCGATAGCCGTGTACAGAAGCTGCAAACGGGTTTTTCCCCTGTGCAGCGGACCTTTTTCTTTCTGCAATTGAGGCAAGCTTGGCGAATTCTCTTGCGGCGGCTTTCTTGGCCGTCTGAATCGTCATGGGAATCGGACATTACGACTAATCAGCTTTTGTCTTTTTCGTTTGGGGGGCTGGTCAATAGATGGAGGGAAGAGGAAAGAGAACGGGTATTGACGCGGCTGGGACGGTTATATGTAGCCGTTGCCGAGTGCGGGGGGCCGAAATCCACCTTTCTTCGTACGGGGTATGCCGATGATCTAGACTGAGTTGGGCACAAGTCATCGATGATGTGAAGGGATCTACTGAGGTACAAAAACAAATCGTCTAAGAATGAGGTGAGAGATGCCATAAGCTGACCGGCTAATTTTGACGTTTATGCTGCAGGTAACCAATTTGTCGGATGCCCTGGGAGAGTATAAACTCTCTTTAAATATGCTGCTACTCTAATAATATGATTCTTGTATCTTACGAGATATGTCTCGTAGTTTTTTTTTGAGTCTTTATCATGTGTAATATCCCAGAAACAGATACATATACGCTGTCTCAGCAAACAACAAGACGGCGCAGAGCTAACAGAGCAAAAAGAGCGTGTTTGTCCTGCCGGTCTCGAAAGGTTCGATGTGATGTCACACGACAATCGCCTTGCAGTAATTGCAAATGGAACACTACCGAATGCGTTGTGATAGAACCTCGCAAGTCCCCGTGGGTAAGGTTCTCAAGTTTGACAGGATCCCCACTGACCTCATACAGGGTAAGAAAGAAGAGGAGGGTAGATGAGAAGCAAAATAATGAAGGCCGACATAATGGCAATGGGAAATTTACAGACAAAGGCTTTGACAGTCCACATGTGCTGGATGGAGTGCAATACCTACAGTCGATGGAACACGAAGACTGCACCGGTATGGTATTCGATCCATTGGCATTTCCCCCTTCTAAAAGAATTCACTAACTCGCTGGGTAAGCTTTACAGCAGTTGAAAAACTCGACCAAAGATATGGCATCACCTATGTGCCAAATGGATTCACCAGAGTACAATTTTGCCGATACCAACAAAGCAGGCGACGCTATGGAATGGGCATTTCTCGAGAAGACTGCTGCCGACAGTAAAATAGCAACTAGTTTTGTTGACTCTGGATTCCATGACCAAAGCTGGAATGTTTCGGGAAGAAGTCCTGCTGCTATTTATACACCAGCCTCCTCGGCATCAATAGAGGCTGGGAAGCATAAATGGCCCGACACATTTGTGTGGCCGGCGAAGAGGGAAGTCATTGAGCCAGGCGATGATCTGCTGGACAGCTTGATGGCGTTACCTTTTGACTGTTTGAGGCATATCTAAAAACGGACATAACCAATTCAAGAGGTCAGGGTTTGACCAAACCAAGCATAATGTTAATAATCATGCTTTTCCGGTCGATTAAGCTTGAATTTTCAGAATGAAATTGACAGTCCTTGTCAGAAAAGATAGCCTACCTACCTATGTATGTACAGCACATTAAATGCATCACGTATGTCAACGTGGCACCTGGATTGGCCACCTCAACAGCTGAAGCTATGGGTACTGTAGATCCCCTGTAGATCGCTAAACTTGGCGCCAATTAGTGTTCCATGCCGGGGTCACAAGGCGCTGCAGGGAAATTAAACCATAAGCTCAGGGTTACACCACGGATCTCCCAGTGCCGTAGTGCCGGGAAGCCGAGACATATTCGAAAGAGCTGAATCTGTGCAGTGTCAAACAGATTTACGAGCAAAACAATTAAACGTCTGTTCAAAGATAATGGAATTAGCCATGTTTTCGTTCCCCAAGATCACAATCACATCTAGGTATACAAGAGTGTATTTGGAAACCTCCCAGCTGGAGCTGGTCATATGTATATTAAGGCCACCTTAAAGGCTATAGACAGACACCAGTACACCATTGCTAACCAATTCAAACATCAAATATTCTTCCTCCGGGTATAATTCTTCGTTGTGGCTGTCGTTTTACGGGAGCGACGCTGCTTACAGCATCATGACACCGGCAATACCAGCGACAGCGACGACCAAGCCAGCCTTGATGGTATTGAGGTCAGCGCCGTTCTTGTCCTTATCGCTGTCGTCCTTCTTGTCGTCGTCCTTGTCGCTGCTTGAAGCAGAGCCAGTCTCTTTGGCCCACGAGATCTCGCTGCAGTAGGAGCTGTCGGTGGTCAGGGCGTCAAGCTCAGACTTGACCTCAGGAACGTCGGAACAAGCTGACATGAGCTTGGAAACGTCGCTGACCTGGTTCTTGTACCAGGAGCTGAGCTCGTTAATGTAGGAAGTGTACTCCTTGGCCATGGTGCCGGTGACGTGGGGGAACTGGCAGCTTTCGGTGAAGGTGACGAGCTCAGTCTGGCTGGCGATGTAGCTGAGAAGATCTCCTGTAGGAGTGGGAACGGCAGTCAACTTGGGGTAGAGGTCCTGGGCGAGCGATGCACACTCTTTGGCATCTCGCTTCTCAAGGAGTTTGTCAAGAGCAGGGCTGGCAGTGGCGACGGTGGCACCGACGGCGAGGATGACTGCTGAACGCATGGTGAATGTGTTGCTTGGTAGAGGGGAAAAGGGTTTTGAGAAGAGGTGAATATCGAGGAGAAATGAGTATCGAAGAATGATGGCTCGAGAACTGAGGAGGAGGATGTGTCACGGATTTATAGAAGTCAAAAAGACTCCAGTCACATTTTAACTAGGCAGTCAATGTGAAATTTAGCCTTATTAAAAAGGGGCGACATTGTCTAACTTGGGCGTAGCATGTGTCACTCAGAAAAGGCTGAATTTGTGCCCCTGCAGGATGTTTTTCAGCCCATAAACGAGCTAAGCCTATGGGTGCATAGACCAATTTCACTAGGCTGTTTCTGCCTTTCAGCGCTAAGCAGAAAATAAAGGACTTCCCTCATGCTGTTTCATTCGGTTTTGAATCATCACTTTCTGGCCCGGGCGAGTGGACGGTTTCCACTGTACGGGTCGACGGTTGTTTAGCGTACCTGTCACCAGGCTGGACGAAGCTCGTGTACGGACGATTTGAAGAGAGGTGAAACAGCGACGATAATGAGGAAACACGGTGGAAATTATCACTGGAAAAGGACAAAGAATTATCGTTTAATTGCACATGTAACAGCCACGAAAAGGCGGCGGCATGGCTGCATCCTTTTCAGCGAGTAGAAAAGTCTCAGGTCCGGGACTTGAAGATATTAGTCTGGCCTTCACCACAATTGACCTAAACTCATCTAGGAAGTGGCCGGGTCTAGGGTACCAGAATTCTCGTCTTTCCACTGAGAAACTCACCTTAGGACCTCAAAAGAGTGACAATACTAGCGACTCTGCTGTAAGCGGAATATTTCCATAATTAGTACTAGACTGTTTAACTCAAGCACGCATCATCTCATGGTTCGTCGCTCAACCAAAAGGCACCCAATGAGCTGTCTCAACATCAAAGCTCTTTCATTATCTTGAAGCAACAACCAGATAATAGCTTAAAGAGTCTAGACGCACAGATTCGACCCCTCAATCAATTTGACTCAGATTATAAAAAAAGCCTGTGCGTGTAAGTACACCGTGCTTATTAGTTGACCACCAGTATATCATTGACCATATCGGCTATAGTGGAGGGGTTAAAGACATAGGTTTGAGAAAGATACCCGTGGGCGAAGTACCTGAAATCGGTTGTACTCCAGTCATTTCTTATATGATGTGAAACCCATATGTGAAGTTTGGACGCCTAGAAAGAACGGACAAAGGGGGTAACAATCCGACACGCGTTGTATAACAAATATTGGCTTTCTTTCTAAAATTCGAGCCGATGCCTTACCCAAGTGCCCGCAAGACTCCTTTCAAACGCCTTTCTGCTTCTTCTCAGCCTCCAATACCCTTACTGTCTCCTTAAATTGTTCTAATTATTTCTTTGTCTCCCCATGCGTGATCCCCCGATGAACCTCAGGGGCAAACATCGTCTCATTCCATGTTACGACAAGACCCCACCATATGCATTTCTCAGGCGGTAGGTACCAGACCCTTTCTGGAGTGTAGGCAGTAAGGGCGGAGTTAAGAGGCAAAAAGAGCGCGGCGTGGTGGATGAATATTGTATTAGGGTCTTAGAGCTGGCGGACTCGGACCTGAACTGTGGCTAGGTCGAATATTTTCAGGTCGGAGGCGTATATGGTGGAGTCCAAGGTGGCCGGATGTGCAAAAGCTAACACGTTTTATATTGACGATACATCAATATCTTCAATAGGGCATGCAGCTGCATCCGGTTCTGGACTCTGCTCAACAAACTCTCCCGAAATCCCTTCCTTATCAGCAAGTATCTTGTCCGGGTCGTGGATGCCATCTGGGTGGAGATGGCACAACTCACCTCATCCTGCTGCTGCGGTATCATAGAGAAGGGACTGGAAGACCTACCTCCATCTCGATGCACTGCTCGGTCTTATTACCTAACGCATGCTTCAAAACCCTCGTCAACATGTCTAGCCCTCGTTTCTCCCTCTCCTGATTCGGCTATAGATCGGAATGTTTAATACTGACGCGAGTCCCCGAAAGTTCCGCCAGGGCAAGAGACCAATATTCAGCGCGGCGGTGATTAACTGGAATGTACAATATGGTCGCCTGGGGCGGATCCTCGGGGTAGTGCGTGTGACCATCGGCAGCGAGGAACATCTATAAAGCGAAAATGTGTTAACGACAAAATTCCTCTCGGAGATAGATATATTGGATAACTTAGGCAAGATAGTAAGTGTATCCTCCGCCAGCCTTGCACTGGGATCTCGTAGATGTGACAATACTATCGTTATAACGGCTCGAGAAAGGTTCGATATGTTTCTGAAGGTATATTATTCTGCAAAGGTGCTAGATACTTTGTCGGTAATATGCTGTTAGGTGGTGTAGTTACGACAGTGGTAAGTGTTAGGTTTGTCGTAACTACTGGCTGTAGCTGAGGAGATAATGCCGGCGGTGGTAGTAAGTTGATTGACTTGCTTGGGTGTCTGTCGAAAACTATATAGATTAAACTGGTAAGCGTCTTAAGAATACTAATCTAAGGTTGTGTACTTTTACCTTGATCTGTGCCTACTCCCACAGGCGATAGAGCTTTATCAGAAGCCTCGAATGGCTCATCCGTGCTAACCTCACTATCTGGAACAATACGAATCTTATCCGTAGGCTGGCTGGTTTTGACTCTTAATCGTACGTTTGAGGCGTGGTAACAGCACTTCGAGAGCGGTAGAAAACTGAAGACGATATGTATTTTACTGTCTCGTGACAAGTTCGAATTAGCATAAAATACTATTGACGCGGTCTGGGCTCATACCTACGCTAAGGTTGCCCCTCCACTTCCGCCTATAACGTAATTCCTCAATTTCCTCAACTCTCTGTTTACATTTCACCGCGCGAGTCCCCCACCTGGTTTCTTCACGCAGTCTTTCTCTGACTCGGGACTACGCAGTCAAGCTTGTTATTCTCTTGGGTTTGCTTATCGACTTGTATCACGTCCAGTCCTGCGTCCTATTGTATACTACGGTTTCTGCAATGAATCCTACTCGTGGCAACGGCACGAGTAGCCGTCCCCAATCTACCTCTTCCCCTCTTCGCAATGTAACCGCATGGGCTGAAGGTAAGCTCAGTCGAACTGACACTAAGCACTATTTAACATTGCATCTTTATAGACGTCGCCGCTCATGAGCGCGCTGCATCAGAGAAGTCAGCACGCGCTGCTCCTCTCAGCCCTGCTACTGTCACGGCTGCGATAGATGCTGAGCTTGCTGGTTATGGCCTTTACCTTCCCGATTCACCCGAGGGTAACAATGAGAATGAAAACGACGCATCAAGCTCGCTGTCTAGCGATGACGAGCTGTCCATTACCGCCATCACCGAGCACGAAGTCAACTTTGCGACTTCTACCGTTAAGCTGAACCTCAAGTGGTCTGACGGTGATCGATCCTGGGAGGAAGAGCGCCACGTTCAAGAGGTCGCTCCTGATGCTCTCTATGGGTACTAGGCGAACCTTGGAGGGCGCGACCGTGCAACCGGGCTAGACGAGTACCACATTTTTGCTATCTTGCGCGAGACCGGCTCTCGCAAGAAGAAGACGAAAAAGCTCCTGTGCCAGTGGGTTGGATACCCTGACGCAGACGGACCGAACAGCTGGGAACCTGAAGCGAAGGTTCAGAAGATTGCCGAAGGTGTCTATAACGAGTGGGTTGATGAGAAGAAGAAGCATACCAAGAAGAGTAAAGTCTAAAAGGGATGTGTTTTGGAAAGGATGCTTCTCTTAGGGTCACATACTATAGGAGTAAGCAAGTCGATTCACTCGATGGACTCTACAGTCCCCATCTGGACTTTTGAACTTCGAAGATTTGAGTATTAGGATCATGCGAGCTACTGCAATTAGCTATGCTACCCATTCAATACCAATAGAAAACAAGTCTTCACTCTAAGTCTATGTTTGCCCCCTTCCCTACCAGTGCCTATTTAAGGCAAAGCTCTCCCCCCAAAGTGCACCAGTAGCAAGTGACTTGAAATCTCACAAGGCTTTGTTCAATGAGCCAGCAGGAGCCGCCAAATCCTGTAGCTGGGAGTTTATAAGGTCTAAACCTGAAGATTAAAAAGGCTACCACTTCTCTTTGCACTAACAATCACATTATTTGCCTCACTTACTGTTATATATGATCTCCCTGTTGGATATAGCATTGACTTTTTGAGCAGTACGATTCTCCGTATATTAAAATGCTAAGAAGCCGCGGGATACTCTCGCAATAAGTTACCGTCCCGATAGATATCAAATATTTCCGTACACCATTCATAAGAATGATCAAGCTATCCTCATACGTACTCTATCTGTGCAACTTTTGGCTATTTCTCTCTAATAACTTAAGTATATTTACTCAAATTCTTTCACAATGAACTCAAGTTGACCTTTCACCTATAAAGGCCACTGATGCTCATAGTGAAAACTATACCCGAACTTAAGCTTCTAAAAAGGAACGAAAACCTGTTTGTATGTCTTCTTCATTCATCCCAGACTCCCTCCTTCTTTTATCGTCACCAAAATGAAACAGACTCAAAAATACAGGATCTTAACAAGATGCCTCCTTCCAGTCCTCGCACCATTTGTGTTCAATGGCACCCACGTCCACAAACTACACAACCATCACAAAGGTTCGTCTGAGAACCGTTACAGCGCGGCGCAGATTTGCGGGTAAAGATCTCCCCATAGACACCCCTGTGGAAAGACAAGCGTCGCTGAGAATTGAAGTCCCTAACTTGTAGAGGTGCGATGTCTCGAACCAGACTTTCTTCCATCCATGTGCCTTCGGATGCGGAACATCCCTTCCACTGCACCCAGAATTCGCTTCGCTCATCATAGCCTCGGCCAAATATGGTACGGTAGCCCATCACGCAAAGTACTCGAAGATTTCTTGGGCTTGATACGATCGAAGAAGCGGATGCGGTGGCGGAGGGCGACGTCCTTGGGGGTAATTGATCATGCTGTATACTTTCGGTATCGATGGCTGGACATGGCCTTGCGTGGTCAGCTTCCCAGGGCCAATTGTCGTCAAAGGTGGGTAAGCCGTTCACGATCGAAGAATATCGGCGCTCGGTGTGGGTATCTGTAGTGTCAGGTCTTTCCGAAGGCTTCGATGACCTCTCGACTGGCGTAGGTTGTCCCGGCGTAAGGTTTCCCGGCGTAAGGGACTGGTTTTGCGGATGCAAAGGAGCATATGCTGTAGGGGTTTGAGTATCTAGGGCTGTAGTGTGGTTAGCTGCGTGTTACGTGCGTTTAAGTATACGACTAACTGTCTTTTACTCGGTCGAATTGCCATCGTGACAACGTATCATAGATGTTGGGATCATACGATGAGCACATGTTCATGGCGATGAATCTCCGGTCGCTGAAATATTCCTGTCCCTGTGTAAGTGCCTGTGACCGAGAGATTCAGGACGATGCGAACCAAGAAACATGGTGCTCTCAACGCCTTAAGACCATTCTGATGAGGAGGAAAAGCCTGCAAGGTCTTTGTTCGCTATTCCTACCGGTACTAAAGTAGACGCGAGTTAAGGCAACTGGCTACAAACCGGATAAGGCTTTGATGAAGAACTCCATCTTGTTCTTTCCATGCAGACCGTAATGTGTTTTTCTTGGCGACGCTTTTTGGATTCCAAGACTAGGCATGGCCGTGAAAGAGAGTAAGGGTGAAGTCAGTCAGGTTTGCCCATGCGTTGCAGAAATGAGGCGGGAGGCTGACGTTGTACAAAGACGCTAGGAGCGGCGCGCCTATCCAGAGCTTCAGAAGTTCTTTAATTATTCAGATTGATCCTTGTATGCAGTGAAAGCAGACTAAGAGCGGAGACGGCAGGCCCGGTGGGACATTGGCCATCTCATTGTTCCAGAGCTTTTGCTTCCGCTTGTGTGAAAAGACCAGGTGAAGCTGATGAGACAGTCAGGAATTCATCACTAGTCACCTTTTTCATTCTTAACCTCATCCTTTCACTACTTGCCATTCATTGTACGACTTTACGCATGTGCCTTCCAATGATGTATCAAGGTTACAAGATATTGATCCCAGCTTTGACAAACATTATTCTGTTTTATCAGTGGATCTAGTAGCACCCTCAGCCATGCCTTGTGTTACTGCAGTGCCCACCGCTTTGCATGGTTAGCAGGCCACCTTGTACCTCTCTGACTCTTCCGTAGTGATTCTGCTGTCGGTTTTTGTAAGGATATAATTTGATAGATGCCTTGGGAGGTGTCGTTACCGATGCGGGTTTGCACGATCATGGGACGCTATCGCACACTTCATTCAGAGTTCGATCAGATCTGAGTGGAGTTTGATTTAGCCCTACACCAATCTCTCTTACTCCAGGAGATTCTGGAGGCGTCGGAATCATGACGATCGGGCCATCTGAAGCGAAGAATCAGTCGAAACCCAACTTGGATATATCAGCGTTGTCTTTTTGGTCAGCGCGTCCGTCAACAGTTTACAACTGAACTAGACGAGAGACCGATTAAGGGACTGATCACATATTAAGATCGACCACTAAACGGGGGCATATGTTGCAGCAAAAATATGTCGAGGAAGGCAATTGTGCTGAACCTGAGTAATACTTGGGGTCAGGGCATGAACCTGGATCGCTATCTTAAGGAAAGTCAAAAGGATGAAGATACAAAGACAGAAGATCATTCTTAGATGGACAGAAATACGGATTCGTGTCTCAAAACGCCAAAAAGTGAGGTTCTGCCCGGGCTCGAACCGGGGACCTTCTCGGTGTTAACGAGATGTCATAACCAACTAGACCACAGTACCAGTGCTGTTAGAGCGTTTGATGTTATAGTTACTGCAAATTGACAAGATATAGGATATACAGTCTGGTGGTTGTGAATCAGGGACCTTTTCGTAACTGCGATTCGTAACTAACCAGACCACAGTACCAGGGTTCTGTTGTTGTAAAGCAACGTCATCGGTGTGATCTATATCGTTAATCGTCAACAAGCTAGCGTGGTGCGCTGTTTCGAACAGACAGTTGAAGATGGTGGAGGTGAAGGTGGTGGAGAAAGGTTTCGACTGAGGCCTGGCGTGGTGGCTTTCAAGTTGCAGTCAGTGTCAGTCGACGTCAGGTAGTGATCACTGACAGGGCTGTCAGGGTCAAAATTATACAAGCACCAAATCCTGCGTCGGAACATTTCTCCAAAGCTTCCTTCCACTTTTTTCCCTATCCTCGGAAAACCAAAGCCCTATTTTCTCATAGGCACCCTCCTCCTCAGTCGACGGTATGACCACGATACCGAGCAGCATTTCCTGGTCGTCTGATAAATCTCTGCTCCCTAGCATCACATCATCACCAGGGAATATACTCGCCGTTAGGACCAGACGAATAGTATTCATGAGCCCACGAGGGTATCCTTTGTCATTAAGACACGAGTAACTATATTGAACCAGAGGATATAGTTGAACGTCGCAACATTGATGAACTTCCAGTATTTACGGTTGTACTTGATCCTGGCCTTTCCGTTACGTCTAGTAGTCGGCTTATACATTCGCTGTCAGGAGCAAACGGCCTTGCAAGACACGGCCAAACATGTTGTTTTTCTCGGAAATGACTTCTGTACCGCGCACATTCATCTCTGATATCGGTTGCCTTTCTCCGTCCAGGATTCATTTCACACGCAAAGGTCGCCGGGCCCAGCTCCAAGACGTCGCTAAATAATCCTTCGATACAAGTCTTTGGCCACCTCAAATTCCTTCCTTTCAACAGAAAGCCAAAGGAGACTTTTGTGAATGTACAACTGTTCTCGTATATGCTTAGATATCTGGAACGACTCCGTCAACCAATCTTCTGGATCACCCTGGAGTATACAGAGTGCATCGACCCAGAGGGATCGAATGCCGAACACGGATTGAGTCGACGACTGTTTGGGGAACGTTCTCCATCTTGATCTCATCGAGTTGCGTCCCCAGCGTACCTTTAGTCGTTTTGAGTTGCTTCGAAGCTGCGTCTCCAGCGCCCCAGCAGTAACTCAATGCCGCGTACTGTCTGTGCAAAGCATCAAACCTGCAGATATCAGGATCTGTCGCTGTGATGACCAGTCTTAGGCCATATGGACAAGGTGTCTGTACATCAGTAAACGATTCGGTGGGAAGGGCTGACTTACGTTCTTCACGGGTCGTTCCTTCGCTGAAAGTAGGATGAGCTCGTGTATCCTTGCTACAGACGCGGTAAATACAAGTACCGGCAGATCAAGAAGCTCATCACTCCTCGAATAAGGAATTCCTAGTTCCATTTTTGGAACAGTCCTTGGTGCATCAGTACTCGAGTTTTGCATGGTATAGATGAGAGCCTGGCCCTGCATCGTCCCCCATGATCGACAACAAGAAAGCACAAAAACTAGGCTGAAGTCTTAGGATGACAACGTCCAAAGCCTGGCGCCTTACAGGTGTATAGAGCGGTCTGCGCGTTTACTTTTACTTATTCCTCATGTCATAGCGGCCATTCGCAAGCTGGACCAGATACTGGCAAGTCCACCTTTGGACCCGTGACCAGCTCAATATGAGGATGAATGGCCAAGAGAAGGCGTGATTGGTGAAAGCTCCCTACGTAGGATGTTTAGAGAAATAACCGATCACATTACGGAGCAGTCGAAGGATGCGTATCTAAAGCCCTTTTATGAAGCACCTGCTGGTCATGAACCGACTACGAGTCACCCAGAGGACGTGTTCAGCCATGGCCTAAGTATTCATTAATTACCCTGTGGATCATGAAATCGACGCAGACGCTATACAAAGAGTCGTACCCTGACGATGCGATGACATGGGCGCGTATGTTTACTTTGCGCGGGTAAGGCTCACTCACAGGCATGGAACTTACCTGAACATATGATGATGCGACCTACAGCTCACAAAACAGCCATGATTGTGGAAATCGAATAACATTGAGATATCACGGGCGATGCATCGCAGCGGTGGTCGGGCAGGCAGTATTGCATCAAGTCAAATGCAAAGTGGTTGGCAGGAGCTGAGCAAGCAACGTGTAGCTCGAGTTGGTGGTGATGTGCACCATGCTGACGATATGCAACGGCCGTAAGGCATCTTTCCAGTGTGATGGCGGCTTGTGTGAGCTCCATCAAAAGACTGAAAGCGATAGAGAAAACGTGGCCCAAAACTCCCTACCAGAAGTTTTTTGTTTGCAAAGATGCACCCAAGAATGACGGAATTGACAAGGGTTGGGTACATAGAGCTTGAGTGTACCAGGCACATGTCAGCACGCAGGAGCTGAAAACGTTTAACGGCTTCTCCAATACGAGATCGCAGGCTTCAGGGTGTCCCGGCACGAGGCCCTGACGCGTGTTGCGGATGGGATCAACGGCGAGGCTCGAGCTGCCACATCCTGGTGCCGTTTCAGATGAACGTGACGACAGCGATGATGCCACAGGGATAGAGCGTGGCCTAGCGATTGAGTGATCGGACACGCCAAGAGCGAGTAATCACCGTGGTATACCGACGGCATCATCCGTAGGGCAGGCATAGGCGCCGATGGGGGCGATGTTGAAGAGGCTGCTCAACTCCAGCGCATAGTTTGTTCCTCTATCTGTACAAAGCTACATCACTCGCCGCCGCGCTGAGCCTCAATGGTACTGAAAATTCACAGGCCGCAGTGTATCGCGTGCATTATAGTCTTATATCACTATCGCCGGAATCATGTACCTGTCGCGGTTGGTCACAGTGTCGTTACTAGGGTCGACAGTTCGACTTGGTCAAGTCTTGAACTGTTATCTGGGTGGGTGGGAAACGATGCACCCGCAGATGTCAATGTATTATATCGGCAATAGTCGCCAGTCTTTCGCAGTGGTCGGTATAGTATCAGAAGGATCGCGTTGTCGAATCATCGATTGGTCGGATCAAGTGTCGAATGTCTTGGTCGTAGCAAGGCTGGGAAGGCTGCTGTATTGGGTGACGGTGATAGGGTCCGGGAGCGGAGATACAGGCGACATAGAGGACGAGCAAGATTCTCAAGAGGGAAACGAAAGAACAAACGCGCTCTAGAGGGACAAAATGCTGTACGAGAAGCGTGGCTCCAAATTGGCACTCAAAGCTGCTGGCGCTATAGCCGCTTCCTCCCACATCACTTCGCCTCGTACGGCATCGATTGCGTGGATTCGAAGTCCATAGGTAGGCTAGGTGTTATGCAGAAGGCTAGGTCGAACATTCCGAGACTTCGCTGCCATTCGTCAATGTGGACTGAAGCCGTGTTGTGGTGATGACGGCATCTGTTGATCCCGCCAAACGCGTGTAATTGCGATAAGTTTGCGATAAGCACAGCACGTGGGTCCTAGCGCAGTCGTGACATTCATACAATTCTATGCTATGCTACCCTATAGGATGTGTGTCAAAAGTTAACTATGAATGAAGGGATTGTCTTGGAGGATATTCTGCGAAGAAAGAGGAAGCAAGACTATATTTAATTTGAATGAATAGAGTTCAGTTCAGTAATTGTGCTGTGGATTTTCCACAAGAGCCGTTTTGGTCGGTTTAGCGTTGCTGTTGCGAAACCCTTTTTTGTTTTTGGCTTCAAGGTACGACGAACGTGAACTGCCTATTCTTGTTCCCAACTCTGGGGTTGTGTCGTTCGTGATGCAAAGAATACATGAATTCATCTGTAGTTAATAATGATTCCAGATATAATCGGAGAGGAAGTGGTGCTGACCTCGAACTCAAACATCTTTCAGCTACGTCAGATGCCTCGGAGGGAAAGCATTGATGCAATGGAATGGTCGTACAACTCAACGCAAGCGATAACAAATATTCTTCATTCATTTAGAGCCCCAGCGGCTGACTTATCCTTTGTATATCTCTCTGGATAAATAACCCCAGTTGCTTTCAGGTGACTGGCTAGCTTTGGATACGTATAAAGCTTCAACATACCTATGGTAGAAGCTGGAGCCTCCAATTGAGTAAGCATTACGGACCAAAGACAACGCCTATCGTACTACATACTCGTTGTCTTAGTCAATCTATCACGAATTATAATGGCCTTTCGTAAGATTCACAAGCTTGATAGAAAGACGGAGCGCATTGTTTGATGGGCGCATCTAGTGATGATGGGACCTCTGCCCAAGAGCCTGGTTCACGACAGCTTCAATCAGTACCTTTTCTCAGTTAACGGCCTTCAATGACGTGCTGGGTTGGTCTAGCCAAAACGAGACGAGAGACAGGGAAAAAGAGGAAAAGAGAAGGTGCAACCTGTCATCCTCCATTGGTTGGAATGACTAATAGACCCACCGTTTCCCGAGCGGAGTAACTACCTTCCGCCCCACTTCCAGCCTCTTAATCTCTTTCCACTCCTGCCTAACGCAACCATTCACGCACCTTACCACAAAGGTCCCTTTCTCACGATGTCTTCTCATCACAATCTTGACCTCGACCTCAATCACCGAGGTCTCTTTACATCATTAGCCTTCTACTCATGAATCGAACTTCGAACGCTCCTTTCTTTTCCCGCCAGTCCGAACCGTCGCCCCCGAAACGCGTACCAAGAGAAGTCGGTGAATCGCGCTACAAACCGTTATAAAATTCCGTTTCGCACCCTTCAAACGAGCGCTTTTTCGGCGGTCTACTCCTTTGCTGGAACGAGCGGGGTCTGTAGAGGGGATTGTTCGATGTCTTGCAGCCCAGTTCTGGAGCTCGAATAGTTGCCCGGCAGCGAAGCTGACTTTTCTTGGTTCAAAATCTGTTGGTGTTCTCTTCGCTTTCCCCTTTAGAAGGGACGAAGAGGAAGAACACTGTAAAACTGGGGAACAAAAACTTTTGATCTTGCAGCTCAGTTCTGGAGATTGAGAGTCAAGCTCCCTATTCAGAAAACGCTGATTCGCGGGTGTTGGTGTCGAGCTTGTCGCAAGGTATGTTAGAAGTCTACGGACTTGCAAGCTAACTGGTAGATACTGCCGAAGCAATGGCAACGTTGTCGAGTCTCGATGTGCACGCGACAAATCCTGCGATTGTCACATGGTGCTGGAACGATGCGACACGGTTCCTGTCAGAGCCCGATCCTCAAATCAGGGAGATCACTTTCACGACGCGCTTCGACTGTACATCAACATTCTTCCAATTGAACATACCCATCAGGATCAAGGGGATCAAGACCAGCACAGCGTTGATCCTTAGAATCTCTCCTTCATCCATCTCTTCCTTCGAAATCACCCAAAACCCTACAGTCCCCAGCGCGGTACGGGACAAATTTCGTTCAGGCACCCTCTTACTCGACTTCCAACTCAACGCGCATCCCGAAATCATTGTTTCTACAGAAGCGCAAGAACCGCTGTCTCCTCTACGCTCCCAATCAGGGACAATCCTCGACGCTATCCACGAGCTTGCAAATACCACTGCGCTCTCGATTTACATAAAAGACTCGGGTACATCAAAGGCGAAGCTCCAACCAGTCTCTGACGCCATCGGTAACGGTCTAGCGCTCGTCGTTGAAGATGACCTTGCCAGCATGTACGGCGGTTTGGGCGCCAAGGTTGTCACACTCCCTCCTCCACGCACTCTGTCACCACCACCGCCGTCCTACGACCAAACAGAACCCCCACCTCCGCACGCACCTATATTCGAGTCGCGAAAGCGAAGGCGCAAAGACGACCGAGATGAACGCGACGAAGATATAGCTCTAATATGGGCACAGCTGGAGAAGATGCAAGCACGGTATGGGGCGGAGCTCAAAGCACTGAGAGAAGAGAACCTGGATCTCAAGGAAGAAGTGGATGATCTGCGAAAGCAAGTCGCTGCCTCTGAGAAGCGCAACAAAGACTTGAAAGAAGAGTTTGATGCGTTAGAGACGAGGATGGAGATTAAAGGTGACGAGTTGGGTGACGAGATGGACGTCAAGATCATTGATGCGAAATCTGACATACAAGATTTGGCGGAGAGCGTCAAGAGTGTAAGGGAGGATGTTGATCAGGATAGGTTGGTTGATCGGGTCAAATACAAGGTGCTTGATCATATCAGAACGAGTCTCTTTTATGACATGCCACCAGCCGATTGAAGAGGGTTCAACATGGTCTTGTATCGAATACGTTGTCGATGACGGTAGAAGAGATACCGGAGCTGAAATAGCTTTACCGGTTTCCCACGCACTGTGCGACCGACACTGCGAAGCTGCTCCTCAAATGATTTGCTTGGGGAGCTTGAACATCGCAGCAACAGCACTGGTACCGCCGCGCCAGCAGTTGGGCCCATGAGAGGAGGGTATCATGCTGCTCCCTTCAACCTCTGTACGAATCATTGACCCATATCCTCTCACCTCCACGGCAGCTCTGCGTCAAGCGAGAGCCCATCACTGGCTTGAGGCCCAAGATCTGATCCACGTCAACCGCATGGTGCTCATTAGAAAGGACTCGCATAAATCTAGGTCTATGATCCCTTTGATAGGGATAAGACCCATAGAGGTACAGACCGAAGTGTTCTTCGTTCTCAAATAATTCCCATGGTACATAGAGATACGACGCATATACATATGAACAAAGACAATTCGAATAATATACATCTATGGAATGTCATACTCCTGTTCATACATGTGCCTTGGTGATAGTAATCGACTCTCGTTATTTGCACTTGACCTCCACGCAAGTCCCGGGCTTTGCTCAAACCTCGCGCAGCTGCTGACTCTTTCTCGTCTACCACATGTTGATCGTGTGCATGCGACTTGTGCCTTTCCCTCCATCTCGTCACTGCCGTCTTAGTTCCACCACGAAGTACTTCGGTGGCCAGGGCTGAAAGGACAGCAATACGCTCCATGTTTAGCCTTGATGGCGTCTCTACTCTCCATGCCTGCTTTGCCGCGATCCTATTCTATTTTGGACTTTTCTACCTTTGCTGATGCGGCTCTCTTTAGCGTCCGGTTGATCTCTCACCGAGCCCTTCATGTTGATCCGCACCACGACGCCATTTCTTACTCTCGCATTCCAGTGTTGAGTAGCCGACTATCACGTATTGACAATGGTTCTCACGATATGCATGGCAGCCCTCCCTGTGCCTTCGTACCTTCCGGCATGCGCCAAAGCTTACTGGGTTATATCGAACTGGGTTCATCAACGGGTTACCGCGTTTGTGCTTAGCATCCAGAATGGCTATCTGATGTAAACAGGGCCTTGCTCCTTTATCGACGTCGATGGCTAGCCTCGACGAACTTGAGCTGCTCCTTACCTCGAGGTGAATGCCGAGGAAGAACATGCCCACCTGAATAGTTCTGGGGCCAGCTGAAGTGTGACAAATGGGCTTCGAGAAAACTTGCACAGTCCGAAACGTTACAGCTGGAATACGTAGAAGGGTTGTCTGCCAACTATCCACATGGGATCATCGCTGTACTTGGCCAGAAGGTAGATCTCTCCCACGCTTTCGACACCATGGCGGGCAGTATGGCCGAGTGCCTTCGCGCAGGGCCAAAGTACAAAGCGTAACTGGAGTCGGAGTTGATACAATGAATTCAGTTGTCAAACGATAGCGCTGGTTCATCAATATTCGAAGCCGCTACGACATTAAGTGTTGCCAGAATGCAAGGAGCGCCGCTTCGAAGATTCTCGACGCTGGCGCGTTTGGCTTGCCAGCTTGGCACGGATGAAGACATAATCCGAGTCACTCCCGATGCAGTTCCTCAACTAGAGAAAAGGATAAAGAACTCGAAGGTTCGGCTGGAATACTGAGCAGGTCTGGAGCAGTTGTGCTGCTCACGAGGCCTCTCGACAGTAGTCCGAAAGGCCTGGCGGTGCAGAATGACAGTGGAGCGGCCCTTGGAGAACTTCTGTACTTGAAGCCGAAGTCAAGGCTTGTTCGGCGCAACGCACGAGTGAAATGGCGTTTGGCTACACACCAGTGAGTACGAAAAGGAATGAATACGTTGTAGACAACGAGGCTCATGATTCTCAAGTAGAAGACGTATCAACAACATTTAGACAGCCTCATTGGCATAACAAGCAAACGATTACAATGTCGCTTATGTGACAAAGGCGCCCATGATGAGAGGAGAATAATGAAAAAATTGAATGGTTTCGTGGTGACCTAATATCTAAGGACCGCCAAAGGGAACAGACCACCAAACACATCTATCTCCCATCGATCTAAGGAGCTCAACTCCAGAAGGACAAGGGCGATACCCCCTTCTCTCCTTCCGAGCTTTTCAACCGAACGAGAAGCCGTAAAGTTGGCCTTGGAAAAAGCCCTTGAGAAAGGGAAGCGAGATCCCAGCTCGCTTAGTTGGAGAGCTTGGATTTCTTACAATACTGCCAGTCAAGGACAGCCCGAGGGCAAATTCTTTTGACCTTGGCCTTGGTTTCCCATGTTGCCTCATCTTCGTCATATCCGGTCCATTGAACATAATAGTTCTTCCCACATTCGTCGACAATGCCGAAGACATGATACTTATTCAGTTTTGTAGTGACACAACGACCACCGCGACGATCCCAGTATCCATAAACTAGCTTGGGCCTAGCAGTCTGGACGTCGTATTCGCTGAACCATCTACCCCGTTTGAGTATCCCAGTAGTGTGACGCCATTCGACCAAGAAATCAACAGTGTGGTCCTCGGGATTGACCCAGTGCATACGGATTTCAACATCCTCGACGTCAGTAGCGGCGAATTCGACCTGAGCTATAGGTCCTGGGATTGTTAGCTTGGAATTGTAAGTGATAGGGGGTGAAGGACCTACCCTGGGCTAGCGGGTAGAAGTAGGCAGTCTGGTCTGGAGACATGTTAATATGATACCTCACGTGAGTAGGCTGACTTACTGCGACTAGCCATGTTAGCAATGTTTTGGTGGGGATCTGAGTTGCAAAGTGTAGTTTGACTAGTTTTGAAAGAACACCAGTGTCTGGTGAGTTTAGCTTGATGAGTGATGCTGATGCTGATGCGTTTGGGAGCAAACAACCTACACTTTATAAAGACATCGGTTCCTCTTCATGCCTTTCTAGAGTTATTGAAGTCAAAGGAGCCACCGTCTCATGCCCGACTGAAAGCCTGCATTTGAGAGATCATTTGGCGGCTTAGCTTGAAGTCTCTTTGTGATATTGTTTCAGTCGAAATTTCGAAAAGGCATGTACTACAAGGGTGGGGAAAAAAGTACAAGGAACTGTCGAAACAGGTTCATATCCGGGTCATACATGCCATTACAAAACGTCACATTCTTCATAGCTAGTACCGCCATATTCCTTCTATAGCACATGTTTACAGCCGAGATGCGATGGTGAACCGGACGCTTCTGGTGTTTCATGTAAGATTTGGCTCAATGAGGCTCAAATGAACATGTACACCGAGCTTGGTCTGCCACGATATGTGATCCTCATCTTTTCTTCTACGCTGTGGCTGACTTTACTTCAAACGAATGCAACAAGTGCCGTTGCTTTCATTACTGTTCAAAGAGCATCATGGAGGCCGTGTTTACTCTTCACACAGGGAAGTTCACATGTTGCGCCTTTGTTCGTCTTTGTCACTTCAACGACATCTTGGTCTCAATGTGAGGGCTGATATATGCCAGGTTGGCGTTATCTCAATCAGTAGTGTCTTACGCAGTCCTTACTGACCAAAAGGAGTTTGACGTAAGAAATCAAGGTTGAGAATTCGTTGTTCAAAAGAAGAGGATACCACGCGGCTACTCTTTGTATGAGACACCCTTTGTGTTAGCTCAATATGCATTCCGACTTACACTGTCGGAGGCATGATCTGAGAAATGACTGCCTATCAGGCCTGAAAGTTTAGGATTCATATTTCCCGCATATACAATGAAAGATAGAAAAAGGATTAATTTTATAATTAGAAAACATGAAAATGGTGTAGTCGAGTTTCGATAAAACAGAATGCTAAAGAAATGACTATAGCTTCAAAAGCAGGTTCAAAATTAGGCGAGAATATCAAAAGCTGCTGCTGGAGAAAAAAGTCTTCTTCAGGGAAGATGCTGCCTGATTTCCTGCTGCGTCCACTCCCAAAGGCTTTCCCGTGCATCCTTATCCTGACTTAGCTTGCTTCCCTTGCCCGTCACGCCGACAGGATGATAAAAGACACCACTTTCAGCCTTGGGATTGGAAAGTGCCCAGAGCTGGTTCAAAGCGCCCTTGCTCGAGCTGACACCAACCAAGCTGAAGAATAGGCGTGTGAGAGTTCCCACGATGAGACTGCTACTAACAGCTGGGCCAGTAAGGTTTGTCTGCACGATTCCTGGATGAACGCTGATGATCTTCAAGTTGGGATGGCGTTCGGCGAGGGCTGCAGCATAGTGGACGTTGGCGAGTTTCGAGATGGAGTACCGATAGGAAGTCGACAGGTTAGGCATTGTTGTTTTGAATTGGTCGAACTGGTAGGGATTCTTGGGAGCCATCGCTTCACCCATTGAAGCAAGGAAGATGACTCTCACGTCGGGGTTTATCTTGGTCGTCTCCTCGAGAATAGGAAGAAGAAGATGAGTGAGAAACGCATGGCCCATATGGTTTGTACCAATCTGAATCTCATATCCCTCCTCAGTGAGGCCTTCAGGAGTCATCATAATGCCAGCATTGTTGACGAGGATGTCGAGGCGAGTCGACTCCTGCTGAAATTCCTTGACGGCAGATTTGATGCTTTCCAACGAAGCAAGGTTAAGGGAAAGAAAAGTTACCGCCTCGGTCTTGGAGCCTTGTTCTTGGAGCTCGGTAATGGCTTGGTCAAATTTTGCCTTGGAGCGACACGCGAGGAAAATCTTAGCAGGATCGTGCTTTAGAAGCTGTCGAGTGGTTTCCAAGCCTAGCCCAGAGTTTCCACCAGTGATGAGGATGACTTTTCCATTGAGGCTGGGAATGTCAGTGTCTGGGGAAAAGTTTACAGATGTCATGTTGAACGAGCTGTTGGTGATGTCTGGTGAAAGATCGAAGCGTGGCCAAAGAACTTGGGTAGGCGGCTTCGGGGTCATGGAACCTACCGAGGTATGGATCGTGCTTCGGGGACTAGGCTGATTAAGGCTTCGCGTGAAACGGGACTCTTCTGGCCATTCAGAGCATGTCAATTCGTCTGAAATTGTTATCTGTGGAGACATATTCCTCTCGCATCTGAAACTTGAGCTGCGAAGAAGTGTAGGTGTCTCCCAGGTCAGAGATGAACCATTTCACGGCCAAGTATATAGTATCAATGAAGACGAACGTCCGTACAGTATATGGCTCTGAGTTCAACACTACATGCATGTATAAGACCAATTATCCTTTCCTGAGATCGCAAGTTGCATCGTCGTCCTAAGATGATGGCCCGCGTTCGTCTCAACCCTTACAGTATGATCGTCCGACCACGCACGTTTTGTTTTAATGTTTATTTACTTTTTAAAGCTAGACTAATATATAAAAAAGTTAATCGCTGTCCATTTCGTTGCGCAACTGTGATTCAAGCCATTTTCAGAGTTTCTAGCTGGACCCAGTCAGTTGCTTGACAACGAACTCAGTTCCAAGTTCTTGAGTTGATGAGTCCCTAGGGTATTGGAGATGAGGCCCATTGATACCAGAACCATGGGTGGTGTCGCAAACACCGTCGCCCTGCTCAAGTTAGTAGAGATTCTACAGAGGTATCATTCTTCGGGTGTACTCACATAAATACAGACATCGAGAGTTCGCGAGATCCAGTCTTCAGGGATACCACCACCCCCAAAAGCTGAGATGCCGCTCACGTTCTTGGTAGTGGTACCGCCTCTGTTATCAACGTTGCACTCCAAACCTCTCTTATGGAGAGGGTCACCGATGAGGAAGACACCTTTGACGGCGTCTTTGGCCTTTCCAGTCAACTTGGGCAGAGCATTGACAGTGGCCGCGGCACCTTGGGAGTAACCCTCCAAGATGAAGCACTCGTTGGGGTTAGATGACAGGACGCTGTTGACCTTCCTGACAATGTCTGAAGTTCCGGATGCAGAGTTCTGGCTGAAGTCGGCAGGGTATACGGTGTTGTAGATCTTGCCGCCCGAAACCTGGGATGTGATTCGGGAGTTCATTGTCCTGAAGCCAGATGATGGGCCCTGCATTTCTCCAGTTCCTCGAGTATTGATGATGGTGTACGAGCTGCACTTGGCTGCGCGCGGCTCATTCTCGATCGGGCTTGCGGACACCGTCGCGCAGCTGGCAACAGCAAGGATGGGGACGATTTGGAAACGCATTGTGGTTGATTAGGTAGAGGAGATTGGGTTGATAGTTGAATTGGTAGACTGATAGGTTCTTGGACATTCTTCTCTCTTTCCCTAATTCCCAAGTGTGGCTTTTATACACGGATAGTTACCGAGTGATCTACAATCGATAAAACACTGGCTACCATCTCCAGAAATTAACACCTCGCAAACATGTCCAAGGAAGTTCTAGTTTTGGTCGCATTGATGTTCTCCTATCCTTAGCGAAGCGCTAACACCATATAAATGGCGAAGCTAGAACGCTGATCCCCCTCGGTATATTCCGCCAGCTGTCTCGGTAATTGAATGTTTCATGGCGACTAGCAACTCTAGCGCGTGGAGACGGACGTAGCTCAGACCTTTCTGGAAATCGACTGACTCGTGTCGTCCTGAGACGGTGGATAACTAACCAGATGCGAATGTAACTGCCGATCTTCGCTTTCATCTGGTGTATTGCTCCGGGACTATGGCGGAGAAGGATTCCGGGTTGATGGCTTGGACATCAGGATCTTGGACAACCATTGAGAATGAGAAGCTGAGTGTACATAGTTGCTATAGGAAGGACGTGTGTGTGTTCCTCTACAGTCTTGTCAATCTGGATGATTCATGGGTGTACCTTGAATAGTTCGTCCTTATATGCCATTCTATCTACCTACTGACTTTTCTGAAACATTCATATCAGATCTAGTAGTGCAGGTACCACCAGAATCATCAGAAACAATCTCGATATACTGCATGGTGCGCTAACGGAAATAGAGACAAAGCGCCTCGTTTTTAATTTGTTTCTGACCCACCTGGTTGCTTCATTGACGTAACTAACTATATGTCAACTTGATGCGTCAGATGACTCAACTCTCACAGCACAAGAGATGGAGGAATTCGCACTCGAAGAATCACTAGAATGCTTGTCTTTCATGCGCTGAATATAAGCCTGTTGGGACACACTTTAAAAAGGGAGGTAATGTCTGGTATTGTTATTCAGGAAAACCGTCAAAGCTAGTGACTTCTAGAATGTGAGCTAACAGTGAATCTGCAAGAATAGCCTGACCGTGGCGAGAGAGAACGCCTCCAGGGTTATTAAATATGATTTGCTTTCACTTGGCTCTTTCCGACGTGTCATGTGAGTGCGGAATGCTCCCCGAGTGAGGTCAACACTAGCCGGTAGCAATCATCCGAGTGGAGGAGGACGCGCCAAGTTGCAACGTCAGGGCTGGGACATACGAGAATGGGATCTTGTGGAAGTTAATAAAGCTAGCCAGTGCCCATGACTCTTCACGCTAACAATTAGATGGAACACTGATGTGTCCAAATACATTCCATAGCATGCGAAGATGCAATGAATTACCTAATTGGGGTAGGCCATGGGACTGGCTATCGTGTGGCAGAGTTGTTTAGGCTTTGGCATAGTAGTGTAATTCGAAGGCAAATATTGAGCTAACTCCAATATTTACTGGAATCACTGGGGTCGAGGGGATATCTGCCTTGCAATTGATCATACAAGAGTGCATGCAACTCTTCCAAAACTTGATATTCGAAATGGGCACTGGCAACTACATCCCGTACTTGAAGATAGATGCAGGTTACAACACTAAATTTCGGTACCTGACTATATGCAGATTATGGGAGAAAGGCTAGTTACTAGTAACGCGTTACATATCAGAATTAAAGTAAACAAAAAATGATTACTTATGTGGGGACATGGTAGATTGGGTACACGGTACCAGGTCTGATCAGGGGCCTCTACTGAGTCTTATTTCTTCTGATGCATATGCACCGCGCGATAGAACAGATTGGAGCTTGGCGATGCTTCTCTCCTCGACGGTAAGGTACGCCTGATATAATTGCTACTTAAGCTTCTAAGGTAACTTCTCACTTCTGAACGAGATTCAGGTAACAACGAATGTGAAAGGCTCACAAAATCAACAAAACAAGGAAGGATTTACTTGGGATTCTCCAAAGATGGCTCGACGAGAGATACAAAATCACAAGAAACTCGCCCATGACAAAACGAGAAGGGGGAACTGCAAATCGCGTCAACATACCTGTACGTGTAGCCAATAGCAGGGAGGCTCCAAAATGGTGACGGTGTGTTCCATGTTTGAGGCTATTTAATCTTACCATGTTGTGTCAAACTTGTCTCAGCTGTTCGGTAGTAAAGACAAGGGTCTGACAAATAGAGAATGAGTATAATCAAAACTTCCTAAAAGGGCTTCCTAGCCGCTCGCCTCCGGAAACCTGAAAGCGAATGGAGCAAGTTTGTAAACAAAATTTCCTAAAGAAGTTAAGATCGCATGGCAAAATGTCTGAAATATTGAGCCTAATCAAATGTTTAAACATAACCATAATTCCTTCTCGAAGGTAAGTGTCATGTCCAAGAGATGTATATATAGTGTGGTCGCGTTCCATACAACCTCACTTATTGAAATAACTCACTCTAATCTTGGATTTCTATTTTCTACTTGGCCGGTCCATATACCACTTTCCTTCATCATTTCATTCTCTTTGTTGCACAAGACCGAAACCTTCACCATGCTTGCCAATACCATCTATCTGATCGCTTACGCTGCCTTGACCATGGCGGCTCCTCAATTCTGCCAGGATAACGGCGACCGAACTGCCCAGATGCAGCGCGTTGAACAGCTTCGCGCAAAGGGAGCTACCTGTAACGAGGCTGCCCAGGAGTCTTTTGTCTGCTCCGACGGACTTGGTGGTGACTGGTTAGTGCAGATATCTGCCTTGTTGTGCATAATTAAAAACTGACTATATTCGTACAGCTTCGTCAATATCTTCGGATCCGGAAACTGCGTGGTCTAGGACATCTGTTGGTGTTTGTCGGAGGAAGTTGTTGATTTACAGGCGTATAAAGGCGGACTTGAGACGATAAGATAAGATAAGATAGAACAGGCGGTCTACAGAGTATAAGAGCTTACATACATTCTGGCGTTCAGCACCCCGCATCTAACGAAAAACATTGTTATTATTTGGATCCTGAACATAGTCTCGCGATGAGAAAGCGCTCCTCTTAATATCTTTCTTCTGTAACAGTTCAATTTAAAACCACTGTTTTGTCTGACGAAAATGCCGCGCATGAATCTTGGCCTTCCTTACAACCACTGCAGCTTGCAGCCATGTCAAGCTGGCTTCCAAAGTCCAAAACTACTCCGCTGTGGTGCTTGTCAAGTCGTAAAGTACTGTGGACAACCTCACCAAGTAGCAGACCGATCTAGACACAAGGTTCAATGCAATCCGATAAAGGAGCAGAAAGCAAAAGTCGCAGCGGAAGAAGCCAAATTACGCGCCAATCCTGGTGAAGACACAGACGGTGTCAACCCTTTCGATAACTCTGTCGGCCGATTCTGGCTGTTCAAGAGCACTCGCCCATACATGTCAGCTCGTTTTGACCTGATTTCTGCTATTCTCAATGTCCGTACTGGTGAAGCTGTCGAGGCTGCCCTTAGTCATGCACTCGATCTTCTTCGCCTTTGCAGAGGCGACAACCAAGGCGTCAGGTCTTATGTGCCCGCGCTGTATCTACGACTAGGCAGGGATCAAGAGGCATACGATTTCATCAAATGGTACGCTGTTGGACCAGACTCCCACTACAACTGGCATGACACGAGCTTGCCATATCTCAACTTGCACGACCAGGATGCGTTCGAGGCTGTCTTTGAGAAGACACACTACTACAATGTGTCGTTTACCGTAGCCCTGACACTCATCAAGATCCGTCTCATGAAAGACCTGGAATCCCTTCAAAAGTTCTTGCAGAAGAACCCCAACGCAACCGGGGAGGCCAAGTACGACTATTTGCAAGAAGAAGCTATGAGTGACATACTTCTCAAACGACCTGACATTGTCGCCCTTGATAATTACCAAGAGCTCATTGCCCAGTTACGAAGCCAAATCCTGCAGTTATACAAGAAGGTTAAGGAACAGAATCCGCACTTTTGGCCAGGTATCCAGAACCCGAACCTGTACGCCTATGATGTTCCGTCGATCTATTCTCCTGGTACAAGAGAGGAGGCTGTGCTTGTTTTTAGACAGTCGTGGTATTCGTGGTCTGAGACAGAACCTGCTATACAGTATGTTAGGGACCTCATTAGACGAGACAAATAAAATCGTCAGGGAACGGATACGAGGATGCTGTTCACATCCATGGACTGCCACTATATCTGCGCAACTGCATAAAACTCTGCAATACAAACAAGTTGCACGCACAATCATAAAATACCGTATTAACTCGTGAAATTAGATAGCGCCTATAGATCCCCAAGCGAATTCTTCATTCGACTTTAGCAATCACGTCAGATTTCTAATGTTTGTATCCCAATCAGAAGTGCAAAATATGGCTAGCAGTGTCTACGGATGCTACCCAATTTCCATGAGTTGATACAGTTTCTCACACTCTATAAATACGCGTACATCAACATGTTACATTGTATTCTAAGCTTGAACACTGATATCAAACTTGGTGTCGTCAAAGAACCTCCACTTTAAAGAGTTAAACATCGCTATTTGATAACTAATGTTTGATGTTGCTAACTACTGCAACTGCCCCTGGTAATATGATACATGATGAAGCTTCTGTCGCCAATGGAGCTACCTTCCATTCATCATTTGTGCAACATCCTCATCATCACGAAGTCCAATGTTGGCAATGGTCCAGGTCGCAATGGAATTGAGGCGTGGTGGCAGAAGTGTTAACCTAGCATGGCTTCAATCGCGTGCCATAACGGGTCTACTACAAGTCGTCCAAAGCATACTCACGTCCCACCTTTGGCCTGAAAGCTGTTCTATCTCGTACTTTTGTTCGTCGCTTCCGTGTAAGTCACCACCAGTCATAGAGTCTCGATCTTTCCGAACGTACCGTAAACCTGTCATCTCAGCCTTTCCAAGGATATAGTTTCGAACTTTTGGAACATCGGTTTCTGTATAAATGAGACCTGTTCTATAGTCGCGACTTTGGTGCAAGGGTTACCAATAATGATGATCGAGTCTCAGTCCTTACCCTTGTCCAAGCATGGTCTCTCGATGACGATATGCCAAGATAACTGGAGAGTGGACTACTATTTACCGTCGCTTGGTACAACTCTGAATCGCATATAACTAGCAAATCGGGAGGGTATAGCTGGGACATCTGATGCAATAACATATGGGAGAAATGAAGAAGACCGAGGTTCTCAAACAATATCCCAGCCAGTCGTAGCGACTCCAGGCTGTTGTTGCCGTGTGTGTTATCTATCAAGAGTCGACAGAATTTTGAGGTTGATGGCTAACTCAACGAATCGGATGAGTCTTTCCCGAAGTAGTGTGACACTTCCGGGTAACCGCTACACATGTTGAGCAATGGCGTTACAACACGCTACTTACTGGCCCTGATCCTCGCATGTTTTGTGAGAGCAGATCCTCCAGATCATGTACGTCAAAGGATGCATCGATTTTAACTTACGTACGTCTCAAGAGAGGATCAACGCTCACGTAACTGTCTCGCGACAATCTCCTCTTGAAAGTTGTATCAATCATCTGATCAAACTCTGGGGAACCAGCGCCCACTCTCGGCGATACTCACGGCCTTGTTTCTTCTCAGAACAGGGGGCAGACACGCTAACGGACCGTGTGGTTACCCAAAGTCGGGGAACACCCGTGGGGAATGTGAAAGGATCGGGTAAGAGCCCGGGCACAGAATTGGGGAATCCGATGTATTTTCCTATTCTGACCGACAGGCAAGACTGCTCATCGTGGAAAATCCGCAAAAACTGCACACGATGGATTCTGAGATGTTCTCCAGTCCATGTGGGTGGGAGGTGAATAAGGTACAAGCGATTTCCCCGTATATTCCCGTTTCAGGTCCTTTCCACTAATAATTAATATTTGATAAGTACTCTATAATATTAGAAGAATTGACATTGGGATTTTCGTTCAGAACAGGGAATTACCTGCAGCTGAATTGACTTCAGCGAGTTCTATTTCGAACTGCCGAACATCAGCAGCATCTTTTTGAGCCTATCAAGTAATTCCAACTCATGTTATCCGGGCTTCATCCGAGTCTGGGCTATGATCGCCGGCACTAGAGACTCAATTCGAGACACGAACAGCTCAGACACAATTACTTGAATCGTGCCGTTGCATACTAATGACTCGCACTCGCCAGAAGCCCCAACAGGGAATTTCGGCAAACAATTAGCAAACATGAAGAAGAGGAACGGTCATTAGACAAATTGCGGGGTCGACAGATCCCGAACGGTCGTTTTCCTGACCTGTTCCTTCAGCTAAGTGGAACTGCGTAACATCAAGTCTCAGTTCATTCACCTTCAGCCCCTGCTCCTATCATGCTATAACCTGAAGATCCGGGGGAATACCGGAAAGTAGGAACTGGAGACCCCGCGATGTTTCGATCTAAGCTTGTTTTTGCTCCCTCGGTTGACAGCGGACAGTTAATCTGGGTCCCGTTTGTGGGTTTATAATGGCTGTTGATCGCCTTTTATTTTGAACCGTTGCTTTATCCGTACACTAAGAGTCTACTAACTCACAACCTTAATTTGGAGTCATGGCTGTTGACAAGTCCCCGTCTCCGCCCTCGATGGGAGGGATTATGGCTGTTTTGCCGAATCCCACAACACCCTGGTATAAGCAAAGTCATCTTGCAAGGCTGAATGGCTTGATCCTCGGCCTTGTCTGCTTTCGTACGTAACGGTGCACTCACTCTCATTTCGGACAGCCATTGACTGAATCTCAACAGAGTCCGCTATTGGATATGACGGTAGTTTACTCAACTCTCTACAGTCCTTTCCACAATGGAACACATTTATGGATAATCCCACTGGTGAATGGTCAGGCTTCATCAACTGTATCTACTTCATCGGCTTCATTGTCGCCTGCCCGCCTAGTTCATGGCTCGCCAACAAGTATGGCCGCCGCATGCCAATCTTCCTTGCTTTCATCCCACTCGCACTTGGCGTCGGCCTTCAAACTGGTGCCCAGTCAAAGGCTCAGTGGATTGCAGGTCGTTTCGTTCTTGGTTTGCCAACAGGCATGTTCGCGACCGCAGTCCCCCTCCTCATCACAGAGATCGCCTATCCTAGTCAGCGAAGTGTCGTTTCAGCTTTGATGAACTGTAACTATTTCGTCGGAGGTATCATCGCATCATGGGCTTCCTATGGCACAAGGAATTATGATGACTGGGCTTGGAGAATCCCGACGCTCCTCCAAATCGCTTTGCCACTTGTAGGACTTCCTGCTCTGATCATGATCGATGAAAGCCCCCGATGGCTAGTATCCATGGGGCGTGAAGAAGAGGCTCGTCGGACTTTGGCAAAACTGCATGCTGTAAGTTCCGACCACAATGACTGGTATTGCATGCATAAAATACTAAATCAATCATAGGGCGGTGACGTGAACCATCCTCTGGTCGATTTCGAGCTTCACGAAATCACGACAGCTATTGAGTCTGAGAAGCAAGCCACACAGTCAACCTCTTATCTGACCCTTGTATCCACCAAGGCCCATCGTCGTCGATTCTTCATTACCCTCACCCTTGCAATCTACTGCCAATGGGTCGGCAACGGAGTTGTCAGCTACTATCTCGCCACGGTCCTTAGCACAGTTGGTATCACCAGTGTCACTGACCAAACCCTTATCAATGGTTGCCTCCAAATCTGGAGTCTGATTGCCGCCTGCACTGGTGCTATGAGTGTTGAGCGCTGGGGACGACGCCCCCTTCTCTTGCTCTCTTGCGCAATCATGCTTGTCAGCTTTATCCTGATCACTGCTTTGTCGGGAAGCTTTGCCAACACCGGATCCAAAGCTGTCGGTGTCACCATGATTCCATTCATTTTCCTCTTCAACGCCGGTTATGGTGTTGCCATGTAAGAACAACACTCTTCTAGCTTGCCCTTCAACCCATCACTAATGATCAATAGTACTCCACTTCAAGTCGCTTATCCCCTCGAGCTCTGGCCATTCCAGCTGCGCAGTCGCGGTATGTCTGCGCTCTGGATCATCATGATCTCCGCGCTCATCTTCAACGTGTTTGTCAACCCAATTGCCCTGGCGGCTATTGGCTGGAAGTACTACATTGTCTACGTGGCCCTTCTTGTTTCGTATGGCCTTGTCATCTTCTTCTTTTACCCAGAAACTAAGGGACGCACACTTGAGGAGATCTCCGTTGTCTTCGGCGACGCTCCTGAAGGCCTTTACGAGACACAGAACTCTACGAAGGTGATGGAGAAGACGGACGTTAAGCACTTGGAATAGAGTAACTTTTGGGAACAAGTGGTGGCCATTTTTAGCGAAGATATTTTTCCACCTGAAAGCACAACAAAGAGTTATTGTTTTGAAGAAGCCTTCTCACTATTGTCTTCGTTCCCCACCTTAGTTGTGACATATAACGCGATTACTTCTTTTGAGGCCTTGGTTCATGGTAATCCCAGGTCTCCACTCCCTGGCTACTGACGCTATAAAGAGTTCCGATGATGTTCGAACCGTTGCTGAGGGCTAAATCGTTGACTGCTCGCTTCTTCCTGCACTTTGAGCATTCCATCTCCCTCCAGTCGGTCTTCCCGCCACAAACTTGGCCTAGCATTTTGCCGTTGCATTGCCACATGGTGTGGTCCTGTGCTTTCTCAGTCGTGAGCATGATGAAGGATTTGACGTTTTCTGTTTCGAGAGTGATCTCAATTATCGATAGACTTTGGGCTTTGGTCTTATTGGCTCCGTGATAAGTGTTGTACAATGGTAAGCCAATCCCAGGAGAAGACTAATTATAGGTTCTCTCATGATGAAAGTCACTGCAATCGAGAGGCGCAAACATGGAGCTGGCGAGTGAATCAAACATGACTATCTGTTGTACGGCCTAATGAATCGAGGACGTTGAGTAATGAACAACAGTCACACAAGCCTCTGAAAGTTGATCACTGACCCTGACCGATATTGGATGCTCGTTACTCACGCATAGTCCCTGTAGTACACGTGTTGCGTTGCGGCCAGGGGCATTCGCTCTGAAGCACCTCACTAAAGACTATTTCAGGGACTCGCTTCACCTCGGAGTGTTGGGTCTCGACATATGTTCTGCTGTGATAGCCTCAAGTGACAAGAGGGCAAGTCCACAAAAGGCATTTAAGAATTAACTAAATTGGTCCTTGGAGTTATGTTCAAGATAATGCGACCTATCAAATGAGCTCGCATCTGTGCTGGACATACTCGTGACTCATGAGGTATACCTTAGTCAAAGAAGACAGGAATTTGGCCAAAGTTGTAACTATGGAGGAAGTTTTAGAGACATCTGCCAAGTTTACCGGAGATGTGTATAATCTGGAAAATGAATAAGGTTTGAGGATACTCAGATGGGAATTAGTCTAATATCTATAATCTATTTTCGGCACAGTCGACCGGTCTGCTTGGTCACGTAGGCCGGCTGGCCAGTAATGTACCAGTCCTCACTGCCAACAGCAGTGGGAGCATAAAAGACACCATAAGGGTCGATCTTTTGCTTCAACTGGTATAGCTTCTTGTAGTTGGAACCAAAGTAAGACTGGCCAAAGTCAGGATCCATCACATCACCCTCATTGCCGTAACCGCCACCACCAGGGGTGACAGCCTTGAGACGCTCCATGATGTCGAAAGTGATCTTGTTGTTCACCTCAGCAATCTTATCTTCGGAATCCTTGATGTCCCAGTTGAGAGCTGTGATGACAAACATGTTGGCGTCGCGCCATGCAGGGTTGGCAGAGTTAGGAAGGGTTTCTTTTGTTTGTTCGGCATTGATGTTATAGATGATCAAGACGCCGTCATCAGATAAGATGCCCTTGAGAGTGTCGATAGTCTTGTCGAGAAGCTTAGGGTCATCCCAGTTCTTACGAGGAATGAGACGGGAACCAGAGCGGCCGTTATAGTTGCCAACGTTCTCGGCAGGGAAGTGCTTCTTCCAGGTAGGGTAGAAGCTATCGTGTTGGAAGAACTCAGGCTTGGGATCGACACCAAGTTCCTTCCACTCATCGAGTAGTGGCTGAACCATCTTCTTGAACTCAGCTTTGGAGGTGTTGGGGATCATCCAAGGGTTCATAGTCCAGAGGTAGCTGCCGTTACCAGCAGGAAAAAGGAAGCTATAGCCATAGCTCTTCTTGTCCGAGTACTCAGGGAAGCGACGCCAGTAAGCTTCAAGAGCTTTGAAGAGGGCTGCCTCAGAGATGCCTGCGTCCTTGGTGTTGACGCTCCATGTCATGCCAGCAAAGGACATCTTCGGGTAGACACGGACAGTCATAGAGACAACAACACCCCAAGTAGCAGCACCACCGCCACGGATGGCCCAGAAGAGGTCAGTGTTTTGCTTCTCGTTGGCAGTAACGAAGCGACCATCGGGTGTGACGATGTCAGCGCTGAGAAGCTGGTCGGCAGCAAGACCGGCAATAGGGCTGAGAGGGGAGTGACCACCTCCAGGAAGATAACCACCAGCGACGCCGACATCCTAGAAGAGATTAGCATTGATGGCATCTATAGATAGACTTCAGTACTTACACGACACTCTCCTCCAACAGCAGTGTAACCTTCACGATCAGCAGCCTCATACAGGTCCTTGACCTGAACACCGGCGCCAATCTTGAAGGCCGGGCCAGTGTAGCTGCTGGCACCACGGTAGTTCTTGGTAAACTTGACATCCTTCAGATGATGTGTCCAGATGCTAAGAGCGCCAGCACCGGTACTCTTGCCGAGGAAATCGTGGCCGGTATTGTGGACGACAAGTCGAAGGTTCAGGTTGCGAGCAAAGTTGACAGCGAGCTGAATCTGAGCAACGTTGGTGGCCTTCACGGAGTAGAGAGGAAAGCCACCGATGGTGCACTTAGAGCCTGATGCAGCATTACTAGGCTCGCAAGTGGCACCCTGAAACAGCGGCGACATCACTGAGGTAGGATCATCGATACTTGGTCATGTTAGCCAGCGATGCATATGATTGTAGCATGTTTGCAACTCACTGTGTAGTTGAGTTATGCCAGTTTTCCTGAATATACTGGCACTTAACTTCGTCATAGTGCTCCCCCTTGTAGCAGGCTGATCCAAGAGGAACGGTGCTGATGAGGGCCCCTCCAGTTAGGAGGTCAAAGACATTCCAGATGAACTTGCTGGGGTATGCTTTGTCACCAGGAAAGATTTTGCATTTCGATTGAGATGTAACACCTCTTTTCTTAGATGCTTTTGTATCGGCAAAATAAAAAAGGTCGACATCACTCAAGTTTAGGTCGGTGAGGTTGGCGAGTACAGCGTCAGTCAGTTGAGGGGCTGTCTCGACGAAGGAACTTTTGGAGGCAGCAGCCACTGGCTTCGCCCAGGCGGGGGCGACATTGTTCTCATTAGCAGCTGATCCACAGTTCAGATTAGCGATGTGTCATGAAGATAAAAAGAAAAGAGACAAAAAGGAAGGAGAATAATTAGGTGTTACGTACGGACCGCCTTGCCATCGACTTCAATTGTCTGGCCAAGGGTAAGGGGGACGAGCGCGGCAAGCAGCCACGAAACACGAGAGCCTTGCATCTTCCTGTCAAAGAAGGTTTACAGGCTACAGGGAGGAGACAAGAGATGACAATGCGCCAAGGAAGGGATGAGGGTGATCGGGATGAAGAGGAGAAAAGGGGAGAGGGATCGACTTAAGCCACATGGCTTGCTGCGAGATATATATCCAACAACAGCCCTTAGACGTGCATGATGGCTCAGCGGGCGTTCTATCAGAATATCTGTTGGTTGACAGGCAAAAACGGTCGTTAGCACGCATTAGGTAGTCATTACCTAGGCTTCTGGATCGTGGGCCGATTTCCATCCATGCTACCTGTTGGCGGTGGCACCGGTGGAGAAGTCCAGGACGAAGCGAAGTCTTCATTCTGGGACTGGGTAGGATGGGAATCCTGCAGATATGGGAGGAAAATACTCCGGCCTTCTCCATACTGTACGTAAAGGTGGTTGAGACCCCGACTGGTGCTATTTCTTCACCACCGGGGAAGTCGGCATTGACAGCCCCGGGTGGATCGAGAGTGGAAATGATGTTCGATTTGACGAGCTTGGCCTTTCGAATTGTGTTCCATTGATAGTGTGCACTGCGACCGACACGGGGTCGGCGTTTTCGGAGAGAGAGCCAAGAGACAAATCTGTGTGACACGTCGAATTTATGATTGGAGCGGGAGTCTGAAAACCAACACAGACGGACAAATTCTACGACTAGGGAATAAGGGCCGACAAAGTTTATGATCCTAGACATGGGAACGAACCTTATAGTAAGCGACGACCTACAGGGAATAATAGAAATTGACAACCGAGAGTTAGGAGGACGAAATACGTGAGTCAGTTTATGTCATGTTTAGCTGAGATGCTACTTTATTTATTTTCTTCACTCTCAATCTTACAAGTAGAGCTCTCCATCACACAGGGTTGCTAGTAAGAACCTTTGTTAGAGTGGGATGCCAGCTCGCCAAACACGAGGGCAAACCTCGATACAGATAAGATCTTCGGACGGGCTATCTAGCTGAGACGACGATGGATCAGCTTTGTGGGTTGCGACTGGCTGTAAACCCGGTAAGGCTCCAGGGATCTGGGGTAGACCGTATTCACTACATAGGGGATTCTCGGTGATCCGCTGAGGTTTTCTCGGTTAAGCATTGTCAGGGTCCAGCTGTGCCTCCTGGAGGCTGCATGTTACGTATTCTATTAGTTTATTCATGCAATTTGTTGGTTGGTCTTTGAGTAAAATTTAGGCTAAAATTCCCGCAAATGAAGATCCTGACCCTCCTGGGGATAAGCCAAGGAAGATGGATTAAAGTTCAGATTGCATCCATGTTCCTGCGGTACGAAATAGCTATTTATGCTTATCGCTTATGAGACGAGATATTCATGGTATCCCACTCTAGGCCGAAGTCTCTTTAAACTAATAAACTCAAAATTTACGTTACCTTCAATGAAAAGTTAGATAGAGGTTTTTGTTGTTCAACCGCCCGCTTAATAAATAAAGATCAAGAAGATTATCAGGTCTTGGCTTAGTAGAAGGCTGCTGACAGGTTTCAGCCACCAACTAACAAGCTCAGGCAGAAATGTTTTTTTAGCACAAAGCCACCGAACGTTCTACCGTTTCCACTATTGATCCTTTGACAACCAACATGCATGGTCAAAACCGCAACCAGGACTGACATTCAATCTCCCACGGAGAAGAGAGACTTCCTACAGGGTGAAGATGCAGTGATTGACCCCCAGCTAATCTTGCATTCTGACTCGGCGCGGGATGTGTGGCACAGAAGGAGCTGCAGCCCCGGTGCATTGGGACGGACTCGAAACGGACAGGCTTTGGATGTACTGTAGAACCAACAATGTGCCGCAGTGATGAAGATACCTACCCGATTATCAATTTCCGTGTTAGTGCTCGTGCAGGGCCCTGCAAGATGGTTGCCGTCTCCCAGGAACCAGAAACCAGAAACCTGTTCTATGTCTCGTCTCCCACAGATGATGGTGGTTCAGCTGTCTGCTCACGGACCATGTCCCATAATGTCTCCAGCTCCGGTTCCCTCAAAAACTTTGTTTGGGCCTCCAGCCTTATTGGGCTCGTGAACGTCTGTTGAAGATTCTGCTCGTGCTGGGCCCCCCTGGGTATCTGGCAACTGGCAGCTCAATTGACAGTATACATAAGTTCTTAGCAACCCATCTTGTGATACCTTGTTGATCTATTTCCTGGTCTTCGCTTCTTTTTCATTTCATCAACAACGGTTCCCTGTTCCCCAGGGCGTGGATTCACAGCGCGATCGCAGAGTTCTCCCGGATCGGCACGTTGCATCGGATCTGCGTCTATCTGTTTAGTAAAAGCAAAACGACGATTCGGCATGCAACGTTAAAACTCAACCTGCATCAACCTTCGAAAAACGTTTTATTGAGCCTCGTAATGGAATTTTCATCTCTTTACCCTCGGACGGGGCCGCCGCCTTATCCTGATCCGACGACGCTTCCAACAACGCCACTCCAGCAAAAGGGCCTGGCAGCTCTGTTCATCTTCCCGAGTTTGTCGATATTGATTGTGTCTATGCGCATATACAGTCGCGTGACCTCGCGAAATACAGGCTTGGGTAAGTTAACTCGCCACACCATACAATACATATCGTTATACTGATTACCTCTTATAGATGACTACCTAATATTAGGAGCACTGGTGAGTAAAGCATCCCCCTGAACCTTCTATTCAACTGACGCGGCCAGCTATTTGCTTTGCTTATGATTGGACCTCTGTATATGTGTAAGTCGACAATCCATCTTGTCATATTCGTGTCTAGCTTTCCAATGCTCACATTCACAGTCATGAAACTCAATTACTGGGGATTCAGAGCCTACGATGTACCGAAAGACATCGATCTCGCTGCCGGTTTTTGGTGGAACTTTTTAGTGCAGATGTTCTACAACCCTGTACTAGCCCTCGTCAAAGCATCCATTCTCGTCTTCCTTCTACGGCTTGGCGGTCACAAAACAAACGTACGATATGCGATTTACGGACTCAACATCTTCAATGCTCTACATGCTGTCGCCATCTTCTTCACTGCACTTTTCCAATGCTGGCCGATTGAGGCGAATTGGGACTTTCCCTTGCGAGAGGAGCCAGGAGTAAAGTGTGTCAGCAACTGGTTCCATGTCATCGCTTCTTGCATTACTATTGTGACAGACTTCCTTGTTGTCGCACTTCCTTTCTGGATCTTTCTAGGTCTTAGCATGCGCTGGGCAACCAAGATTGCTGTACTCAGTGTCTTTGTCTTGGGTAGTGTGTGAGTGGCAGGCTATGTCCCACAGTTTATCAAGTGCTAACAACGTGCAGGGTCGGTATTATCGGCATTATCAGAGTTATATCCATCTACCACCAACTTGTCGAAGGGCCCGCCCCTGGTGAAGACACCTTTTATACTGTCCTTCCCGTCTGGGGTGCAGTTGAGACGAATATCGCCATTATTTGCGCCTCTATACCCGCTCTACGACCGCTCTTCCGGAGATGGTTCCCTTCGCTTTTCGGCGGAAGCTCTGGAGTAGCATCAGGCACACCGTACGGCGATCGATATGGTAACAGCACTCGAGGCACACATGGATTGAGGTCGAACAACCATGAAAACATACATCTAAAAGACTTACGGGGATCGCGACACCAACATACGGAGATCCGGAGTGTGTCGCCGTCGGGGTCAGAAGAAGAAATCATGACGTACAATGGGATCATGCGAACGACTAATGTCGATATCGCATACGAGAATGCTACCAAGAGCACTGTTGCCGAGACTGGAACAACAGGGTCGAGAGGGTCTAGTGAGCTCCGATATGGAAATAAAGCTTCGGAGACAAGGTCAGGCGTATAATTCGCAGTTTTAGGCATGGAGGAAAATAACGTCTATTCTTATATATGAGCCCAACCCGAGAATCCTAATTTAATTTGTCGTCCTCATCCGTGTCTGAATATGCCCAACTCGATGTCACTCTTGATTTGTTGTTTGTAACATGGTCCGGATCGTCAACTTGCACATTCCCATGTGGAAATGGTCCGTGTAGGGTGTATAGAGTATGATAACGCAGACTGGACCAGGTCGGTGTGGCTCAGTTGGTTAGAGCGTTGGTCTCATATCTGGTTTCAGATTGACTCGGTTAAACACCAGGGTAATCCAAAGGTCGAGAGTTCGAGCCTCTCCACCGACATTCTTTTTGACTTTTGCTCGCGTAATCCCGGATTCCTTTTTGCATACTAGCCATTTGTAGGAACTTCATCATCAAGATATGCCGGTGATACATCGGAAAGGTTCAGCAAAATTGTTTTTGAAAAGCTACATATAATAACGTCATTTGCACCCCCTTCGTCCTCAACGTCAACGAACTGTATGATCGATCCAGCGTTCCCAGTTACTGTCAGCACATAAACGACTCATCGAATCAACATCCAAAGTTATCAGTGTCTCAAATTTAGCGCTATCGCTCGCTGGCAACACTAATCCAGCGCCATCAGTGAAACCAGCCTGGGCTCTGCGCACAGCATCCGGCGCAAACGCCCCGGTAGAGTCTTTGCTCATCAGTCCGGGTAGCTCCCAGCTTGTCTGGGTCCCAAAGTGACGCCAAGTATTGAAATAAAAGTCCCGGGGATCGCAAAGATCAAAGTCAAGTCCGATAAGTCGCGGATCTGGACAGGCGCGAAAGAGAGCCGTGCGCAAGGACACAAAGTCGTTGTTAACGCTGAGAATAGTCTCGTCGACTGCGCGCGTTATTGTTTTCAGAGCGGTGCAGGCAACATCCTGATCATCGTTACATGCCGCTAAGATGGTTGAAATGCTTACTGAGGCAATCGGTAGGGCAATGGTGTTACCAGCGTTGGGGCTCATGGTATCCATGGCCACGCGTTGTCGCCAGTCCACAGAGATCATCAGGCGTGCTCTGTCTGAAAGAGAGGAGGAAGGGCTAAGGGTACCGGACAAACGGGCCTTGGTAACGTGAGCCCATGTCAGTGCTGCCAGACATGTATATGTTGAAGGCTGGTGCTTTTGAGAATCTATAGATGTTGTATGCGCGAGCTTCTTCTTTAGATCATTGAGGACCTGGTCTTGTATGACAAAAATACGACCAGTATTCTCGGTGCGATTTGATGGCATGCCAGGTTTTGGGACACGGAACTGTGTTGGGCCCAGAGGAGAGGAAAGAAGGCAATATTCGACACAGTGCTAAACCAGTTCGTTAAAGCTGGGAGCCGGCTGTATCGGGGTCAGATCAAACCCAGCTACTTGTGATTGCCTGTTCAAGTCGGTGGTCGTTGCAATATCAAGCTTTCTGGTAGGATCTTTGGAGAGTTCGGCAAAGGACTTGATAATTGTGTGCATACGACCAGCATCGAAAATGGAATGATGGCCATAAATACCAAGAAGTAGTCCGCCTTCGATTAGACGAACATTGATCTCAAAGATTGGTATGCCCTGCTCGCCTTCTATAAGTCGGTAAGACGGGTCGAAAGAGTCACCAACAAAAGCTTTTGCGGGGAAGCCTTGACTTTTAAGTTGACTATACGTCCAACTAAATGAATCTCGCTCGTCAGAAACTTTGAGGGGAATGTCAGTATCATCACTCAATCCGATGGCAAGATGGCCTGGCTTGCTTGAGAGGAGGAATATTCTGCGCTTCAAGTCGGGGAAATGCCTGGACAATCCAGCTAGAGCCAATACCAATTTTTCCTTAACTTCATCCAAACTTCCGATTTGGTGGTGAGGGAAACAATACCACAAACGAATGTATGCCCTCGGTGCTATCTGGTCCCATGGACTTAGTAGTCGACATTCCATGGTCATTACGCAGTTGACGGCCTTATAATAAAGTCATCAGTGACCAGCGGAAGAAAGAAAGAGGGTTTCGCAAAGTAGGTGCGTATTTTCCTATTTTCTGAAGTAGGTAGGGATAGGTGTTGGTAATCTTGAAGCTCCAAGTTGCATCCTTGGATGATGGCAAGGATAGATATGTATAAAGAACTAAGAGCAGGTATAGAGAAGAAGGCCCGCTGTATAAATGGCATTAGTGCCCGATGAATAGCCGGAAGCTATTCCTGAAAGCTCTTTTTGTCGGAAAAGCATTGCTGACTTGCAGTATCGTGATTCGTGTATTACGTCACAGACCTCCTATCAAATCCTACCAATTCAGTGAACTCCAGACTCACTGACATCTAGATTACATAGTGGATAAGACCGATTGTAAGACCAACAGGGCAAGCAAGGTATACTACATGACCTTTGTGCGGCTGACTCGGCTGGAGCACCAACGACAATGCAAGTGCAGGCAATAGAATACAAACGGTCCTTGGCTCTCTGGTTATCAGGAAGCCAATACAGATCGATGTCTTGAGAATTGGCCAGGGGAGTTTCGAGGAAGGTAAGAGGGCTACATAATAAGCACGGCCTGGCTGCACGAATCGAGTTACTGGGTTTAAAGAAGGTGAAAGCCAACTTAAACTTCTGTATTACGGTGGTAGTTGCCAGAGATACTTTGTCGAGAGACTATCATCTTGTTAAGTTCTGTACGAGTTGATGAGTTGAAAAATGTTTGAATTGCAGGAAATACAGATCCAATTAATGGACTTGTGTTCTAATATTATCTCTAAAATGGTCACAACGACAATAGAGTCTATGAGAGTGATAGTCTCCAAAGTTCAATGCTCTAGACTAGTCTAGTAGGCTTGAGCGGCAACCAAACCAGCAATAGCGGCGACAGCAACAACTCCGAGCCCAGTGGTGCGCACTCCCGAGTTTTCGACAACGCTGCTTGGAGTAGAGATGCTTGAAGCAGTCTCGGTAGCTGAAGCAGTCTTGGTAACTGAAACAGTCATCAGATCTGTGGCAGAGTTGGTGGCCTTGGCACTAGCTGTAGCAGCCTTAGTGGCGGAGGCGGTCGCCCAAGCATAGGAAGAACAGAATCCGCTCATGGGAATGGCGTAGGATTCAAGCTGTTCTTGAACTTCCGGAACATCCTTGCAAGCATCGTAAACGCTGGAAAGGTCCTCTTTGAACTCGGAAACCCAGCTCTCCATAGACTTGGCGTAGGCGGTATAAGCAGAGGCCATGGATCCAGTTACTGCAGGAATGACGCAAGAGTCGGCGACAGCCTCAAAATCGGTCTGCTTAGCGAGGAAGCTTTCAAGGGTCTTGTCTGCAGTGGGCATATCACTCATGACATCAACAAGGCCGCTGGCTGCTGAGGTGCATTCGTCGATGTCACGCTTATCGAGCTTGGCGGCGTTGACGGAAGCAGCCACCGCCGCAGCAAAGAGTGAGTACTGAAGGATTTGCATGGTGGTGTCGTGAGATTGTTGTAAAATGTTCAAAAGAGTGTGAAGAAGGGAAAAGTCGAGTTGGTCGAGCTTGACTACTGACGAGCTGTCAAAGCCTTGAATTGCGTCTGAACGACGACTTTAAGTATTTCATTCTCTCCCCAAGGCAGCTTTCGCCGAATTGACGCTCGGCATTACAAGTGGGACCGCTCACGCCGTCTGTCCGTTGAAGATGCCTGTCGAACATCATAGCTGAAAGTTGCGTGATCCACAGGGAACCTCTGGTGAAGATTTGATAGCACAGTTCGCTTGAAAGATCGCCATGCACCATGAGCACTGACTTATTTGACTCGGCAGTTACCGAATCTGGCCAAGAACGTTCACTGGAGTGAAAAACTCAAATTACGACGTTTGACTAATTGTATTCTTTGGTTCTAACCTCTAGACTCAATTGGGAATGATAGAAACTTAAAAGCGTGTTGACAGAAACTAGGAGATCCTGGTTTGTTCTGTCAAAAATTGCGCCCTACAGATATCTAGCTCCAACACTTCATAACAAATCATGCTAATGCAGGGGCAACGCGCTTCGGATAACCAATCATCCAGACCTTCGTTTTGAACCATGGACCTGCTCCGTAAAGTGAACCCGCTTCATTACCTCGGCTCTTTCATCTATTACCTCGAGACTATGTAAGTAAGAGCGTTGTGCTAAAGCACCAACACTGTGAGTTCTGTGTGACGCTGGAATGGTAATGGATGGAATCAATTGCTCTGCATTGAGAATTGTAATAAGGGAGCATAGTGACTCCCCCTTGGACTCTGTCCGATAATCAACCTTGCAGAACCTTCTGAACTAATCATTTCTTTACGGCAGCATGGCCTTTACCGGCTTGACGACGTCCCAGAGCCAGTCGAAGCCGCGCGGAATTCGCCCATTCCCGAGATCCGTCTCCTACTTTTAAATGCCAATAGACAATGAAAACAGCCCTGCCTTTCTTAGTAGATGTATACTATGGCTTGTTGAGTCATTCCTACTATCGTCTCTCCAGAGAGGGATCAGCAGTGATCCACTCAAAGCTCAGGTATAGTGGGCCAGGTAATCATGCTAAATTGACACACTTGCCTTTTGCTTTGACTGCATAGATAGTGGCAAGTATAAACTGCTCTGAGTGCCACAAGCAAAGACCAGACAGCGAAACTCGGTACGTTATTCAAGGAGATTGCATAGACGGATTCCGTCTCATGATTTCGAGTAAGGCAAAGTCTTTTTGTGACTGCCTCGCTGGATGCGATATCAAAGATTTCGATTGCGATTTAAGCTGGGGGGATAACAGGTGAAGGGCGGCTGAGTGCGCTCTATGTAGCGAGCCACAAAGCAACCGTGCTTGCTGTGCTCCAGAAGTCGAAGTTGATAATAAATGCTTCTACGGCAAGGGCGTAGGAGGATGTGCCCGAGGGCTTGTGCGGTGCTCAAAAGAATTGCTACAGCGAGTGCCTTCATCAGCCTGGAGAACGGATATCTGTCTAAGCGCGCCCTGATCGGGTCTATCTAAGATTAAAAGAAATGAGATCAATACTAGATGGGGGCCATTGCGATCGCATAAACCCTTTCTCATTATACTAGAAGCAATCCTTCAACAAACGCGTTATATATCTCAGGCTCAGATCATGCCTCTAGGTCGCTGGCTAAAAAATAAAAACTTACCAGAGCCTTCTGTTACTAAATAATGTGGTAGACTACCCTGTGAATACCTCCCTGTCGAAGGCCATCCTTTTTACCTTGGGACTGGTCTTTCAGGTGGGCTGCTGTTCGGGCACAGCATGGAAGGCATTCGCCCCTCCGCACAATCGTCTTGTTTGGCAGTTGTTCGTGTTGACGTCTCAGATGATCGCCTGTCTGATTTTGAACTGAAAAAGCCGCTAACTGTCCAATCTCAGAGTTCCTGACGTGCTCCCAGTCTAGGCAGATTGTCATGGGCAAGTCTAACCTGTCGGCCTCATCATCATCCATTACCCACCCTTTTGCAACGGTGAATATATCGTGGGGTCCAGCAGAGGTCGGGCACCCAGACTTATTGCAAGGGATGAGACCAGTGTTTTCCAGTATGCCCATTGTTACCTTTCCAGGCGGAATCAGCATGTTACCGCTCGGTGTCGACAGCCTATAGAAGAAGGTGACTTCTCCGGCGTCACCGGACTCGACCACTTCCGCGGCCATCTCTAGCTTCTCTAATCCTGATGGCTCATCTGGGACGACCGAAGAAGAAGATCTATGAAAGGAGGTAGGCAAAACGTGAAGTTGTTGTAACGTCGGTTTAGGCCAATTCACAATATCTGAAACTGAGTCGTACTCACGACAAGGGGAGTCCGGATTTCCCGGCATTGACCGCCCTATACGGCCATTTATGACATGGATACGACGGAGTAGATCGGCACGGGTTGAAATAGACAGCATTCCTTGAATGAAGACGCATATTCCACTATCGCACACCGCTATACGAGGTTTAGACGGTAGATCCACATGGTAGAAGGAATCGCCTCCAACGGAATTGGAGCCTGTGAAGAGAAACAATATTTCTTCCAGGATTGTTCCCAGTTGGTTGATGCCAGGATATCTGTTTCCATCATAGCTTCGCCTCCATCGGTGGAAGAGTACATTCCAGCCCTCGGTCAACGGTCCTTCGTCTCTCAAAATCTGATGAAGGTTCCTCTCATAAAAAGACTTGATGCCTTGGCACGTAGGGTAAAGCTCCGATTCTTGGCAAAACTGTATCGAGGAAATTGTCGAAATAAGATCGATCAGAGTGGCCGCCAATACTTGGAAACACACATGCGTCGTTCCATCATAGTTCCCGGTGCATGAGTAGCACAAGCAACTGCGTTTTAATGCCAAGATTGACCCTTCGAAATAGCTTTGCGCTTGTGCTAAGTCAACTGAAAAGGCAGACTGCATTTTCCTCTGCAACCTCGGACAAGACAACTCTGGAAATAGAGCCGAGCTAGATTCTATGAACCCTTGTCCATAGCTAGCCTCGGCGAAGTCGATAAAGTCTTGACGACGGTAATCCCCAACATCTACTTCACCCTCAGCAAGTGCCATGCTTATTCTCGCAAAGCTCCCAAGGAGGTTCCCAACAGCATTCGTAAGATTTTTAAACTCCTCGAAGGCTTTCCCGAATGTGTCCTGCAGACAACGATCCCACGGCACGCGACGGCGAAGGCGCAAAAGCTGTTTGTCCGGTGTGTAGAAAAGGATGTCTTGTGGGTCATTGAGAAGGTATGTCGACTGTGTAACAACTAGCCCATGATGGCCGTTTGTATCAGCGTACTTGATATAGACCTGGGCTGAGGATGGCTCCACTGGCTGATTGGTAACTGATGGTGTGAAGACCACGTTCCCATGATAATCCTCGACATAAATGTCCAGGTTGAGGACCCAGTGAGCAACTGCTGCTATGAACGCGCAGTCACTACCGCCAGCCACCGTGATACTTTTCTTCTTTCCCATGGAGACATCAAAAAGGCCGCTTAGTGCCTTTGCAATATCCTTTGGTTCAGAACATTGCTCATCCACGTTGATATCGCTGGCATGTGGGAACATCCTGTTTGCAATCTGTGGGAACGGAGAGGATGCCAGCGCGCCACCACAAGCCTTTACAAGGGCCTTGAATTGCAAGATGGATGGTTCGTAATCCTCGGGGTATCCAGCTTCCTGCCACAGTGCCGAGAGGATTCTCGCCGCGACAGTCTCTGTGTGCATTTCAGCCAAGCAAGAACACAAGGCGATGCATTTGAGGCCAGAGACAGTTTCAGTCAAAATCCTGAAGAAGCTCCGGTGGGCAAAACCAAAATAAAGTAGATTGGAAGCACTGTTAAAGACCTGAAGGCGGTTGATCGCATCCCAGAGCCTCTGACGGCCGAGTTCAGGAAGTTTGAAACATGTCGTCAGCTGTAATGCGCCCGCATATGTGATTGCCTGGACACCAGCTCCCTGCAACCTGGCTAAGATGTCGATAGAGAGTGGGACGACGGTTCTTCCGAAGGCTACCCAGTCGACTTGGCCTTGTTGAACAAATCCAACGTCGTTTGTCGGTGGAGATGACATGATTGCTTGGATGGATAGTAGAGTTAAAGTTAACAAGAAGCATAGAATGTCAACATCAGACGATGCGGGGAATTTATATCCATTGTGAGCCATCCTACGTACCAGATTATTTGTCATTTCAGATACGCCACGCTTATGTCGCAGGTGAAAGTGCAGCACGTAACCAATCATACCCGCATACAGGAAGTAGGCTATGCTGTAGCTACAGCATATGTACTGTTCGTAATTCTCAAACCGGCAGAGACTTGCAGATGTTTATCCTCAAGTTCTGTGATCTTCCACCCTTTTTACTTCTTGTCCTCCACTGTTAGTTGTGAGATATGATAGATAGATATTTCAACACTCAATCATCAAGATCTTCAGCGTAAATAAATAGTAGCTAGGAGGTAGTCAATGGGGGATGTCTGAGGTCATGTGCTCTAATTAATTATCACAACTGACGTAAATTACATCTAATACACAATGTCAAGAAGTAAATGTGAAGAAATAAATGCCAGAGGATCTAAGCAAACATACCGGCGTTGCAAGCCTTAACAGTTGAGCCTCGCATACCAGGGACGACCAATCCACTAGGTAAACGGACGTTTAAACTGTTTCCAGCACAGCCACCACCGTTGGCCCAAAGATAAGTGAAGGGGATGGCATCACCCTTCTTCAAAGAGATGGGGAACGATCCCCCCCTCCATAGATTCGCATTCTGCCCAGTCCTTGTTCCCCGAACAGCCCAAGAGCCAAAGTTTCTTGAATAGGCTGCATCACCAAGCCAAAGGTAGCCCCAGTTGTCAATAGTATCAGGAACTGAAAAGGTATAGGTTCCCGTCTCCTTGGCATAGAAGTATGCGTTGACAACAAGTGCTGCTTGCGATGGGTTGAATGTACCGGTTCCAGGAAGGGTGAGAAGACTACAAGTGCTGAATTCAAGAGACTGCATGTAGCCCGATGACAAAGGATTCTTGTTTTTGAAGTAGTCGGTGGTGAAGCCATCATCATAAATGTTCGCGTTGAAGGGACAGTTGAAGCGACGGTAGTAGATGTCATCGTTGTCTGCAAAAGTAGTTTCGACGACCCAACCTGTAACTGTAGTGGTTTTCTTCTCGGTAACTGTTGAAGTAACGACGTCGATTGATGTAGTTGTGATGATCTTGGTACTACGTATTGTCAATATTAGGTTGTCGAAGAGCGGTGGGCGGGGCTTACTATTCTTCAATGGGTGTGACAACATCCGTAGAAGCTGTGACAAAGGTTGTAGGCTCGACTGTCTGTGTGAGCACCGTTGTAGTTGTAGGAGCCTCGAAGTTGAGACAAGCGCACACATCGGAGGTTTGAGCCTCAGTCCAGTCAGAAGGTAATCCAGCTGGGACCTCAATGTTGTCTTCGCTTCGCTTGCCAGGGGTGCCACTGCCGCTGTCCAAGGTAGGAACTGGGGAAACGTAGGAGTAAGCGCTGTTGAGGCAGGTAATTGTTTCAATCGATCGTGTGGAAGTAATGGTAGCGGTTGACCACTATCGCCAATAATTATCAGTATTTATGTACCAGTAACAGGGAATCTAGTTTACCTCGGTCTTCGTATCAAACTCCGTCAAGAGCACAGTCACTTCATCGTATCCGGTTTCGATATTTGTGAGGGCATCGGCCGTGATGGTGGTGAGGTCGACTTGGTATATGTTTGTAGGATCAAGGGTCTCAAACTCGGTCCTTCCAGGTAATTGTGAGTAATTGCTTAGGAGTATAATGCAATTGGATGCTTACACGATATGAGTCGCCAAGGACAGGTAGCTAACGCAGAAAGGCGATGCAGCCGGGTCAGACGCCAACTGCGATACTATGGCAGTATGCTCGGAGCAGAACTCGGCGGTGGTCGTGGGGGCAGTCTCAGTTGCACTTTCGGTGATTGTAGATTCGGTCGCGGAAGTCTCAGTAAAGGAATCAGTTGTGAGCTCGGTGGTGAGCGTAGTCTCTGGTTCGGCCGCCTGCTGAGTTGTTCCGGTGGTGGTGGTGGTATCAATTGACAAGATGTCAGAGGTTGCGGTTGCAGTGAGTGCAGTATCGGTGTCACTAGTGTGCGACACCGAGGCGAAAGTCTCTGTTGTGGAAGCAATCCCGTCGCTGGTTGTTGAGTCGCTGACATCCCCAGGTCCAAGAGACTCGGTTACAGGCGATGAAGAGGCAGACAGCTGCTCAGTGCTGGAAGTAGCAGCATCAGTTCCCTTGGATGTATCTGTAGAAGATGCGTCGATAGCCGCGGAATCAGATGTTCTAGAAGATACAGGCTTGCACGGCCCTGCGTAGGCTAAACTAGCCGCTACAGCCGTCAACAAGACATTTTGAAGAAGCATTGCAAACGAAGAATGACTGAAACGAATGTATACAGTGAAAAGAGTGACTGAAAGAGTAGCAACGCGAACAGTAAATGCTGAAGGACAGGTTTATCATACAACCGTCAACATCCTTTTATCCTATATCAAGCTATGACTTTTATGCCCAAACGCAATTTCCGACTGCCCTGCTCCTTAGGCATTTGTTGTTCAGCTGCCTCAAGCTTCGCGAGTCGGTGACGAGCTTTGCCGCAGGGCTAAGGGGCTGAAAAGTAAATAGTGCTACAGAGTAAGCACTAATGGAAATATTTGTGGCAAAATGTTGTCAGTCGAATAACCAATCGCGGGGGATCCGCATCTTTATTTTAAGGTTATGCTGTTGGCTACTCATGTTTACTTTGTCAAAGAGATCTAGAATCAATAGTTGCTGAATTATTGGCAGTAGCTTTAGTATTGTCGGACGTTGTTCTCATAAGCGAAATTAGCTAGATTAGCGGCTGAAAACCTTCCTGTCCCGTTCATCAAACCACAACACGTTAGTGACCAGGATGTATTTGTATGCCAAACTAGGTATAGAACTGACCTAGAAACGCACCTTGGTATTATTATTTTCCGGATAGAAAGTTAACATATTCACTAGTAATCCCACTGATTTGAAGCCTTCTATAGCGCTCAATGAATAGGATAGATATGAATAGAGCGCACACTATCTACAACGGTTAGCCAGTTCGGGTAGTAAATGCTAACCTGAGTCATGTTTGAGCAAGGGGGTCACGCGTATACACAAGTGACTTCATCTATTCCAAGTAGAAATAGTCCACGCATGAGCCACAAGGCTTGCCGTGGGTCAACCCAACCCGACCAGGATGACAGAGGATAAAAACACCAGTAGAGCTTTCGAGGAATTGACAGTATTCTTGATTGTAGATATGACCCTCGTGAGTGCATATTCTGCAAATCCTAATTCTTTTCAATGCGCAATTGTTTCTATGTAGGGTAGGCTTGATAAACTGAGGTTGACTTCAAGCGACGCCAGATGCGAGTCAGGGAACAAAAGGGATGACGAAAGAATTCAGGCCAGCTCTAGACTAGATTTGGGGCGACTCAAAGTACTAATCTTGTTGAGATCTCTGGGTGTGCGGATCATCTGCCTTGACTCGCTCGCTGAGAGAGACTTTATTCTTTTTCATTTTACGGGTAGGAGGTCAGGGATCGCCAAACGCGTGTACAGAAATGGGTCTGCTAGATAGCATTTCAGGTGATATTCGGGATTGAAGTAAGAAAACTTGACCAATTTGTGACATCCATATTATCCCATCAGAGCCCTCTACTTTACAACAACTTTGTCCAAACCAAACTCAAAGAAACTCTCAATCAAACTTAAGGCTGCCAATGCAGCTCCATAAGTCATGTCGGCTTCCCCAGGGCCAGCCTCTACCGCCGGACTATCTGTCAAAGGCGCGTCTTTGGGCGTGCAGTACTGCCTCTCAGGCATCTCCTCAGGTAGAGGATGGAATGGCAAGCCCTTGGGCATCGCGCCGCCTCTCTTCAAAGGCTCTCCAATGTCCTCATTCGGGTCATCCCAGCTCTCGCCGTCATCAGTAGGTGCCGTCCTAAGCAAGTCCAGCACAATACTATAGGCTTCGAACTTCTTATTTCCATTCTGGAGACCTTGAAACATAACATATACAGCTCGGATAATGCTTTCAAGTGCACCAGCAATCCAAGCATGATGAGAGGAAGAAGCTTCTCCTACCAAGTACAACTGACCAAAGGCGTTGGGCTTGATGATTTCCTGCCACATATTGGAGAACTGGCCAGGACCGAAATAGGCGAATGCACCTGACATGTGCTGATCTCTGTACCAGTCGTACGCATGATGATCCATGTACTGCTCCTCTAGAAGTGTGACCAGCTTCTCGAATGGATAGTCGTCCCTTGCATGGAGTCGCGCAATATCATGGATCATAAGCCTCTTGAGCTCCTCCTCGTTACGGGGTGTGTCCGGAGAGCATAGGGAACCGATGCGCTGAGCGTCCTGGCCCCAGGTATAAGAGCAGAGAAGCACGGCTGGCTTCTCGGGGTCCCAGCTATCGCCCTGATTGGCCTGGATGTTATACGAAGGGTACACGCAGACACGGAGAGGCAAGTCAGTTCGGGATACTCCGCCCTTGCTGATGTTGAACGGCGCCTTCTGCCACCATGCAGTGCGGAACTTGATGCCGACCTTGGAAGAAGCACCGTATCCAAGAGCTCGGATAGCCTGCTTGGTTCCCCAGGACAAACCGGCATCGTGGAGCTCCATGCGCTGCAGGGCCGCGAGGGTGGTGCTGTTGAAGATGGCAAAGTACTCTCTTTCCTTACTCTCCGACTTGCTGGTTTTAGGATCGGTGCTGGTGGTTCGAATTTTCATGGCGGTGAAGTCATTGGGTTGTCGCTCCTTGCGCAGGTCGACTTGAGCATCGATGGACTGGACGCTTGTGTTGAACTCAACATTTTTTTTGACCTTGGTGGCCATTTTCTTGGCGATCTCCTGTGCACCACCATCAACACACCACCAGTACTGTGTGTTCTTAGTCTCGGGATTGTTATCCATATCATCAGTATGGAAGTCGAGTTCTTCCAAGACACATTCTGCAAGGGACTGGTCATACCAGCCGGTACCACTTTGAAAGGTCAGCAGGTGCTGAATGCAGCGTTCCTGGCGAACTTACTATGTAGCTGTTTCAAGCCACTCAATTGTGTTGAAGTTGTACCCAGGACCTAGCGGGAAATCGTCATCATCTTGGGGACACGCCTTTCTCCGGTCTTTCTCGGCCTGCTGGCCACTGTTAAGAAAGTCAAACTGTGTTCTGCATGAATGCATCGGAGATTTACTTACGATCCAAGGAATTGTCGAACACTCATGTGGTCGGCTCTCATCAGTAGCCTCCACAAGGCTCGAGACTTCTCGCCCTGTATCCCTTCCTGCTCCCCACCTTTCCTTGCCTTGATAATCTCATCAAACTTCGACTGGACGTACTTCAAAAAGACGCCAAGAGCCGCCTTGACGAGGTCATTTGGATCGACGGTAAGAAGCCTGTAAAAGGTTAACCATGTGTTTGCGAGATCAACACTTCGAGATAACCTACTCCTTTGGAACCTGTCCATTGCAGGGCAATCCCCGGTTGATCTGGTAGGGATCATCGGGGTTATTCTCCTTGGCCCAAACGTTGCCTATTTTGCCGATGTCGTTGAAGTACGATGGGCATACGTTGTTTATATCCTTGAGGTAATAGGGGATCAATCCAGGCTTGCTCTCTTGGGTGATGCCGATGTATTTAAAAAGTTGAAAAGTTCTTTTGTTACGTAAGTCAATGTTATAAGAAAAGTTTCGACCCCCACTTACCTCTTCATAATGGAGTTGTTGGGAAAGCGCATAGCACCGACATCGTAGTAGTCGTGCGCCTCTTCAGAAAAGTGGTGGGTGTACAGACGCCCACCAAGCCTATGCTCGCCAGAAGCTTCCAGGATATCATAGTTGATTTTCAAACCCTTGCCCTTGAGCTTGGGGTGGTCATTGAGCCAGTCAAACAGAAGAGCAGCGAACAAGCCTGCGACACCAGCACCAACAATGCCGACGTCGATCTGGCCCTCAGCTCTAGGAATGTAGCCATTTCCAGTCTGCTCTTTAGTCGCTTCTCTCAACTCACCAATGCTTTCAATCTTGGACGCTTCTGGAACGGACTGCTTTGCCATGTCTATGACACCTTTGAAGTCATAGTTCATTGTCGCTTGGGCGACATCACGAGCCCACATATGTTTATAGGACTTGGTGAACTGATGGGCTTCAATTGAGGGGTTTTGCGTAGCCATGATGGTTGGTTGAATGGCTGAATGGAGTTGGTAAATGAGAAGTAGCTGCCTGAGAGATGTCCTTCTCAAATCTGAGGGGACAGGTCTCTCTTATATGAGTGTACAGTGGATGAGGAGCGATGAATGCGTATGTTCCTGAAAAGGTTTATGATGTCTACTCAGATAAATCACGTTACTCGCCTAAGACTTTGGTTGCACTATTCTACATATGAACAAGGTATGCCAAGCTGAGTCCCACTGTCTTCTGTCGACATAGGTTGCATTCCTCTAAATTTCAATATGGTTTGTGTCGAATTCTGCCCATCTGCAGCAGCAGCTACTTTCCTGGCCAATGACCGGCATGGGTGGGAATTCGCGTCGCGCAAGTTGTCTCTTTTAGGTCTGGACACGGCTTGTTGATCAAGAAACGGGGGCTAGGAATGGTACTGTCTGCAAGCGAGTCTGCCATATGGAGGTGGCTGACTGAAGGAAAGATTTTGCCGTCTACTTTGATCTACGTGCTTGAAACTATCGACTTCCGTGATGAATTGTATCAATTTCTGTCTCTGAAAAGGCTAGGGGCAAATTTGGCCCCAGGGTCAGAACAAGTCAACTCACTTAGCATAAGAAGCGAAATAATCCAGACAGTGTATACGGGCTAAAATCGGCCCTTGAGCTGTTCATTTCTGGCACTCTAAACTTTTGTCCTTAGCTTTTTTACCAACCTTAGCTCGGTTCGCCGAAAGTCTGCATGGCTCGTCTAAGAACGAATCATCTCGTTTCTCGATGAACTATATACGAGCTATATCGACAGGGCTTATAGCAGAAGCACCAATTAGAAGACGGGCAATGTCTTGTCTGAGACATAGAAATGGATACCACGTTCTGGACATTTCGATGTCTTCCAAAACGGCAAAGCCGCTGCGGCTGGCTCTGAAGTCACAGACATGGCGTCGGAACAAACGGCTGAAATACCATTTGTGATCCATTCAGGTGCAGAACTGTATGGAGGTATCTCACTAGTTTTCGACGCTTGATTGCGGCTGAAAGAGGACAATATACCCAGATGGATCATGTATCACATTTGTTTTTCACTGTGGCTTCTTGAGTTACGAGTGAATTCTATTCTTCTGATACTAGCCCCCTCGACAGGGCTTAATATCACATACCACGAGCCTGCTGAATAGGCTCGATGTCTACTACCCCGCACGATAGTTATGCGGCTAGGACGGAAACATTGAGGCTGAGTTCCTTCTTGAGCATATTTCGCTTACCTAGCCCTTTGCATCTCATTTCATTGGTCATCTGTTGAACTCGTGTTAGTCCAGTATCATCTGTTGGCGCATAATCATATTCTCAGGTGGCAATGTAAAGCTGAGCGGTCAAGCAGCTTTAGTATGATATTTTTGTGGTATCATGGCTGGCTGCGAGTTCTAGATTGACTATTACGCAACAAAGGTGAAACAAGATGCTTGACTGTTTTACAAACGAGCGAGGTACGTCTGGGTATTGCCGTATGGCTCGTGAGTAACTGGCGGAACGGGCTTCCCTCCTCAACCAGGCCTGTCGCCATTGAGAGATAAAAGGTGAAGCAAGTCTCTCATTCTCATAAGTCTCTGTTCCCCATCCTTCTCCATCAATTATCACCATCTAGTTTCACCCTGTCTTCATTATCGAACATGGCTCCAACTCTCGAGGACCTCGCTCCTGCTGCTCCCATCGTCAAGATTGAGTTTCCTGATACCTTCAGTTACAGACCGACCGTTCTTCAACCCAGGCTACAGCTAAATGGCAAGGTACAAAATGGTCATCAGAAAGAAGATACCAATAACGGCGTCGACGATGCCGACGGCAAGACCCCTCCTCCCCCTTCTATGGATGCCTTAGCAGAGTTCAAGGGGACCTTCCGGGGCTTTGGCTTCAACACCATCTTCCGTCCTGCAAGTCGAAAGACTAAGACCACGTTTGACAAAGAGCCGACGGACATTGACGACAATGTCTTGCAACTAAACTTGACTGGAGAGACCCAAGTGTTCGGAAAAGTCCTTGAGGATGTTCCTAACCGAGGATTGTTTGAACAGGCCGACATCACACTCATTGGCGTACCATATACGCAAACTATCATTGATGCTATGCCACCGCCCAAGGGGAAGCCTACACCAGTCGAACCTCCTGGAATCCACTTTGAGCCCGGACTCTGGATGCGCGTTCCTAAGGTAGAAGAAATGCCCAAGCTCCCTCCTTCATTCTGCCGTATGGGATCTATTCCCCACGGCACCACAATCAACGCCCAAGGATTCCAGCCTTCCATCACCAAAGAAGGCGCGCCCGAGATTCCTAAGATCGACATCACCCCGATCCTGCTTCCCCTCGGCAAAGGCCCGGTCGAAGTCGAGATTGAGAAGGCAAAGACGCGCTTCAGAAGTCAAAACGTCGACGACGACAGGACTCGTCGTCTTCCTCAAGACCTGACCCCTTTCATGGAGAATGGAACCATTACGCAGAAGATTCTTAATGATCCAAATACCATTCTACGAGAGGCCAATAAAGGAAAGCACATCGTCCACAACACCATGTTCATTGTTTCCACCAACGCACCACCTGGGGCCTTTGGGGGTGGAACAACCAACATTGGTTTCAACATCGGTGCTGACGCAGGTCTGAAGCAGAATGCGTCAGCGAAGAACAACAGCGCCAACGCCAACGCTGTTGACGTATCGGCTCAATATTGGGTGTCAAAGATTCAGGCCGAAGTGGAACTTGATCCGTCCATGAAAGTCGGCGACAGGGTTTCCCCGGCTGCCAGCAATCCCAGGGATGCTGTGCCGGTGTTCGTTCTCGACCAGGGGGTTGAGATCCCATCATCCCGCAAAACTGTCACGGTGACCTATACCCAGATCCAGTACTCTCAGATGGTGTTCTTGGATTTCAATGGTCTGAAATGGCCACATGTTACTGTTGCGACGCTTGCTCCCACCGTCGAATCTGACCCGGTTGGCGTAAATGAGAAGCTGACCCTTTCTTCTGCCGTTGACATGGCGAGGGTATAGGGTGGATATCCCATATGATATGGTACGGAGGGAAATTTCATTTGTTCCATTCAGCTATGTATCTTGATGCTGTATACCTATCATAAGAGATAATTATGACTCGTTCTCATAACCGTTTTGTTTGACCTTGCCCTGATCTAACCTTGTACGATCAAGTATCACGGCGGCATAGTGAAGTTTCCACTGCAGATTATCATTATATAAGTCATCACCGACATCCAAGCCTCGTATACAATAAATCCCCGTCATTACGTCCATATTATTACATAACCACGCAGCCGCCATTCCCTTTTTCATCACTTCCGCAGCATCCACAGCACTCATCACAATCGCAGCAGTTGTTACAATCACAGCAATTGTCACAGTCGCAACATCCATCACACCCACAATCACCACAGCAGCAAGGATCTTCGCTTTCATTGTTGCCTGTCGAGTAATCTTGGACGGGAGGTTGCGAATAATCGTTGGGCTGATTGTCATTCTGATTGTCGTTACCATCACTCTCGTATCGAGCGTCAGGGTCATAGTTATCATATTGGTAACCCTCATGGCCAGATTGGTTTTCATAATAGTTGCCGTCACTATCGTAGTAGTTACCGTCATCATCGTAGTAGTAGTTGTTGTTGTCTTGCTGGTAATTGTTTTGCTCGTAGCTGTCGTATTGCCAGTTGTTGTTCTCGGACGAGTAACTGTTGAGTTCTTGGTTGACGACATTGGTAGAGCTGTTGGTCACCTGGTTGTATATGACAGCGCCTCCTACACCAAGAGCTACCCCGGCGGCGGCGCCACCAGCAGCAGCTTTCATGTTTGAGGAACTTCCGCTCTTGTGGCCTTGAGCGTGGCCTTGTACTGGACGTGGCGCTGGTGCATGACCAGCTTTCTGGACTGGTCGATGTTGAACATGCTGGACTTGTTGAGGTCTTGCCTGATGTCCTTTGGGTGGTCCTGGTCTCATCGCTTGGGCAGGTCTTGGCCCTGGAGCTGGTCTTCCTTGGGGATGTGGTTGCTGCGGTCGCCTCATCTGTGCCATCTGCATTCCTTGTTGGGGAGCGGGCTGTCTTCCGACGACAGGGCGGCCTGTAGCGACAGGTCTTGGTGTTGTGACTGGTTGGTAACCTGCGGGTCTTTGTACAGGCTTTTGAGCTGGACGGCCGGCTGAAGGTCGTTGGGCACCAGCAGGTGGGCGAGCCTTGGCTGCTGTCTTCTTGGGTGGTTGGCTGGAAACCGTAGATGTCAGTTACAGAGCTTAAATGTGCCAGATATGGCTTCAGGTTATATGGGGAACATAAACTACTCACTTTACCATCTTGCGAGCTTAACTTCCTTCTGTTCGCTCGGCGTATCTTAGTATATCAGTCAAGGGCAAGTAAGTTGTAGGGAGAAGCAATGAAGGAAAGAACAAGAAAAATTCCACATGCTCTAAAGTATTTGTAACGCCGGTATATAAACCCTTTATTACAAATGTTAGTAAGAAGGATGACAGCTTACTAGGCGGCCGCTTTAGAGCCTCACCATTACCCAAACTGAAACGAATGGCACGCTGACACCCAAGCCACCACAAGGCAGTAAGAATAACGCATCTCTTGTCGTAGTCGCTAACATACAAAAGTGCAAAGAGATTGCTCAAATATTTTCTGATATTGAAACCGCCCCCAAATGAATGTGCAAGGTTCATTTTCAGCTTTTTCATTTTTGGTAGCACATAGTCCACAAAACGGCCCCCAACCACCAATGTCATCCTGAGGGACCCTGTTGATGGCTTGGGGGGGATTGCTGACAGCATATCCCAGAATAGGATCGATATCCGACTTTCAAGGTCAAGAGTGCCTGCAGGTGAACAGACTTAGAACTCGGCTCCGCGTTAGGCGACAGCCTTATTTTGATCCTGATCTGATGGTTATGATGGAGGCGACCAAAATCTTGATTTCTTATATCCAATAAGGCTGGATAAGATCGAAGTATATTTATTAAATTTGATGCCTCGATAGTAGGAAGATGATTCGTGTCAGGTTAAGTCGATCAAACTAATATTCCTATTCATTATCCATTTACCAGATGTCATGAAGGCTGTAACGTATTATAGGTGTGGCCGCTTACCCTCAACTGGTTCATGGTCAGACTCAATTCCATGTCAGATGCTTATTCCCAGCTGGATTCCAGCAGAGAGGCTGTACCACTCAGCCTAATTGATACCTGTCGTTGGATTGCTATATTTGCAAACATCCAAAGTCGTCAACGAATATTGCTGAATCTTGCCATTATTTCCACACTAATAACTTCAAAGATGCTTTCCTGACCGTCTACCATTTCATTTCAGCCTCACATACACAGCAGTACCCCTGTCAGACTAGAGGAATAGTGACTTGATGTGGGTCATTTCCGAGAACTCTTGACAGGTCTTGTGTTTCGCTAGCAGCCTTGTCAGATTCTAATGGTACCCTGCCATCGCGTACGGCGGGGAATAAATAGGCTAGCAAAGCTTTCTTTATCAATGTAGTAAGTTTTCACATCATTCATGGCTCGGATATGGATAATCGGAAAAGCATGCTTAGAAGAATGGCAATTATGTCTATTAAATATGTTGTTTAAGAAGGGATAGTGACCTTTATCTTATTCAAGCCACAGGACCGAAGAAGCTGAACCTGCCTTCAGGATCATACTTGCTCTTCAAGTCCCGCAGACGCTTCTGCCTCCAGGACTCACTTCCATACCAGTCGCTTGGCTTCTCATTTCCATAGGCATAGTTAACATAGACACTCATGTGCCATTGGCCAGAAGCTCTGTGTAGGATATGACGCAGGCCATTGCCGAGTTTAGCAGCCTTCTTATCAAGAGCGGCATCACCGGGCTTGTAAGTGATTAGAGGAGCGGTGAGGATATTCTCGTGTCTGAAGGCGAAAGCAGAGTCTCTTACGTCGGTACCACGCACTGCTTGGGTGGAATAACCCTCGAACATAAAGATAGAAGTGTTGAAAGGAGACCGGGGGCCGGTCTCAGCAGCAAAAAGCCTCCAAGCATCTTTCATGGCGGCGACGTTGTACTCCTCTAGGTAGAGTGGGAAACGGGGGTTGACGAGGCCATTCTTCTGGCATGGGATGGCATCGATGTCAATCTGTGTCCACCTGGCGAGGTCACGGTAATCTCCAGACTCAGGAGTGATGGCAATAGGCTTAAGGTCGTGGAAGGGTTTGGAGATCTTGGGGTCGATGGTCCTGACACCCTCTTGGATCAGCCAGAAAAGAATGACAGGCTGTAGGTGTTAGAGATAGGCAAATACAGACCACTCGGGATACTTACGTTTTCAGGATCGGCAGTGGGATCGTGCACCCAATAACTCCAGTTGATAACACCTTCAGGCTGCTTACGAAGCAGATGCTCGTTGGCAGTATGGTAAAGCTTCTCGACATGTTCGCCACTAAAGACAAGTGTCTCAATAGCCCAGTCACGGTGCTGAATCTCATAAACTTTGGAAGTGATGGATGTCACAATACCGAAGTTGTGGCCGGCGCCTTTCAGGCCCCACCAAAGATCGGAGTTTTTATCAATGGTCTTGAGGGAGCCATCGGCCAAGACGATGTTCATAGAGACCCACTGATCTGCAATGATACCGTGATGGCCTTGGAGCCAACCGTGTCCGCCTCCAAGACCAGGGCCCATATAGCTAACGCACTCACAGGTTCCGGTGACTACGAGTGGTTAGTACCATAATCAAACTCAAAATAGAAAGAGAAAAAAAAGGCATTGAACCATACCAGTCTGTTTATTGGCTGCCCAAAGAGTGTCCGTGACCTCTTTGGACCGCGTACCACCACCAATAGTAACAGTCTTGCCGTCTGCAGCGACTTCAACTGTGTTCAGTTGGTTGAGATAAATTTCGATGCCGTGGTCCATTCGTCCGAGGGTGGTGATAGCTCCATGGGCTGTGTTGTAGGCGAGGAAAGGCAGACTCTTCGAGTTGGCGTACTTGACCTGAAAATCAACAGGTTAGATACGATCGCAATTGAGCCGACATAAAATCACTTACCGTCTTTGCAACATCCTGCTCTGTGCCAGGAACAACCACGATATTGACCTTGGGAGCGTCCAAAACAGACCAGCGAGTGGTGGCCTTCTCAAACTCAGGCGACCCGGGGCAGTAGATCTTGGCTGATTTCGACAGCTTCTTGCCAAGCTGACCAAGGTCCCCGGAACATGTCCCAGCAGCGTCACTGCGAATAAATGGAGTGGCTGCGCCTGTAGCCGTAGCAGCCCACGCTATGACAGCAGCAACAAGTTTCATAGTGAAGTGCATCGTGAAAAAAATGCAACACACAGTGAAACAGGAAGATTAGATCCTAAGATGGAAAACCCGTCTAGTCAAAGGAACTTATGCTACTACGTGGGCCAGGAGGTTTATTTAATCTGCATGAAAAGGCTTGTTGGGTTGCCTCGCTATTTTCAGCATTAGCCCCATAAGCTCATGCATGTCGAAAACTCCTCTCGAGTTGGTTATACATCCGAAGGTACTGTACTTGTGTGTAAAACGAGCGCCGAGAGACTGGGCAGGGCATGGATATCCTTGCCGTTCTTTCTCATTTTCAGCTGTAATTGATCTAATCACTGCAGTCTCTTCCTTCGTCCAAGGTCGCACCGATTAGTTCCTCCACTCTCGTGCAGAGACCGGAGGGTTGGACCAGATATCTCGCCCAGATCCTCCAGCCACGGCGCTCAGGGGAATCCACGCTTAGTGGTTGCGGACCAGGTTCCCGGCGCGGGAAATCATCTAGTTGAGACATTTGTGGAGCATTTCGGGACATTATTTGCCTTCTTAACTTGCTCCTCTGGAAATCGCAGTTAAGCACATGAATGGACAGTCTAGACAGTTGACCGGCCGTTGGTTGAAGAGGTGAATTGTTATGGAGCGCTTTGATACCAATTCGCCGAAGGAAACGATGGATCCGAATGTGAACCTTGCAAGGTAAAGTAAGACTGCCAAGAGACGTCGATCTCGGATGATTGACGCGATTGAGAGCTACCGAGGTATCCGAACCCCGTGGGTCGACCCGGTGTGTTCTACTGTGCAATTGCTTGTGAATTTTGACAGCGATCTATGGTAACGTATTGTTCAAAGTGGAATTCTAGCTTAAAGTTATTACGGCATCCTTTAGGTGAGCCTGAAATGTGACTTAACTTTTATGTAAAGGATCCATGCTATTGAGTTTGTTAGCTCTTTGGGATGTAATAAGAATCAGGCAGGGCTACGAATGTCAAATGTCACCTTCCATTTTATGGTTTATCTCCGTACGGATACTCGGAGTGAGTTAGCCAAAGCCAAAGCGTACTGTAATTATCTACATTCAACGCTATTATGTGCGCGGCTTCGTAAAATGCCGTATAATATGTCATCGTCCTTAACAATGCATGCGGCTCTTGGCGCGGCATTTTTGTTCTTTCAGCTAAGTTTAGTCAATGTTAGCTCTGCATCATCATTCTTAGTGTCAGGCACAGCAGCCTGTAGGATTCATTCCCAGCTAAAACCCGAATCCTGGCACATCAACAAACCCACTAACAAACTTTATGTCAATCCATCCATACTGTACACCGTGGTGCTGTACCAACTGCTACGGATATGCATCCGCTAATCTCAGGGGTACATATGCACATGTCTATTGTTTTTCGGTAGAAGCTTCAGCTCGAGCTTTTATGGATATGAGATGACGATCCTTCCTGCTAAGCTGAATCTTTACCTACATATGGGGCCAAGTGTCCGGCAGGCGACTCCCATGTGCCTGCGTTGTCGATCTTTCCATATTCATTCCTTCTTTTCTTTTCTTTTTTTCCTTCTTTTTTCTCCCGTTGCTCTGTATTTTATGACAGATCTCGTCATTCTGATAAGCGAGCATGTCTGATGCTGTGACCGAAAGCTGGACGCTGTATGCGGTAGGCGTCAGCGCGACATTTCTCAGATTCTATGCCCGAATGCGGGTAGATGGCTTCAGAAGTCTTCAGGCCGAAGACTATCTAATGGCCATAAGTATTGTTGGTCTTCTTTAATCAACGCCTACTCACAGATCTAACTTCTGTAGATATTTTACACGGTCCAGACGACCCTGGCATACAATATCGGCATATTAGCACACGGCCTAGCGAATAATGGAATGACTGACGCAGAACGTGCTGCGCTGTCACCCAATGATCCGGAATACAATTTTAGGTAGGTACAAGCTGTTGATGTCTGACCTAATTTTATCCTAACCCATGTTGATAGGGTAATCGGTTCCAAGATCCAGGTTGCTGGTTGGACCATCTACTCAGCCCTCATCTGGTCTCTGAAGCTGTCAATGCTTTACTTTTATACTCGACTTACGGTAAGTATCTGAGTCAAGTCCGCCCTGACATCTGACGCTGACCTTCTTAGAATGGACTCGGTCGATCATATCGCTTTCGGATATATGTTGGCTTTGGCTTGGTAATCGGTACCTTCGTAGCAACAATGATAGCAGTTTTCGCTGGCTGTCAACCCTTTAGTAATTACTGGCAGATCAGCCCCGACCCCGGTAGTAAGCTTTTACCACTCTTTCTCATTAAAGCATACCCTTACCTTCTATTGCAGATTCTTGTCAACCCGCCATCTCAAAGCCCATCGTCTGGGCCTCATTCGCATCCAACGTCTCGACCGACATATATCTGATCGCCATTCCTCTACCGATGCTTTGGGGATCCAGCCTAAAGACGATAAAGAAGATTGCTTCCAGCATCGTGCTCGGCTCGGGAATTTTTGTGCTTGTTTGCGCTACATTGAAAAGCGTATTCGTTCTAGTGGTATGTCTCAACCATGAATTTGGTCGTATTGCTCATAACTGATATCATTCAGGATCCAATCAATGGGGCCCAGTTAGCCGGGTCATGGGGAACCCGCGAAGCTTTTGTTGCTGTCATGACGACTAATTTACCAATCCTTTTCCCGTTATTCAGAGTCTGGTTGACTCCTGTCTTCGGAACTATGCTGCGCTCGTCGCAGAAGACGTCATATCAATACCCCTCTGGCTTCCAGACTATCGGCGGCGGAGGTCGAAGTGGCAAGAGTAATGATCCGAGTCGCCGTGGACTTCCGACTGCGAATCCAATTTCCGGTAACATGTCGTTCAACGATAGTGAAGAGCGCATAGTTAAGGCCGAAGCGCATGGCATGACCAATCTGGATCCTGAGAGGCAAGGGCACGGTCAGAAAGGTATCATGGTTTCTAATGTCGTTGAGATAGTTCATGAACATAAAAAGAGCGGTAGGAATTCAGATGAGCGAGATTCGCAAGGATCGTGGTAGACCAATATATGTTTCATTTTATCGTATAGAACCTCTGTCCTGTCGATCAAAGGTGAACCTCTCAGGATTATCAGAGATTAAAGCTTTACGTATATTTAGAATATTTTAGACCCAGTTGTTCTAACATCTTAGTGGTAGTATTCCATCCATGCAGAGTACACTTAGGTACGTTCTGGCTCAACGATCCTACTTACGGGCAACCTCCAAATCTGGCACTCCGTCCAGAACATTTTGGTGATAAGAGCAATGATTGTACCTGTCATTGCTATGCATCCTAGCACTGGCGTTTGGAAATAACTGCAACCAGCCACTAAAGATGCCCTATTGAAGTCTCGCTTCTGAGAACGCGGTGGGGTTTCTGGTATTGGAACCGAACCAAGTCAAGGCTTACAAAGTGAACCAGTCCAAGGACCGCCAGCACGGCCGTTGTAGTCCCAGTAGCTGTCACCCTGAGCTCTGCATGTTCGAACGACACAATAGTAGCCGCCACCACCACGGTTATCTTGGCTAGGAGAGAACATGACCAAAGGATCAGAGTTGGGCTCCGAGCCACCACCGAGCTGGCAGGAGTCGCGCATGACGTTGTGGACGGTGTCTAGATCTGTCAGCGTTCCTAATGACTCTTCATGGAATTACTGGGGCACTTACAAGCAGTGTGAGCAGTTTTATACCAAATACAAACAGTGTCGCCCGTGGTACCACCGCAAGTATAGCTTTTACCCGTGATCCAGCTTTGAGTCACTGAGAAGCCACCACTGATCCAGCCCGCAGCGGAAGCACTCGCGGTCCATCCAATGTTGTATGAGTATGATGCGCTTTCGCCGACACCACATGTAGCGGCGGCACCACAGCTGATGGGCTCCTGTTGAGTTATTAGTAGGCGAGACATAATGTCGGTTTCTGAGGATGATAGTACCGAGAGCTGCTTCAGGAAATAGTTCTGGTGAGGGTCGCCTATGAGTGCTGATGTCAATGGCGGTTCTCTTGATAGATTAGAATGGAGGACTCATCGTCACCAATCATGGAAGTCTTGGTCAAGATTGAACAAGCAGGAGGATCACCAATAGGACTTGCTTCTCTGTTCTGCACAACAGGCGACAACACCATGCTCCTCTTCACCGAACGCTTCGAGTTCATGAAATGCAGCGTACCAATCGCCTCATCCTTCTCATGGCAATCATCCTCAATCTTAGCTTTAAAGCCAGCCGTCTACTCCACGCCGGAGCATTCCACAACAGTGGCTTCGTGGTTGTACTTTTTTGTGCAGACCGGACCGCCGGAATACTCTGCTACAGAGTGAACGAGGTATTTGGCGGCGCCAATGGTGAAGTTCCCGAAGCCGTTGGCATCGACATCAAAGAAGTCAATGCTTTGAGAGCCGGGCAAAAAGCTGCTGCATGTGCGGGCGAGGAGGTTTGAATCCGAGTAGACGCTAAGTGAAGTTTGGCTGGAGGATTTGGCATGTTCCCAAACGATATGTTTTTCGGCATTGACAGATGAAGCTGCCAACGCCAGGGCGAGAATATAGGAGTGCATGGTGAGGTGAGGTTGACAGGTTGAGATGGCTTGGGATGACCTTGGATCAGAGGACAGGTTTTGGCTGTGTTTATATAGTGGAATTTTGGGGTAGTGCTATCTCGCTGGTGGTCTTTTGTCGTCTCATCTCTGATTTTCATCATCCTTATCCATGCACATAACCAATGATCACCTTCCTTTTGTGTAATATGATGTCCACAAGTCATAGATGTGGGATCAATAGCCCAGCACTGAATTTGTTCTATTCTTCTATGGCCCAGACAGTCCGTTCAGTTGCACTATCCAATACTAACTTCACGTTGTATTCAAGCAGCCTATTCCTCGTATATCACCCTTCATGCGTTCTTCAAAGCCTGGCTGGTCTTAGCTTCACTGCTACTCTCGTACGAGAGTCTTGCAGCTACTAACCCAAGACACCGCGGGAAGGTGCCAGCCAATCGTCTTGGATCAGCCAGAGCTTTCTAACTGATGCCTCCACTAGGGCCACTTGACCAAAGCTTCATAGGCTGTAAGCCACTTGACCCAGGCTCTATCGACTCGACAACTTCGACTCTAGAAGAATGCAAGAATGGGCAATCAGAGACTTGATGAAAACTGGAGCTTACCTCAAAGGCGCGCCTGCGCCTTTTCCAGGATCTTGTTGGCCTTATTGAGGGCCGCGCTGGCCTTGGCCTCGGCTCTTACGATCCGAGCGCGTTCCGGCCCCTCTTCGGGGGCGTTCAAGCGTGCCCAGATGATCTCGTCGTATCGGCGGGAGGCCTCTTCTTGCGCCGCCTCGGCGTGGTTGGCAGCGTCTTGGAAGGAAACTCGGCGCCCAGAGCGGAGGATGAGAGGCCTGATTCAGAATGTGTCAGTCAAATCCATCATAATTGAGACAAACGGTAAAGGTCAACGGGAAGCTGAAAGCCAAGGGCTGTTCAGAGACAAGTCGCGATGAACCAAACGGGCGAGAAATGCAAAGCTGGGAAAGTAGGTATGAGATCGAGATGAACTTACATTTGTTGTTGTTGTTGTTGTTGTTGTTGTTATTGTTGTTGTTGCTGCTGCTGGAGCTCGAGCTGGAGTTGGAGATGGTGATGGTGATGATGAAGGGAAGACAATATTCCAAGTAAACGGCTGTCAAGTAATAGCTTGAGCAGCTTACAGGCTTTGGTAGCTACAATGCTTCTGCCCTTTCCTTCTTGGAGATGGATATCACAGGAAGGGGCGCCGTTAACATTGAGCATTGTGAAGGAACTGCCTTGGGACCAATACGTTACGTGCCATGATAGCAACTTCCGTTGTTAAGCTACCCATACCACCCTTGCCAATGATAGAAGTTTCAAGGCCATTGAGCATCTAGCTACACTCCATTCGGATCTGCCAAAGCGACATAGGCTCGATAACCCGACAGGGTAAGTCAAGGTAATATATCGCATCCCCATGGGACCTAATCTGCTCTTGAACGCACTCATGCCTAATTTCCACTTCCAAAGATCGGAGCTTGCCAATATGCGTCCATACGTCTAGGACTTTCGGGCTGATATCTAGGTCCCATGTTCCTCGCCATATCGCATGAGCGCAGTACTCCTTTCTGGTGTAAATGAAGGCACACGCGCTTCCGCAATTCCCACTCCAGATTACCATAGTTTCTAGCATAGGCATCCGCAAGGCAACCCTCGCTGTAGTAAGCAATAAGTCATTGATCTCCACCTCACGACTCTTTCCACTTTGTAGAAGTCTCGAAGTCAGCGCCAAGGACTGCAGGTGATTCCACGTCCATTCTTCACCGCAAGCTGCGAAGAAGTCCCCAGCATCAATTAGAAAGGAAACAGCAAGTTTTTCAAGTCTCAAGCTTAGTTGAGCCAGGTTATGACTGTTGTTGGATATATTGTCAATATTCCTGTAGTATCGATCGTTCATCATCAACCGGTAGTTCGAATCTCGGCCAACACATTGTGTAAGATAATCAACGGAATCTCGGAACACAGTCAGCTTCTTAAGTGTTTTAGGCAAGGGCATGCCGACCACTCCTGGATGCGCTTCGGATAGGATAATTAGCGTATTAACCTTTTTTAAAAATAAAAAAAGATTTACGTACCGGATCGTCTAGACTCAAAGTACCCCCAGGGAGTAGCATAAGTATATGATAGTGACCATGGCTCGTAGATGATTTCTGTCAGGCAGACAAGTTGCGCCAAGAGCATGTCTAGACTGCTCGGTACAAGGCAACGACGGAACTGGCGACGGATCATCAAGCAGGTAACTGCGGTGACATTTAATCGAGTCTTTGGGTGGAGTGCTTTATCCAAGGCAACCGGCCCAAAGAGCTGCTGCATTGCAAAGAAAGAGGGGGGTTTCACTTGGAAGCCATTTTCCCAACCATGCGCGGGGTCGTGCCAACCAGTTTCTGAGGCAGTCGAGTTTTGATAGCACGCATCGTGATCATCATCGAACCGAAAATTCTTGGCCCAGTGCTCCGTATCACTGACGGATGTCGCGTTGAGCTCCAGTGTCAGGGGACCTGTCGTCTTCCAAGTAGCAAGAATAGACAATACCGTGCGAATCGCCCGACTTGTAACAACGTCGTTGCCATTACATCGAGGGTGCCAAGCACGTCTTCTGCAAAGGGCACAGTTGTAGGTCGGTAGATCAAGGCTGAGGTAGATATGTCGCACAAGGTGTCTCTGTCGAGCAATTATTCCGAGACCCTCAAAGCAGGGTGGTGATCGAAGCTTTAGCTTGGCCATGTTCCGTGCTCCAATGACGCTTTGCCACTCTTTGGACACAGAGGCTAAAGCAGACCAGCGCGGGTTCTTCAAGTCGACTATTGTGTTTAGAATCATCCGGCGAATCTCTAGTGGTAGAGATGACCACTTGAGGAATCCTGAGCTGCGAAGTCTCATCTTTCGCTGTCGATACGTTTGATAGGAAGGTGAGGAAATGTAAAGGCAAGTCTGCAACTTCTCGAGGGCTAAAAGATATTTGTACAGAATACCATCAGAGGTAGTCTTTCCGTGTTGCAGCCGGTCAGGTAATGATCGTTCCAAGTAAAATGGAACTTGATACATTTAAGCTATGAAGAAATAACTTATTGTGGCAGTAAATTCATATGTTGACTAGGTAGCTTAACTTGCTGCCTTTAGGTACATATATCGCTTACAGTGACTGAACTTTAAGCACGTAAGTGACTCACAAAACAGCTGCCTAACCATTCCAACAGACAAGGTTCAATCTTCAGTCTTACTATCGACGAGAAGTTGGGGGTCTCTTGATAATAAACTTTGGTTTATTCAACCGTGGGTATGAGCTCTCGCAAAGTTTGTAGTGGAAACAAGCATAGAGCCCTTTTACCATACTTTACCAGACGATAGACCATGGGAAGATAGAGCCAGGTGACATCGCAAGGACAATAGTCGTCACTCATCCGTCGGTAGTAACGTGCTTCCATAGCCGTGATGAAAGTTCTGTGGATGTTCTCTATTACTGACGAAGAAACGCTGCACAGAGTTCCAGCAGCTCATCATTTCACTACCAACTGTTGCAGGGTCACAGTGAACCTTTGAGTCAGATCTGTTTCGTCTTCGGTCATTACACTGAAACACACAAAGTCAAGCCCATGCTTAGCATCTTCTGTGATCCTTGCGAGGTCGACCCTGGATGTCATTTGGGACACTTTGCACTCATGAGTGAATGAACAATTCGCCGATTCAACAGTAACTCGTATCTGAAGCATTACAAAATATGTCCAGCAACAAAAACAGAGACCCATGTTCAGCGCGAATCTATATCGGACGGGAGACTATTGTCCAGGCACTGGCCTAGAGTCGAGTCGCTTTGGTCAGAATGAATTGGTACTCTTTTTGCAAAGTTACAACATCTTATACTCTTAGTCATTCCCTGTTAGTTTCTCACAAAATCGTACCGTGGGTCATCCATGACAAAGTAAGTTGGTGGGTCTGCGAGAGCTGGATTCTGCATCGTTAACGGGCATGTAATATCAAAAACTTCGATCGGCCATTTCAGTATACGCGGTTGGTGGTTCGAGATTATGATGCCAATGGAAGTCATGCTTCGGGACGTGGAGTATGTGGTCCAAAAGCCTTGAAGGCTTAAATGAAAGTCGAAAGGTGTCACTCTCAACGTCTTTGATCCTGGAGCTTCTTTCGATACCGCAACTTTGCTTTTTTTTTTTTCTTTTTTTGTTCTGGCCAAGTCTTGTTGCAATTCCAAATGCCCAGATGATCTGATGTATCAAAGTTGTATCCATGCAGGCGAGTAGGGTAGGTACGTTACACGCAAACCCGCAGCAGCCCTGCTCCGAGTTTCGGACTTGACAGAGTGCATTCAACAAAATGCTTAGTATGAGGCTGACAAATTTGTTGATGTTTGGGAAACGAGATTGACTTTTTCCGTTAGTCTACACCTGAGCTAAAAAGTCAATTGTCTCATCTCAATTGAGAGCTGTCTCTTTTTTTTGTGGTAGAATTGCAATTTTTTATGCTGCTGCCTACAAGCTACAGTTGACCGCTGTTTCAGGGACCGGGAAGCTCAGCTTACCCCTGCTTATTTTCAGCTCAACAGCAAGTCATGAGACCGGACCTATCGCGTTGAGAGCCGCAAGCATGAGGCTGACTTTTGTCCCTGACATGGATGAATGATCACATGGACAATTTGGAATTTCCCCAGGGGAGCAAAAAAGAACCCTACAGCACGGGTAGAATCAAGCCAACCCCCACGATACCCTCAGGGTTGGATTTGATGAACGTGCGCAGGGGGGAGGGGAGAAGGAGGGGAAACTTGAGTTAGCTAGAGTAGGTCTCCACTGTAGCTTTCTTTAGTTGATTGAAGCTATTATTCTTTGCGATAAGGAACAATTGATAACGAATAGCTATGACGACGTGGACGACCCAAGATGGCCGAGGAGAATTGGATACCATTTTTTTTCTGTTTGCCCCGATGACGATGTGTCATCATGGTCGCTACACTGTTGATCAAATTCTGCAACAGATTCTTCAATTTTTCAAGGAACAATTAAAGATTGAATGAAAATCTTGCATCATTCGCCACCAAGTAAAAAATAGAAGAGGGTCCCCTCCATTGAACAGCAGGATGACAGGCAGCAAGATTGATTGATTGATGCTGATTCAAGCAGAGCTATGATAAGCCGATAGAGCTAAACTATGGGGCACTTTCACGTCACTGGCCCCATAACAAACTCGCTGGAGAAAACAAGACCCACCTAGTTTTTAGCCACAACGCGCCCTGAGAAGAAGAGCGAGAAGAGAGCCCGAGAAGAATAGTAGAGTACCGCTGGAATAGCTCCAGTCAGTGGTGGGCAACTGACAAAGGCGAACCTACCTACTACCTAAGGCAAAGAGTCCACCGAACACGGGGGAACCTTCGAAATCTCTGTGGCCGAGCCCAAGAAAATCTCATCCCCCGCTCCGCTACTTCCCGTTCCCTTCAAGGTCTCACTCAACTGGAGTCTGGATTCATAGATAACCCGGGCGGTCAGCACCCACATGGATACAGCGACCAGCAATTCAATCCAGCGGTGACCTCATTCTTCAACAACTTAATTCCCCTTTTTCTTCAACAACTCAACCTCATCTCACCTCACTCACCTTTCTTCATTCATCTCAACTCTAAAAAGCGACTTCCTCCTCTTTATCCTCTACCAAATTTACTCCTTCATCTCATCATCCTGATACCCAATACCCCCCCTAACTCTCTCCCCAAACACACCAAGAAAAAAACACAGCCAAAATGACACAACGCCTAAAGCTCACCAGCAACAACCTCTCCACCATTGCGTCACAGCAAGGAGACCAGAAGGTTCGGGTCCCAACCTACGACCGCAAGTCGCTCAAGGAGGGCATCGTCCACGTCGGAGTCGGCGGTTTCCACAGAGCTCACTTGGCTGTCTACGTTGACAAGCTGCTCGAGAAGCACGGTGAGCGTGACTGGGCCATCTGCGGTATCGGCCTGCGTCCCAACGATGCCGCCATGCGTGATGTCCTCGACGCTCAAGACCACCTCTACACCGTCATTGAGCGCTCCGCAAAGGGCAGCTTCGCCGACGTTGTCGGCAGCATCAACTCCTTCATTTTCGCCCCTGATGACCGTGAGGCCGTCATTGCAAAGATGGCTCATCCCGACACACACATCGTCTCTCTCACTATTACTGAGAGTGGCTACTACTACAACGAGAACACCCATCAATTGAAGGATGAGCACCCTGACATCCAGCACGATCTCAAGAAGGAGAACGAGAACGCCCCCATCAGCACATTCGGCTTCCTCTACGCCGCTCTTGCCCGCCGTCACCAGCAAGGTCTGAAGCCCTTCACCGTTCTGTCTTGCGACAACATGCAGAAGAACGGCAGCATCACCCGCAACATGCTTGAGTCTTTCGCCAAGCTCAAAAACCCTGAGCTTGCCAAGTGGATTGCCGAGGAGGGTGCTTTCCCTAACGCCATGGTTGACCGTATCACCCCCAGCACCTCCGAGAACGACATCAAGTCGCTCGCCGAAAACTTCGGTATTGAGGACGCCTGGCCCGTTGTGACCGAGCCCTTCATGCAGTGGGTTGTTGAGGACAAGTTCGCCGATGGTCGTCCTCCCTTCGAGAAGGTCGGTGTCCAGGTCGTTGCCGATGTTCACGACGTCGAGCAGTTCGAGAAGCACAAGCTTCGTCTCCTCAACGCCAGTCACTCCGCTATGGCCTATCCCGGACAGCTTGCTGGTTTCAAGTACGTCCACGAGGTCATGGAGAACCCCATCTACCGCAAGTTTGTCTGGCAGATGATGCAGGAGGAGGTCAAGCCTCTTCTACCCGAGATCCCTGGTGTCGATATCGACCAGTACTGCAACACTCTGATGGAGCGATTCTCCAACCCCACCATTATGGACCAGATCCCCCGTGTCGCCCTTAACGCATCAGGCAAGATTCCTCAGTTCATCATGCCCTCTATCGCCGAGAACATCTGGGTTACTGGCCCGTTCCGACGTCTGTGTTTCGTCGCCGCTGGCTGGTTCATCTACATCAATGGTGTCGATGACAAGGGCAATAAATTCGAGGTTGACGACCCCTTGCGTGAGAAGCTTCAGGCCCTCGCCAAGGAGGGTGGCCCAGACCCCCGTTCTATCTTGAGCGTCCGCGAGCTGTTCGGTGACGACTTGCGAGGCGATCAGCGCTTCCTGGACGAGGTGACCAAGGCCATGGAGCTGATCAAGAAGGATGGTGTCTTGGAGACCATCCCTAAGTACGTCAGCTAAATTTTATCGACAATCAATTGGATGTTATTGTCGACTTGTTCAACGGAAAAGTTTTCAGCGAAGCGGGATTTTAGATGAGAAATCGGTTAATGACTTGTTATGGATTGGGTGAAGACCATACAGATGGAAAGCTTGTGTGCCATCCCAGAAAGGCACACCTCAGATAGACCTAAGAGGGCAAATGCCCAAAAAGTTTTAATGATTATGCCATGATTTGATGAGAACTTGAGTTAGTCCCATGCGAAGTGCCAAGGTACTCGTGAGTGTCCATGCTGATACATCTGTGTGCTTCGAGCCGACGTGTCACTGCTGCCATCTCACCCAGTGCTAACCTGAACGAAGTCCGGGACGACATGTTACTCTCGTAACGATGTTACTCGGACTTGTCCTATTGATATTCGCAGCATCTGCGTATACAATTGTGTGAATTGTGACACGTTGGTTAGCTGGACAGTTGTAACTGACGAACTCTTCGTGTATACCCATGACTTGGCCGTAAAGCCTCGAAACGGCCATGTGATTCACTCCTATACACAACGTACTTCTACTTCTTGTCCAGATGATTGAGCATGTCATATTTGCTTGGCTTATTAGGGTCCAAGACCTTGACATATTGATGCCAAATACTATGTATTTCGTAAACTAGCTACACTGTGATTGGTTTATAGTGCATTGCTCATTGTGCGCCTGTTTGACAGAGCCTCTGGGGTAGTCCAACTTGGGTCTCGCCCTGGTCTCGGTGAATATCGGCACGAATCACTTGACACTTACTAGAGAAGTCGTGAGATGAGATGATAGTACTAGTATGATTATACTGCTCATAACTACCTGGTTCACTGATGACATGAAAAAATCAAACTCGTGTCTTTCGTTGTCAGGGATGTCAGGATGTTTGAAAAACTTGCATGTGTGCGAAAATGGCACCGTAGCCCATGCTATAACAAGAGAGCAGTAAGCGTCGGTGTCATTTCAGTGTAGGTTTCGAAATCAGTAAGGCCCATCAGCAGGGTAATTAAATTCCACGAGATACTTCACCAACAAAATGAAGGGTTGAAGAAGCAATGAATAAGGAAGGTGAGCATGAATTCGAGCATGAGTACCCTGTATCGGATGAGGATGCTCCGGTAAGTGTTACGTCATCAAACAACGGAAAGCATCGGACCAAGACCAGGATATCCTAGTACTTACGTACAACCTCAAATGAAAATTGAAAGATGCTTATGGAAGAGATTGAATCAGTTTCATGTGTCAGATCACTTAATGGCACATCATCACCGGGAAGTATCATGATCAACGTGAATGCAAAGCGTCGTAATTGCGTCAAGTCAAGTATGTATGTACATGTAACATCAACATAGAACAAAAAAATGTTTTGTCACACATATAAAAAAAGATGTGACCGATGTTTGTATTCAACGAAGCGAAGGTGGTTGTTGTTGGGGATTCGTGAAGCCCATAAAAGAAACAGCTCTCATAAGAAAAAATGAGTTCGAAGAAGAAGAAGAAGGTACATATCCAATGACTCGTTAACCAAATAAAAGAAGAACGACGAGATACAAGGCATCCATGTCGAAAGTTATTCGACAATTTAGTAAGGCTTGTCACCGATCCTATATGTCAAGATTAGCGAGTGCTACATTGGCGGTGAGACTTTGGGGATAGACTTACATGTTACCAGGCTTTTGGTAACGGGCGACGACGTAGGAAGCACCGTCACTGCCCTTGGCGACGGCCATGCCGACCTTGGTGGTGGACTTCCAGACGCACTGGGTGTAGTGACCGAAACCCATGTAGTTGGAGCCAGTGATGGCCTCGCCGTTGTACTGGTCCTTCTCGCTAAGGAAGGCCTCGACGGCGTCGCTGAGAGGAGTGGAGGAGGTACCCATGTAAAGGTTCTCGCCGTCCTCACCCTGGGAGTGAACAAGGTTGCCGAGAGAAGCAATGTGCTCAGCCCACTCCTGAGCGCCGGGGACGAGAGAGTCATCCCACTCGAGAGGCTCGTTACCGACGGCCTTGCGGGCCTCGTTGTGAAGATCGAGAGCCTTCTTCTGGTCGGAGTCGAGGGAGCCGGAGCTGGAACCCGAGTCAGAGTCAGAGTCAGAACCTGTGGTAGGAGTAGAGGGCTTCTCAGCCTGCTTAGCGGGCTCCTTCTCCTGGACGGGAGCGGAGACGTAGGTAGGCTGAGGAGCAGCAACGGGCTTGGGCTTGTTGTGAGGTCGCTTGTGCTCTACAGGAGCGGGCTGCTCCCAGACATAGGTGGGAGCGGGCTGTTCGGCGCCGGCTGTAACCACGCGGGTAACGTACTCGTACTGGGTGACGACCTTGTAGGCGGGAGCGGCAATGGCGCCGGTGGCCATGACGGAAGCGACAAGAGTAGAGAAGCGCATTTTGTCGGTTTTGTTCGGAGATGGATAGTTTTGGAGTTGAGTGTCGTTGATTTCTTTATTTTTATTTTGGCTAACGTCACCAGGACTGTTGGGCAGTATAATAAAGGATTGGAGTTGGTTGCGATTGTAATGACTGGAATGAATGTATAGAATCCTTCAAGGATGAATGAGTGAATCGTTGAGGGAAGGAGTGACAAGACTGATTTGTGTCTGGAGAGAAGAAGGGAAGGGAAGAAAAGCTGAGAGGGGACGGAATGAAGGTTATGTTATAGTTGTACGACATTCAGAGTGCAGTGTCGATCCCATTGGACGATGGGGGTGTCACCTCGATCCCGACTGGCTCAGTGATGGTGTGTACCAACAGTCGTCCCATGTACATGTGGAAATTCGATGCGCGTAAGCCTCAAAGCCGAGAGCTTGGCGGGCCAACATTGACTTGGTTGAAAGAAGCGGAGTCTGTGTGTTTCAAAGGGTTGAATGTCCGATAGGTGGCGGCTTTGATCCAGGGGTAGACTTGGCCTAGGCTGGGGCCCTGGGGAGGGACGACTAGACTAGACCAGGGGTAAAAAGGCTTGGTTCTTGTTCTTGTTCTTCTTTCTCCTCCCAGTAAGAACAGGAAAAAAAACCGTTGATGGGCCTCAGCGTCCCGGTCCAATGAGACAAGCTCTGTACCTGTGCAACCACAGCAAATCAAATATGACACCCGATCCTCCGGATGACGAGTGTGGGGAGGGATGCCACACTGAAACCCTCCCCCTCAGAGCGATCCTGTAATATTAAGAAGTAAAAAAGAAGGTACCAATAGTCAGAGTCTAGATTTTTGGCCTGGTCAGTTTCGTATTTGACGCTGGTAATCAAGCCTTCGGTCAGTAAAGACGAGATGACATACCGGGGCATTTTTAGTACGATTTTGCTTTGACGCTGCCAAGTTGGACCTTACAGTGCACACACTCACTGAAGCCAGGCCGGCCCTCAGGAAGCACAAAGCGCGGGCAGCAATCTAAGACCAAAGCATCATTATTTTCGTCCAATGTTACGGCACTTTACAGACGCATGCCACGCACAGACTACCTAAGACTGCAAACAGGCAGGACTGTATGTACTACTAGTAATTCCTGTACTCTACGGTTGGTACTAACCCCGGCTTTCCAAATCACGGCTCCAATATCGCTTAACGTTACAAGTTCATAATATCCCGAGGACAGGCAAGGATTACCTACAAGGAACAAGCCCAAACGTGGAGATTCAAACAGTATTCCCATCAGCCTTGGAAATTGTACATTGATGCAAGAGATCCATTCCCCCTTCAATTCTCTTCTTTCTCCTCCTCCCTAAGAAAGGGGGTGTTTCCGACCGAGTGTTTTGCTTAGAAAGAAAGAGAAGGAGAGAAAAAAGTTTGCTAGTTTACGTTACTTACCTTCTTGACTCATTTTTGTTCCCGTTCTGTTGTTACAGGCTAACTGCAGCTACTGCAAGGGACCAAGACGTTTGTGATTGGTTGAGGACGGACATAAATGCGCCAATTTCTAGTGTGAATGCCAGCTGTCAAGTATCGAGAATGTCATCAGATGGGGACCAAGAAAAAAGGGGGACCAGAAAAACAACACAACACAAGTTGCTTTCCCCACGACTGGCTTGGCCCTACAGTTTTTAGTTGATGGATAACATCAAGTTTGAAACAAGCCATCGTGTTTTGAATTCTTTCTTCTTTGTCGGAAGCAGCGGGGGTCAAAGAATAAGGTGAGCGACAATGAATGGATCCATGGATAACGCCGAAAGGTCAGTCTCCATCCGTACCGTACTGTGCAGAGTAGACCGTTTATTTTTTATTTTTTTCGGTTGAAACAACGCCACAGCGCTTCTCCTTTGTGAATGACCCCAATCAACTGCCCTTTACTTGCGCCGTTTGTTTCTGCTTTTCCCATTCTGCAGTAACCCGACCACAGGCTTTCTACTGTAGACGAGTAAGTCTTTTCTAGTCATGGTCTCAAGAGTTGGTCGGGTTACAAGAGTGATCGGCGTCAACAAACGAGAGGGATTTCTTCTGCCGCGTTCCTGACGATCGGGGGGATTGCCTTGCCCTGCCTTGCCTTGCTCTGCCATGACAGACACCGGGTGATCCGCTTGCAGTGCCGAGGCGGTTGAGCGATATTGTGGTTCTGTGCAGTTTCTGTTCCCAATCTTTTCCAGACGAAGATCAATCCCTCCCCGGTCGCCGTTCCTCTGTTTCTTCAGGGGGGGTCCCCTGCTCCGGCTTATTCTCATCACGTTATTGTTGATTACGATTCGTCTCGAATTGATATTAAGTCATTTCAGAGCCTTGTCCGTTGGAAATAAATTGCACTGCAACGATAAAGTTTGGGGTCCCTCCCCGGTTGATCCATCCGTTGTCTGGGATCCTGATCTGATTATCTTCTTTTGCCATTCTTTTTTCTTGGTGGACAGTGAGAACAAAATACCGTCGCCTTGTTTCGTGCAACAAACTCAAGGCGGGGAATGCCAAGAGAACGGCCGCGCGTAAAAAGACCCTTCAGATGAAACAACAGCGATTCAGTGAATTGAGGATATCGATGAGTTCAACGCACGGTACTTTGTGCATATGTCAAAAGATTGTCACATGGTCATAACACACACAAAGATGTAGCTTCTTTTCTTTAGAGATGCACGAACCACCTCAATCTCACGACATAATTGCGTGGACAAGCATTGCTTTCTCTGAAACAGCCACTCCTGCTGCCTTCCTAACGTGGCCTTGGTTTGTCACTTTATTACTGTCATATTAATTGTCGATACTTTTTTACCTTCCTGATCTTTCGTGTAAGAACGTGTTTGTTGTCGTAAACACGAAACATGCTCAACTTGTTTATTACTTGAGAAAAAGAGTTCTCGTATTATTGTTAAGCGATTCGCTTGTCTGAGCTTTTGATCGCGTGTAGATCCTGATCCATCTAGTCGGCCTCCAAAAGGTGTCATGCTGGCAAAAGGAAATGAGTAACTCGTATTTCCGAGTCGAGGCTAACGAACTATTTGTTGAGGCTTGACGGTAAATCAACGCCATTTTTTGAGGCGCAGAACAGATCTAGGGTAGACTGAGTTTAAGGCAAGGGAATAACAGCAATCAGTTGGATTGTGGAATGATTCATGATAATTTTTGTCAGATTTAAGAGTTATAGCTGTCTTTATTTTAAGTTATCTGCGACAGATTGGGGCTGTGAGTTCACTGGTATTCGGGATGCTGTGTTGTTATGCATAATTCTACTCAATGTCTAACCCAACTCTGTGTCGACACCTTCAGTTGGATATTGCTGATATCTCTTAGCCCACTAACAGATAAGCGGCGTCTCTGGCGGAAAAGCGAGTCTATCTGTTAGTGAACTAGCGTCTGTCTCATTGGCAAACCACTTCCACCGAGTTACGAGACCCCGCGGAATGTGAACCATCCTACCACTCGTCATTCGCCAATATTCAATTGTGCTCAAGCCATATGCGTCATCATTACACCCCGACACCTTGAGAGTTGAGGTTGATATTATCTCGCGATTACTGATGATTGATAATCTCGTATCGACGCAAGTCGTGCATCAATCCCTGGCAGAATTGCATTCAACGTTTATACGAAACTGTAAATTCGAGTAACGTCGGACGGTTGAGCGACATTGCCTGCGTAATTCGCTGTCAAAAGCCATGACATCTGGTTGTGCCATCATATCATACCGTATCTGCCAATGTTGAGCCTTCTTGTCTTACCTACCAAGCTGAATCATTGACAAAATATTACGACCTTTTCAATTCGATGCACTTGGCGCCAGTTCTCACCTTCCGGCGGATCCGGCTCCGGAATGAGTTTTCTAGGCCGAGGGTCTCGCTTGTCGCAGACATAGACATTCCTCGTTCTCTTGGCAACGGACACTCCGGATACCAGTCAAGATAGTTAATAGATGTCATCAGCGTTGTTGGAATTACCAAGGACACCTGAATTTGCCATGGAACTAGGAATCCCTTGTTGGTGTTGATTGATATTGCTGTTGGGGGATTTGCTGGGACTGATTAACTGAGTTTCCTTATTCATGACCTACTACTATCTTTCGAAATGAACAAGGCTCCCAACATAATACTCTCCATTGTGAGCTAACACGATCCACATATTTTCGGGCTGCAGTGATATGGGATTCAAAGGACTGCCCACGGAAGGATTGACCTCTACCGTCAGTGTTATGATTGAGACGCACCCTGGCCTCCCCGTCGTCCTTAATTATATCAATGGAAGTTTAAATAATTTCGCTCCGAATACAAAGAATTCTGCTCCTGTCATAAGACGCACATGAACCAGAGATGTTTCCCAGAATTTCGCTGCAATGTGACTTTTATACGCATCTTGGTAAGTTTGAAGACCAGTCAAATCTCTACTCTCATGACTTTGGAAGGCCATTCCCACGTTCTTGATTATTCGAAAACTATTATTGGCTTACACTCCAACTGTACCATTCATTGTAATGCTGCCTGTTCCCAATACTTTTCTGACTATCAATCAAAACGTATCAATTAGAGATCATTCAGTAGATAACAGCAGGTCTTGCTGTGCTCAGGTGCGTCATACGATCTGTTACTGTACAGTAAACACGCCCTTGTAGACTCTTTAAGCCAATCAAATATCGCAATTTAGCAACGATGACAAAGCTCTGAGGTGATGCAACACGTCAGACGAATCCATCCTTGCACCTATCATTATCAACGCCTTCTGTCAAAGAACTTCATCGATTGACTTTTAAGTACGCTTTGACAGATTAACAGAGCTTGAAGAAATAAAACAATGTCGAATGCTGGAATAACAAAACCACAGAAGCCTAAGCGAAAGGGTCGGCCTCGGCCTTTACCGGCCGACGTCACGGCTCGGAACTTGGCAATCGAGAAACAGCGTCGCGGTGAGATGAATGAAAACTTCCTGGTAGGTTCATATTATGAGAATTAAATCGAAACTTCCCAGACACTAATATGGTATGATTGCGCTTCCTGCAGGAGCTAGCTCGCATGCTCCCCAACATTGCCTCCGCACGACGGCTCACAAAGGTGCTCATCGTGAACAAAAGCATTGAGCACGTGCGACAGCAACGTGAAATTTGTCTAGCAGCAGATCGAGATGTGCAAGATCTACTTGCGGAGAATCACCGCTTAGTCGCAGAAGTGAACGCCATGCGAGTACAGCTGGGAGGACCAGCTGCGTCAATAGTCCAGGCTAAGCCGGCGACCGAGGCAATGACTCGATTAGCCGATACAAAGAATCATGTTTTTGGGAGCTTTACAGAGGGCTTTGGAGACAAATGGGTTGAGAAGGCTTCTAAGGCCAAAGGAAAAGCACGCGTCGAGGTGCACGGTATTTCTTCCAGCGATCTGCCCGTAACCTCTACTCAGCACACTGCTATGGATTCGCCAGTGACGGTCCAACCAGCTGTCGAACTCATTCCAGGTATTGAGAAGCCGAGCATAATGTATCAACCACCCAAAACATGTCTCGACCCAAGATTCGATACAACAACCGAGGCATCATTTCCGTCATTTGTCAATCCCTTCACATCAAACGATCCATATCTTCCTCATCAGCTATTGCCAAATGAACCTTACATAGATGGAACGACACAGGCATATCCGGCCTCCTGGTTTCATGGGTTGGATACAGGCGTTTCATTGGATCAGCTCCAAATTGAGAATGGGGACATGCTCAGCTGTATATAACACATCTGCCTTTGTTTCACTATAACAAGCTGAACTTCCGATATCAGAATTGCTTCATGACTTCTTCAATGGCAGATCGACTATGCTGCTCGTTCACCTTGAATGCTTCGAGGGCTTCGTGAAGCCCCCTCTTCGTGATAGGGTCAGCAGCGATAGCCTCATCCAAAATCGCGCCATTGTTTGCCAGATAGTCGACTTTAGTAGATGGAAGCCTTCCATCCCAAGACTGTCCAATGAGAGGGTCAATCTCGATGAGATGGGCAACACGCTTCGAAGTCTCGTCGACACTCTTCTCAATGTCGCCTGGTGGTGGATTCTTTTCTGCATCGAGAAGCGAGAGTTGGAGAAGGATATTTTCAGGGACAGTGACATGATCACATCCGAATTCGGCCATCGCCATGACCTCTCTAGGGGATATGAAACTAAGCTACGTAGTAAGCCAGTGGACCCTTATTGAAGATCGTTACTGACCTTGCAGGCTTCAGAAGTGGCTGGGCTCTGCCAGTTTCTTCCCGAAGGCGTCGGTAGACCTGCTGAATTTGGGCGATTCTCGATGACATCGGGTGTTCAAGAGCAGGATCATCGCAATTAGGCCACTGCTTCCGGTCGACGTGATACCAAGGAACTTCAACAAGGTCAGTACCCTTGTTGATTAAAGAGTCATATCTGAAATCAAACCTACAGTTGTAGTAAGGACTGATGGAAAGTACCTCGGCCTGGCTAGCTGCGATAGCCTGGACGACCGAGAAGATAGAAGTGCCCAATGTACGGATGCCATCTTTGAGAAGGATCGGGCTGGCGTTCAATGAGGGGCCAGTGGATGGGATCTTGATACAAATGCGGTCCTTCGTGATTCCAAGTTTCTCGAACTCGTGAGCGTAAGATCGAGCCTGAGCTAGGACTTTATCAGTGTCGTAGGCGTGATTTGCAGACACTTGGAGGAGAACACGGCCTTGGAGATTGTCGATATTCTTGGCGCAGATAAGGACACTCTGCATGTGCGAGACGGTCAGTGGCTTATCCCAGCGATTCGAATTTGAAGGTCATTCACGTACCATGCGGTCAAGGATGACCTCCCATCCTTCGTCTTTACCTTCCCGGACAGTCTTGAGGAACAGCTCGCGGTTCTCAGGAGAAACCATCTGCTCGTACACCAAGCGCTGGTTGCTGGTCTGATCATGAGGCTTGAATGGCAGGAATCGTTTGGCCTCTGCTGGATCCATGCAGTCGATGTCGATATTTACTGTTGCTTTTGTGTGAGGGTGTGTCATGAGATAAGGTTCTGGAAGAATACACACCTTCTTTTTGAAGTCTATCGAGCCAAGTGATGTTACCCATGATTGTATATGACTGTGATGAATGTATGGCAGCTATGTAGAGCGATGGGAAGAGACTATGGAGAGTGCATGATGAACTAGAATATGCCAGATATTATATTTGTACCTCAGACTGAATGAAAATGAAATGATGAACTTGATGAAGAATGAGCTGGTACCTAATGGCAACCTGGCGCCAACGCAGGGACTGTACAGTTGCTTGACACCACTCCGAGGCTACCAATCAAGTGGCGACTTTAAAGCGTGACTGTACAGTAGTCCTTTACGCTACGAAAGGAAACTGTGCAGTCTCCTATCGACAGTGCATATTCGGTGTTGATCGACAACTTCCGTCACAGACCCTAGCTTCTAAGAATCACACAAAGAGGACAGTCTGAAGAAGAGGGAATGAAGAAACTGAATACGAAACTTGATTGAGCACGATGGGTGTGACTAGCTGTTGCATTCATTTACTTTCCATTAGAAATCATTCCAAACTTGCTGTAACACTACATTCTTTACAGAAATTCTTAACTGTCGAACCGATTGTTGTTAAACTAGAGCTATTCCCATAGGATCTACAAAACGCTGAGACCTCCATCGATAATTAGGTCCGCACCAGTCATATAGCTTCCAGCTTTACTAGCAAGCAGTACAATAGCACCTGTGAGCTCCTCCGGATTACCCATGCGGCCGAAAGGCGTTCTCTTTGCCCAAATTTCTCTATGCTCTGCTAATCCGTCGCCTTCATTCAAGATGGTGTCCATGTAACCGGGACTGATACTGTTAACACGGATACCATGCACAGCCCATTCGGCAGCCAGGGAACTCTTCATTGAAAGAACAGCAGCCTTTGCAGCGTTGTAATGAACCTGTGGCTGAGGAAAGTTGACTATGTGGCCTGATATACTCGCCATCAGAATGATTGAACCACCAGTTTCTCGGCTTGCGATAGACTTTGCTACTGCTTGTGCGACGAGGAAAGAGCCTGTGGTGTTGACATCAAGCATTGCTCTGAATTGCTGAGGGGTAATGTCGAAGGCGCGCGATGCGAAGGCTATGCCTGCAAAACAGAGGCATATGTTGATGGGTCCAAGAGTCTGCTCGGCGTTCTCCACGGCTGATGCGACAGATTCAGCGTTGGTCACATCGACCTCGTCAAACACGATATTCGCCTCAGGATAATCGGCCTTTAGAGACTTGACAACAGATTCTCCTGCAGCAGCGTACAAGTCAAAGATGGCTAGTCCCTGGAGGCCGTGGTCAAGTAAGGCTCTACAGGCGACAAAACCAATGTCCCCGGCACCACCGGTGATTATCGCATTACCAGAGACGGCAAAACGGGCAGCTGCCTTTTGAGCGGGTGTGTTATTGAGATTTTGATGCTCTTGAGGCGAGGTTTTGGAGCTGGCCGCACCATCACTGAATTGCATTGATGGCGGAGCACGAAATCGGAGTTCAGATCTGGCAACAGACATTATTGCTAAAATCAAGACGCAGACCAATTTGAAGGGAATGCGATGTTATGCGAGATAGGTAAGGTTGAGGGACTCGCAGCAGGGTAATTTGGTGTTGTTATAATCTTTCTGAGAGTCAGGATTTCAGATGAATTATTGGTGACTTGCTCTATGTCGTAACCTTCCACTGCTACTGTGCAGTAACAGGCTGATCAATTGAGCGTTTTGGCAACTCTGACCAATGGCAGTGAGCTGAGGTATCTTGTTACTGTACAGTACATACCTTAGTGCTGACGTACCCCATTAACGAGTGCGGTTAACCAATGAGTAAAGAAGAAAATACTAGATATTCGAGCAATAAAGGCAAGAAGAGCGCTCAGTAGCTTAAAGTATGAACAACGTGATTGACAGCTATAAGATCTTATCTGCAGTGACAGTAATAATGAAAGGGAAGCAAGAAAGAATGGACTATGAGGAAGATGGAATGTGCTGCGAGGGTAAATAAGCTAAGAATAAAACAATTCAAGATTCAAAGAGAAATATCGGACAGGTACTTTAGCAATTGCCAACTAGACCAGTCAAACAAAAGCCATGAGATTAGTTGACAAGCTCACATTCCTCCTTATGGCCTTCATTCTCGTAGGTGTTCACGCTTGAGGAGACCATTTCACCCTGAGCGAGAAGTTACTCTTGAAGTCACCGTAGGCCATGCAAGGATTATGATACCCAATGGTAAATTCACTGTTATCATTTACATTGGTATATTGACGGTTATTACCGCTAGAAGCGGTGAGTGAGATGGTGTCAGAGTCGACCAGCTCAGCGCCGTACTTGTCACTCTCTCGCCCGTCTTCGCGAGGAAAGTTGCAGGGACTGTATCCCTGCTTAGTGGCATACATGGCGTTGCTTTTCTCGAGCCAGTTCAGCTCGGGATTGGACTTGGACCGGGTATAGAACCTATGAAGTTGGTTATTAAATCTTCGACTTCTTAATACAGCAGGGAAAGATGTCGGCAACGTACACTTCGCCACTCACGACGTTAGCCCTCTCAGCTTGTTTGGTAGCGTCCACAATACGCCCATCCCGATTCTTCACGAGGAGATACATGATTCTGTTGACAGACAACGCTGTAGCCAACAGGGAATATAGATGCATCGATGCCGTGGGAGAAGTAGTCACTAGCAAGCCATTTCATGTGCCACTCTTCTTTTTGAGATGCTGCGCCACCATTCATTAATGATATCGGCATCAGGAGCGGCGAGCATGATTTGGCCGACAACCTAGTTTGGCTCTTATATGATTCGGGTTAGTGCTGGAGTCTTTGGATGTTCCTCCCAATCTTTTATGAGTCGACCCACGTATTTGAGAAGAGCGTAGTGCACCATTTTGGCTGATTGATGGGTGCAGTGAAACCAAGAATCCTAGATGTCAGATGTTTGTATAATGAATTGTATGTTGAAATCGAGATAATGAGGAAGATGAGGCTCGGACTCTGGGTGCATAGTGTGTTGTTGGGAAAACTCGCAGTGTTATACTTCGCATATTGTACGCCCACTGGTGCTGCTGGATTTCCATCTCAAACCACCCCCTCGGAACGAAACTCATCATTAGCATGGCTTCAAGACAAAATCCAGAGCTGCCAGACCGACGTATGCAAGATGGGCGTTGACGGCGTCGCGTAGATTTGAGTCTTATTTACTTGAACAAGTTAAGTCCCTGATTCGAAGTTTCAAGTTTGCAATAATATCAACATATTCTCACTCTTCGGGAAACATGCACATAAAAAGAAATTGACGATCGTTGAACAGTAATCATTCATACTGTGCTATTTACATATTCTTTGCCATATAAATCCACGGCCACTTCCTTCTCTTCCAATCGCTTAAGCAGCACCGTTGAAAGCAACAACGTTGGGGCTGCCGCTGAGGCTGCCAGTAACACGGCCGGTAGTACCAAGAGCCTTGATGCGGTTGGTGACGGCAGCAGGTGTGGAAAGACCCTCAAGGACCTGGAGGTAGAGAGCAAGACCGGCGACGTGAGGGCAAGCCATAGAGGTACCGCTGATGGTGTTGGTAGCGGAGTTGGAAGTGTACCAGGTGGACAGAATGTTGACACCGGGGGCGAAGATGTCGACACCAGAACCGTAGTTGGTGAAAGAGGCAGTGCGCCAGCTGGAGTCAATGGCAGCAACGGTCAGAGCGTTGGGAGCGTTGGCAGGAGACTGGCCAGAGACGGGGAGAGGTCTGCCGTTGCTGTCACCGTTACCGGCAGCAACGACGGACAGGACACCAGCGGTGTAGGCAGCGTTGATAGCAGAGGTCCAGGTCTGAGAAGCGGGACCACCGAGAGACAGGTTGATGACGGAGCGGGCAGCACGGTTCTTGGAGGTGATGTCGTTGACAGCCCAGTTAAAACCAGCAAGGATAGTAGAGGTAGTACCAGTGTTACCAGTAAAGACCTTGACAGAGATGACGTTGGCCTATAAATAGTTAATATAAAGTTCAGACTGATCTTCTTATGTAACGCTGGGTGTATTTACCTTCTTGGCAACACCGTAAGTGTTGGAGGCAATGGTTCCAGCAACGTGGGTACCGTGGCCCAGGGTGTCAGTGTGGGCACCACCGACAGCGTTGTAACCGAGAGAAGCACGGCCACCGAAATCCTGGTGGTTGACGTTGATACCGCTGTCAACGACGTAGCCGTAAGCACCGGCGCCGGCAGTGGTGTCGTATCGGTAGGTGCTGCCGCCAGAGGTTCGGCTGGAGATGGAAGCAAGACCCCAGGGAGCGCTGCTCTGAGAAGTCAGAGCGCGGTCAGAAAGCTCCTTTGTCTCGAAGTCGAGGTAGACAGTGTAGTCGGGTTCAACGAAAGCAACCTCGGGGCTCTTCTTGATCTCGTTAATGGTAGCCTTGTCGAACTCGCCAGAGTAGGCGCTCCAGCTGCTGATGTTGAACTTCTTCTCAACACCAGAAGTGTCACGCTTACCAAGGCTGCGACGGTGGACATCGCTGACCCAGTTCAAGTGAGCCTCGACCTTGGACTCAGAGGCCTCGGGCTTGAGGGTGATGATGTACTTGTCAGGGACAGCAGTGAGCTCCTGTCGCTTCTCGGTGGGAGCGGCGAGGACTGCTGGGAGCAGGGCTCCGAGGTAGAGAGCGAGACGGCGGAAGCTAGTCATTGTGAAGATTGAACAGAGAGATGCAAGAGGAGAAGAGGCTGTGGTGGATGAGGATAGTAAACTCGACTATGGTGGTGATAGTCGAGTGTATTTATACACCAAGTTGCGAGAATGTTACTATAGTTGTTGAACAATGCATTCAACTCCAATCATTGCTATCATCAACCACCTCTCTTGCGTGATAGCGTTGAGGTTGGAGACTTGTTAGTTGAAGACCATTCAGCTTCCTAAACCGTCACGGCGGCCGAGCTGTCCAAGTAAGGAAAGTGATAATGGATTGAATAGTATTAAGCAAAAGTGCCTATGCCAAGACCGACTTGTCTGGAGTTAGGGTCTAAATACCTTGGCCGAGCACCTGGTAGGACCCTCTTACCCCACGGTCATCTACCGGCGCTTACATTGTGAAGATGAGGCTCATTGACGTGGCGTAAACGATGGATTGGCTTATAGTCTATCTTTGTTTGGACACGTAAATGGACGAAAGTAGGTGATCTTCGTCTAGATCTGTGCCTCTTCAGGGGATCAAACGGCTAAAAGCAGGGCTTGGTCTGAACTGGAAGATCAGGGTAGATTGGGGCGCGGGGTGGAATGCTGTCATCACATCTAATCACGTCTTATCAGTCGAATCCTTTCCGCTGTCTTTTCTCCTAGCGAGTTTCGCGAGTAATCCGAACATCGGAGTTTCGGCGTCCCCCGCTATCTGTCCGCATCACCGCTATGTCCCTCGGAGCTGTTGAACATATTGGGAAAGGTGGGCTATCTACGTAATGCGGGAGCTTCCCCATGTGTGGTAAATGTATTGCCGATCCGGTCAGGGACCAATAATGACAATATGCCGCAAAATGATGGGATGAAAGACGGAGATAGTGTTGTTGGTTGATCGGCAGTAGCAAAGCCTCGTGTGACCCCTGATACCTTGGGTATCTGAACTTGGCCTCAGCCTAATATGATCGCGTGATTCGGACACACTTCCCATACGGGAATATGCTAAGGTTCTTATGTTTGAACTAACAGTATGCTTAGTTTATGCATGCGAGATACCTAGTCTAGCGTTGTGCAGCACGACAGGGGTAAGGCTGAGGTTCCGCGAATCACAACGACGACATTGATAGCTATCTCGGCATCTGGGACTAGTTGCTGGGGTCGTCCAATTGTTTGCGATGTCGACCACCACTTTGTGTGTGTGTAGAGAGTGTGCTTGAATAAGCTCCGGATGTTTAGTGTTTCCTTAACTTGTTCGAATTAGACCAAGAGATAAGCACACTTAACATGTCTCACCTTTTCTAGCCAGCTTCTTAAACAAGTTATAGGTGCGGGTACCTTACGGTGAGATCGGCGGCCCGGGACTTGTTAGTAAGATGGGAGGATGGGCTCTAAAGCTTTAAAACTCTAACGCTTTGACCGCCAAGTATACGACTAATGATAGCTTCAATTTCGATGGCGATGTAGATCACTCGTGTAGTTTATGAGCCCCCCCTGTGACTTTGAAAAGCGTGAATGACTCAGATTTACCATTTTATCTCTCGATGCTATATCGGTAGGTTAATGACCGATTGACCCTTGCTTGGAGCTTTTCCACAAATAGCCGTCTCCACCTTGACTGGTATGTCTAGGGTTCGAATTTATTGATCACCGATGACGAAATTAATGTCCTTGTCCGTCAAGGTCATTTCGAATCTTCAACTCCGCGGCTGAAGTCGATATAAAGAATCTTCGTTAAATGCTGGTGCGGCATCCAAGACATCATCTGGTCATTTGGGACCTGCATAGGGGCTATGCAATACTACACATTTCCTGGGGTTGGATAGCTGAGGACTGCCTCGTGTTAGACCACCTTCCTAAACCAAATACCAAGAATCTCGTATTGTTTCTGAATCTGCGAGTAAGCTGCGGTAAATAGGTAGCGTTGCACTGATTATGCTTGCTTTGTTGCTCATGATGGTGGCACATCAGATAAAGGATAATATGTTGCAGAACACTTGCCTCAATTGTAATAGTCCCAACACACTATTCGTATATGTTGTCAAAATCCTAGGGTCTCTGTAAGTTCTTAGTGTTATTCTGAATATCGACATGGTTCCATGCTTGCATAGCTTATCTTTACATAGCATCCGAAACAGACAAGATCGTCCTATCTGATCACGGCGCTTGTTATGTTTACCATTATTTATTATTCATCAGGAAATGGAATAATTGATGATCTATTAAGTAGAATAAGAGTTGGACCAAGTAAACATCGTAGTAAGCACATGAGGAGGCTTTGTGGATGCTCTGGAAACTAGATTTCGTATATCAACAGGGATTCACACTGATTGGGCTACCTACACTTTTACATCACATACAGCTTGAGTGACAGTTTAATTTAGGTTTTGAGTGCTAGAATAGATTTATCAGATAGTGGTAGATAGTGTAAGCTATAGCTCTCCGTCTCATTTCTCTATAACGGCAATTGTAATCCACTCTTTGACGTTCTCATCCAAAGATGCATGTTTTGAAGTATCGGCTATGCCTCGTGAGCCGCGATGTCTAATTCCAGGACACGAGACGGACATGCTTGTCAGTTGTTCCGACCTTTCCGTGTCTGTGGGAGATCTAGCTTGCGCAGGTTCTGAACGCAGCCCTTTGTATGAAAGCCAATCTGTGACTGCTTTCAATCATGACGTGGTCAAACTGCTTCCATAGGACTTGTGCAGACTTGGAGGCATAAATCTCCTGGCGGAATTTCCGTATTCTCTTCATCTATTTACTGACATCAATCCCTATACGCAACTACATCAAATTTCAGTATTGAATGTTGTTGATCTTTCAATATAGGGTAGCATTTTACTCAGCTGTCAGCAAATGACGCTGCTAAGTATGCTTGGCAAGTCGTGCGTGTACGAAAACCTGCTAATGCGGAAAATCGGACTTTACGTCATTCCTTCTTTTCAAGTTACAAATTGAGTGTGATGGTCTCAATTCATTCGGGCTGAATTGACAACTGAGGAAAATAAACGACACAATGTTCTCCCTCAACAGTTGGTATTGGCACTTTCTTGAAAACTATGTCTACAATGTACCAGAGCCTCCTCCACGCCGGCGTACTAAGCCCATGGAGGTCTTGTGTGTGGGCCCACCAAGATCTGGAACCGAGTCTCTTCAAACTGCACTTCTGAAACTTGGTTACGATCATACTTACCATGGCTGGGACATCGTTTATGAGAACCCCCCTGCCGCTTCAAAGTGGGTTCGATTGTGCCGAAAGAAGTTAGTTGCCATTTTAAGCTGCTGTATCTCGTAACCCTCCGTTGGTTGACCTTGTTGTGCAGATGGTTTGGTCCGATTGATGGCAATACGAACATCACCAAGGAGGACTTCGACGAGGTTCTTGGGCATTGCGTCGCCGTAACAGACGCAGCGGCCTCCGTCTTCGCGGCTGAACTCATTGCCGCGTACCCTGATGCCAAGGTTGTCCTCAACTACCGTAAAGACCTGGATGCATGGCATGACAGTGCGGTGAAGACCTTACTCAGTGTTTGGGATAGTTGGTTAATCTTTGCGCTTTCATGTCTTGGTAAGGAGCTATTCTGGGTCTGGCATGTTTATAAGCGTTTCTTGTGGCCTGGCCTGTTCAGAGCTTTGGACGGCGACATTGATACAGGAGTGGCTAGAAATGGCAAATGGGTGTACAAAGGTAAGTGTCTTAAACTATCCTTCGGCGGAAGGTTCGCTGACCCGTCGTTTAGAACACTGTAATATGATACGCGGTCTAGTCCTCCCGGAGAAGTTGTTGGAGTGGACTGTCGAAGACGAATGGGAGCCTTTGTGCAAGTTCCTGGACAAGCCTATTCCGGAAGAACCATTTCCTCATGTTAACAAGGCCTCTGGCTGGGATTATCGTGTAGCTGAGACGAGCAAGCGATATATGTGGAGTGCTCTCCCTGGTTTGGCTATCGTGACTACTGCCACGGTTGGCCTAGGAGCCATTGCATACAAGGTCTTGTATTGAAGGGGTTCTAGTCCACGGAAGGGCGATACATTGCTCGGGTTCTGTATTGTCCATCAAGCGAGCCAGAGCGGATAATATGCCTGCATGGCCCTCAATTACATGACACACTTTCCCATATTAACCTAGCCCATGGCCCTCGCATTGCCATATCTATGATTCCAGTATCAACAGGGGGTTATGTTTCAGATATGCAGCCAGGCAGCTCGCTTTTCCTTAGCGTTTTTCATATCGACTAGACTTTCTTATTCATCCGTATTGGTTATAGAATCGGCAAAATCTGGTTCCAACTTCCAGAATCTAGCACATCCGAGTTGTCAAAGGCTGACATGTATAACACCGTGACCAAAAGCGTTCTCCACCCTAAGACTCGCCGCATTAAGTCAAGATCTGGTGCTCGAGTGTCCATATCATGAGGGTCTAGCGGATTACCCATATCGTTCTACCTTCTCATTAACATTAAGAATATGGGGTCGGAGCAAGTAATCTTATGAAACTACTTACCAGACTCGCGCCTCTGACGGTTTTGATACCTAAGTCTGTTTCTGTTAACCTATATTTCCTTGCTCCTAAAGCTTGATGTAAATCTACCTATCTCTGCTTCTGGACCTAGAAAGTTATCCTCTTCTAGCCAATTGGTAATGACATTTTCGACGTTTTGGGGGATTAGTAGTTGGAAATTTGATTTTGCCATCATACCTTCAACATATGACTTGTTGTAACCTTTTCGTCTCGCCATGGTGACGAGAAGATCTCCAAAGCCTTCATGCATCTTTCCGACAGCAAACGGACTTTCCGGAGACTTTCCATCCCGAGTTGCTGTGTATTGTCGGTAAAATTCTAAAAACTGGGCAAGGCTCAATTTATCTTTTGCACTACCCGCTGCATTGAGCGAATCCGCTATATCCTGCAATCGTACCGTATCACTAAACAGACTGAATTTCGCACAACGAAGCTCTCGGCGTAAGCAGTGCTGCTGCAGCCAAGAGTCTATTGAAGATAGAACATCTGCAACTTCTTGTCGGAATACAGAGAATTCTTCAATAGAAATATCCCTCATGCAATTGCCGTTTGTGTCACCTCTTAGAAGTATATCGCTGCAGATCTTGATGATACGTTGGCAACGACAAGTTGATGGATCCCATTCGACAGACGAGAAAGACTCGAAGGAACATTTTCGATGTCTGTACTGGTGCGATTTAAACACCAGACCAAGAATATGGGAACCCTCCTTTTTCAGATTCCATCCTGGCTTCATCATACCTTGAGCAGCGATGTTGGCACTGATGGATAGAGCTTCGAATATACCTGTCAACTCAAGTCTGCTTCGAGGGAAAATTGCTGGAATGGCGTTCTCGACTTTGGCAAACATGAGAGAAAACAAAACGGGGGAGTTTCGAAGAACCGGAATAAATGCATCATGATCACCGGCACTCTTGATTGAACAAGAATGCATGTGTGCACTAAGTGCTAGCCAAAGTCGTGGTAGGTGACTACTAATGTCGATATCACCAACGATCCCAACGTGTGCGAGTCTCCTCATCTCTCGCCGCTGAGCTCTTTTTTCCTGGTCTGTGTCAGATTCCATTTCTTCGGGAGCTGTTGAAACCGGAATGATGCCATTGGCCTGCTTGATAGTGACAGAAAGAGCTGATGATGATACAGTCTTTACCAGAGCGTCCTGTAGCCCATGGTGATATTTCGAAAAAGTGCCGATGGAACCCAAAGTTGGATGCTGGCGTACCTCGAATTGAAAGTCCTTTCCTATGAGTACCGGGTATCGAGCATCCGTGTTGAGGACGCGAAAGGGCTTGCAGAACAGGCTCATGAAGATGTAAGCGGTCTGGACCTCGATCAAAGCAGGCACAGCCAAGAGATCACTGGGAAGGTAATCGGCCAACCATGTCTCGAGAGCTTCCCCGGATAGTTCCAGATCTGACAGTCCAACCTCACCCAGAAAGACAAGCCACTTCGCCGCGCTTGCCGCGAAACGCTTGGAATGATGGTAACTTGTCTTTGTTGGAATCTTAGGTGTATAATAGGACCGCTCTTCGCCCTCTCTGGCTTGCTGTTCTGCCGCTTCCAGATACGCCATCACGTTCTGGATAGTAAGAATCGGAGTCTTGGCAATATGCAGATATCCCAGATCCCGAAACCTCCATTGTCGCACCGTGTACTTAGACCACTTCCCGATGGCCTCTGAATTGGACTTTCGACGCCCGGGACCTGCTACCAGAATGGCCTGTACTATGGTAATCAGAGCAAAACCCGCAGCGACTAAAGCGATAGAGACAGTAAAGCCGAATGTGATAGGGTCCCAGTTGAACCTTGCGTCATTATCTTCTTGTGCATTTTCGAGGAATTTGATAAGGGCGCGAATTAAGCAATCGGTCGAGTTCGCTTCTTCGATGCATTGCAACGAGATAGTGTCCATCGTCGCCAGGAATGAGCATCGGTGGGGATCGAGTATTTCAGGTCTGGAGAGATTCGATCTTTTATTGATTAATCGATGCCGGATTGGAACGACGCTTAAATAGCTATGTGAGGGCTTCTCAGAGCCTCGCTAGCTAACTTCGCATGATGGACCGTCTTGGTCGTAAGCTGATTTTCGCTGGACGAAATAAGACATAACACGTGAAGGCTGCATAATCCATAGCATACAAGGCAATGCCATTGGCCAAGTAGTTACACAAAGAAATAAACATGATACAAGGGAATCCAGGGTCTATTTAAATACCTCAATGCGATCTTATCTTGTCGATATTATGCTTATCTCCAAAACTAGGCTTACCACCAAGCGAACCGAATATATCGCCGATGTAGTTATCTGGAGCTATGCCAGCCTCGAACTTGGTAGCCCACTCCCCTAGGATCCCCTCGCTGACTTTCAAAGCCGTGAGGTAAAGGTTGCGTGTCGACGGGCCCAAACCTCCCTTATCCATAACAAAGGGAAGTTGATGTGGTACATCTTCATGTCCGCGATCAAAATTGGAAGCTGACCGAATCAGAAGTATTCGCGAGAAGTCGACCTTTCCTTGAAGTGCTGCGTTCAGTAACCCTGCGAGTAGAGCGTTGTCCTCTTGCGCTGTCATGGTGTACTCGCCTTGTCCAGCGGTGTATACTTTGGCGACTCTCTCCATGGCTTCAGAAATACGATGGCCGTGCCAAAATGTATTGGAAGATAGAACATCGCCTTCAAGCACGCTGGGTTTCTGCGTCGCTGCGTTGAAGATGCTATTGGGGGGATTTTGCCATAACGCTCGATGCTCAGCGGCCACTGGAGAGTCCTCCAGAGGGACAGCCTTTGTTACAGAGAGAGCATAATCCCGAAGAGCGGTGTTCAGCTCGAATACTTCAGATCCGTGCACAATACCTGGAAATTGATCCGGCCTATCAGCACCCATAGGAACGTATCCTGAACCCCATTCCGAAGGGACTTCTCTTGCATCGAACTCAAGCTGTGTATCAACCTGGACTGCGAATCTGGCGAACGCGACAGAGCCGATGGTGGCTCGCTTAGGGTTAACGCCCGCAATCCCTGTCAGGATGAAGTAGGACTTTCTGAGGTCAAAGAGTGGTGATGTCAGAAGAGCGCTGATTGACAGAGATGCATTAATCACTATAGCCTAGTAAGTGAGATGTCTTGATTGGTGATGTGAGTACTTACGAGCTGTGCCAACAACCAACAGTGCAACGTCGCCGTTCTCAGTCACATGAATGTTCTCGTAACCACGCGCCAGACCTGGAACTCGAATCTTACGTGGGAACTGAAGAGCACTCGAGGGGTCAAGCCAATTCCTTGACTCTTCATAGAACTAATAATGCTGATCAGACAATTACAGGTTCTGGTGACGCGGCCTACGTACCATGGCAATGAGCAGAATCTTGGGTGAGACCTTCTCGCCTTGCGGCTGACCCGAAGGTTCTTGTGAAGTTTCTCGCTGCTCAATCATGGTTTCCCTGTCTTTTTGTTATCATAGAGTCTTCAAAGGTTGTCTTGCAAAATAGAATTGAGGCAATTAACCAAGACAAAGTGACACCATCTTACCCCAAGCGGGGTTAGAGTGGCGTGATCAGCGCAACCAGATTTTGAGCATCTTATCTTCAACTGTGACTCCGAACCGAGGCCCACGATATGCCGAAACTCGTATCATCTAAGCGGATAGAGAAGTATATACCTGAATCAAGTTGAGTGGAGATCAGATAATCATACCAAAACAATCCATATCAAAGGCAATATCGGTACCACAACCCTGCAGCAAGCAGAATAGGAAATCCAACAATAGCTATTCTTAACATATGCGTTCTCCGCTCTTCTTTCCGAATAGCCATCTGCTTATCCCGAAACTGTTTTGCCAAAGCGGCAAGTTTCTCCGAGTTGGCTGCTACCTCGGCACCACTGGGCCTCTGTAGGACTCTTTCGATCAATGCGAATGTTTCAGCTTCTGTGTTTGCCCCCAAATCTGAAGTTTCCGTTGCGTAACCGGGCTCTTCGACATTCGAAAGGTTGACCTTTTCGTCCTGTGACATCACGACCCAAATGGAAGGACTGTGTTATATAAGCGGAGAAACGGGTGATGTAGATCGCGAGTAATGCAAGCGATTGAGCCTTGGATAGGGACAACTTGATGAATAGTACGCTGGACTCATTGCCGTTGACAGGAACGAACGGGGCCTTTATGGGCATTTGACATGTCTTCCCTATCTGCCTCGTCTCCAGCCAAGGCAGATTCGACGCCCCTCATCCAGACCCAGTCTTGTGGCCTCAGCACGAGTAACACTCAGAAGAAGCGACCCTATGTGATTTTAAGGTATTAATGATAAGAATAGTTCTAGATATATATTGAAAGCAAGATCGAACTTTATTGGTATCAACAGGAATCTTGTTACTGTTTGAAGTACTCAAACGCCATCTCCACTCAGCGGAAACTAACCTAGTAAATTCCAGCGGGGTTGCTGATTGAGCCGAACCGGCTGGATTTGTCAATTGCGAAGACATGACAGCTTGATTGAATCACAAGCGGGGCTCTTGATAAATAAATTGCGAATTACCTCAACTTTCGGTTTTCCAACAAACGTCAACTTACCTTGTTTGTTAAAAAACCATCATCATAACAACCATGGCTTCCGAACTCAATGCTGGTTCTCTCTTCAACGTTGAGGGCCTTGTCGCGGTCGTGACAGGCGGCGCTACCGGTTTGTCATATTCAGTGTAACAGTCAGTAATCAAGACCCAATGTAACTGACAACTCGGCAGGCATTGGCCTCATGTTTGTCAAGGCTTTGCTCCAAAATGGTGCTTCCAAGGTATACATTGCGGGTCGAAGAAAGGAAAAGCTGGATGAGGTAGCCAGCTCATTGGGAGACAGGGTCATTGGAGTTCAGTGCGACGTCACCTCCAAAACTGACCTTCAGAACGCCGTTTCACAGATTGAGAAAGATGTTGGATATATCAACCTATTAGTTTGCAACTCTGGCATCGGAGGTCCCCAGGTCAAGCCTGTCACACCTGAGACATCTGTGGAGGACTGGGCCAAGGCCAACTTTGACACGGACTTTGATGAATATGTCAACACATTTGCCATCAACACTGTTTCCGTCTGGTACACCAGCATGGCTTTTCTTGGACTCCTAAAGAAGGGTAACGAGAAGGCTAACGTCGAACAAACTTCGCAAATTATTGTGACCAGCTCAATTGCTGCTTTCAACAAGAAGGCTCCTGGTGGATGGGCTTATGGACAGTCCAAGGCTGGCGCGGTCCATGCAGCCAAGCAGCTTGCAGTCGCTCTGCCTCAATGGAACATTCGGTATGTTATCCATCCCAATCTGGTTTTATCAAAGCTAACATTAATCACAGTGCCAACTGCATTTGTCCAGGCTGTAAGTTTGCAGTGCCTTCCCACCTCTTGCATGCGTTCCCCTAACATTTTCAGTATTCCCCAGCGAAATGTCAGAGCCTATCATCAAGATGTACTCTGACGAATCGGGACAACCTGGTACCGTTCCGACGACGGTTTCGCCACTCCGAAGAATGGGGGACGAGAAGGATATGTCAGGGACTTTTCTTTACCTTGCATCAAGAGCAGGCGGATATTGCAATGGTACAGTCATAGTGGTTGATGGAGGACGATTGAACAATTTCCCTACCACCAACTAGGGAGAATAAACTCGTGCAAAGCTAATTTACACTTGACTTGAATAAAGCTCTATTATATTTTGGCTGATACTCTTCTTGCAACGTGTCGTTATTGGATTGCCTGAAGGAGTAACTGCTTAGGCTGTGAATGCCGAGCACCGATTTGTGACAAGGGCTGATCGTAGAAGGATGATAGTAAATCAGGTCATGTACCAAAGTCCCAAACTATGGATCTAGGACTACCTATAGAGACGGAAATGACAGGTGCAAGAAACAACGATTGGCTTATACTTGCATACCTGTCTCATGCATAAGCGGAGCGGTCAAAGCTCTGGTGAGAAGATAGGACTTGGGCTAGAGGTCTTCTGGATGTTGACTGCCAAAAACAAGGACCATGAGTGTTCGTATACAGCCACCTGAACTGTCCTGTTAGTTTTGTCTGTTACGCCCTTTATAGTCTAGATTTCCGTCGAACCAAAGGCTGAGCTATGCCGATACTCCAAGCCACACCAACTGCTGCCTTGAGATATGCGTCTTTACCTGCACAATTCATTGGCATTTGAAACGATATCAGCAATCCTTTGTAGTCAATTGGTTCATGACAGTTGATCGCTGATGTGAGATTGAGCTGGCGCTCGGCAATCCACATTAGCGCGTCCGCCCACTCACTCCGCCACTGCTGCCTACCTCTAGAGCCTCTAACCTTCCAGGCAGAACAGGGGATCACCATATGTTACCTAACTTACACTGTACCTCTGTAAGGTGAGTGACTCAGCCCGGCAACGAAGCTCAGGAGAATGCACGCTGATAGTGGAGGGATCTATACGGGACTTCGTTCTTTTTATGCATTTTTGTGAAAGACAAATGTAGTATAAGTAGGACTTGAACTCGGAGAATAATCATTATCAAACTCATCATCCTCTTATCATTCCCTCATCTCTCAATCACAACAGCAACAATGGCTCGCACTAGCCAAACTGCCAGAGGAGCCAGGCGCGCCAACAACCGTCGCGATAACAACACACGCAATCACAAAGAGAGCGATGCAGAGTACATGGCTCTCAAGAGAGAAGCAGAGCGACGTGAACGTATCCTTTCAGACCAACGCCGAACAGCATCAAAATGGCGACCCAAGATCCCCCAAGTTCGAAAGGTCAACTTTGAGAACTTCAAGAACAGATTTCAGGATATTGATGAGCCTGATTATGCTATTGACGTTCTCATGTCGGGTCCTGGCACCCAAGCTCAGATCCGCCGCGAGCATGGTCTCCGACGAAGAGAAGAGATGGCGCGATTGAGGATGAACTGGCTCAACTATTCTAGTCTCGGTGGTGTCATCGAGGGCCCCAAGAAGAAGGTTGATGTCTATGAGAAGGCCAGGCGAGAGAAGAAGGGCGATGCTGTTCCTGCATCCGATGCAGAGATTCAGCGCGTCCGCATCCAATCCCAACCCATCCTTGGCCACTTGACAGCTCTCATGAACGACACGGAGAAGCGATCTGCTCCCCGAACATTCATGCGACCTTTCAAGACGCTTGTCCACTTCCAACCCAAGATGAAAGAAATTCTCAGCACGCTTGAAGACAAGTGGGCTGACTTTGAGGACCTTGCAAGCGAGAGCTCCGAGGCCGTCGAGCTTGATGTCGCCGAGGTTGAGGCCGAGCCTGAGGTGATTGATGCCAAGACAGGCGAAGAGGGAGCGGACGGTGAAAACGACAAGGACGAAACAGAGTCTCTTCTATCTGTCGATTCGAATGAGGAGGAGGACTACGATAACCTCATGGACAGCCCTGAAGCGCTCCGTGACATGCGCTGCTATGTCGACTTTATCGACAATGAGATCCTTCCTATTTACAACCGTTTCGAAGGCTCCAGTGCCGATCGCGTCAAGTTTGACGACCTCTGGTCCCTATTCCGTGTTGGCGACCTCATCTACATGCCTGCTTCAGGTGAGACTGGCGGCCGATACCACGAGGTTTGGCGCGTGTACAAGACTCGCAGCCCCGAGCCCGAGACCTCATACCCTACCTCCGGCTGGGACTTCTTTGCCGATGAGCAGCAGATCGATGAGAACTCCAAGTTCAAAATTTCTGCTTACTATATCGATCATGACGGAAACAACTTCGGTGCTGTGCGCCGTAAGTTCGAAATCGAGTCTTTCGTCGGAGAGCGATCCATCGACTCTCTGGAAGTCTTCCCCATCCGCTACCGCCACGACCACAAGCAATTGCTTCAGACATTGAAGGACCAAGGAAAGCAATTTACCAACTTCCTAGACGATCGTCATCAGCAGTACAGTGCCTGGACACTGACAAGGAACCCCCCTTCCAACGGCACCGACCCTGATGATGAGATCCTCGACAACGAGAGCTACGAGAAGATGCGTCACCCCGAGTTCGTTGAGAGTGATGTCATCGTCGATCTCACAGAGGCGTATCAGAAGATGCCCGACTGGCGACCTCGATTCCATAGACTGACTGTCAACAAGTCCTCACGATGCGAGATCAAGGATGATGAGATGCCCATCCAGCACTGGTTCAACGGTGTACGACACAATCTTGCATACTCGCAATGCGAGATCATTCAGAATGCGGATGGCGTTGAGGCTCGTCAGCGGAGGGACAACCTCGCTGTCGACGCCTTCCTCCGCTACCGTACGAAGGGAAGTCGAACTTTCGAGACCAACCCCAAGGCTCTTGAGCTCCGTGAGGAGGATTTTGTCCTCCTCCCCAAGCGTATGTTCGCATATGCCCTTCGTGAGCGTCGCTTCTTGCCCATCGACCTCAACCTCCTCAAGCCTGTCCGACGTGAGCCCGGCGTGTTTGAGAACCTTCGTATCCAACGTGACTACAAAGACGTTGTTCGCGGTCTCGTCATGTCTCACTTCCAGAGGAAGGTTCTCGAGCGTAAGTATGCAGACGCTGCAGCTGAGGGTCCCAGCCAGGATCTGATCCAAGGAAAGGGCCGTGGTCTGGTTGTTCTTCTGCATGGTGTTCCTGGTGTTGGTAAGACTGCTACTGCAGAGGCTGTTGCCATGGAAAACCGCAAGCCTCTGTTTGTGATCACATGTGGTGATCTTGGTCTCACCCCACATGAGGTAGAGCATGCACTAAAGAACGTCTTCCGTCTGGCACATCTTTGGGATTGTGTTCTTCTGCTTGATGAGGCAGATGTGTTCCTCACCCAGCGATCCAAGCAGGACATGAAGCGTAATGCTCTTGTCTCAGTCTTCCTTCGAGTCCTTGAGTACTACAATGGTCTTCTCTTCCTGACAACCAACCGAGTTGGCACCATCGATGAGGCCTTCAAGTCTCGTATCCATCTCTCCCTCTACTACCCTCCCCTCGACAAAACCCAGACGCGCGACATCTTCCGCCTCAACATCGGCAAGCTCAAGCAAATCGAGGCCGAGCGTTCCCGTATGACCGGCGAACCCGCTCTGGTGATCAAGGAGAACGAGATCATCGACTTTGCATCTAAGCACTACGAGGAGCTCGCCAGATCAACTGGCTGCTGGAACGGACGACAGATCCGAAGCGCATTCCAGATCGCGTCCAGTCTTGCCATTCACAACCACGCAACACAGACTGAGCTTGCGCGATCGCGTGGTCAGAGCCCTCCTGCTGCTCCTGTGCTGGATAGGACATGGTTCGAGAAGGTGCAGATGTCGACACAGAGCTTCGATAGGCACATGAAGAAGGAAGCCGGTGGTTATGATAACGAGATGCCTCTTCGAAGCACATTCCAGGACACCAACTTTGACTAAGGATTGAAATGATTGTCTGCGACGCAATTCGGGAGTTTGGGGATATGGCTTAAGTTTTGGTTTTTCTTTTACGTATGATGGCTCGGTAGTTGATAGACAAGCAAGCATGACAACTTTAAATAAATGCTTTCCATGAGGCCATTACCAGTCAAATAGCAATATAAGCATGCATGAGTGAGCGTGTGGGATCAGACAACTTTATGCTCAAAGGAACTTCGGATACAACATCGGCAAAGCTAAACTTGCTACAGTACTCGCTCATCGGTTAAGCAAAGCCTCATCCTTCGGGGGATTTTTGTCTCGTTTACTCCAAATTACAGGGAAACCATGCACCATTTCTCATGCGTTTGGGTAATTAAATGCGATGATCTACAGGGATGCGGGGCATTTTTACTGAAAATAACATGATGAGATTCGTCCGTAGACGTCATAAGGTTAAGCTCTGTGTTAGCTGGTATGCGGGGAAGGAAACGCCCAGGGCATTACAAAAGGGACAGGTTGTCGCTCTTTTGATGGTCTGGAGGAACACGGTTGTGTAGCTTGCACATACAAGAATGTTCTGGTCAAAGATCGTTGTGCCCTTCGCGGGCCTCTGTTATCTCGTCTCTGCTCAGACAAAGTACGAGGTCCAGAAACCTCCACTTGATACAGACTGGACTTATAAGGTTGGCACTAATCCATGGCCGGAACATCCACGACCACTACTCAAGCGTGACGCATGGAAAAGCCTTAATGGGATCTGGACATGGAGAGGTAATGGTGAATTGAGTAATCCTCCTGAAGGGCCTCTGGATCGCGAGGTGCTAGTTCCAGCCTGTATCGAAAGCGCCTTGTCGGGACTGCAGATCCTTGACGAGAGGGAATTTTGGTACCAGCGATCGTTTGAAGTGTCGAATGATTGGGAGGGTCAGACAATCCTGCTTCATTTCGAGGCTGTGGATTACAACTCAACTATTTTTGTCAATGGTGAGGAGAAGATGAACCACATCGGCGGATACGACAGATTTACGATTGACGTGACCGACGATATCAAGTTTGGTGCGTCAAACAAGCTGTGAGTGATCTTCTCTTTCTTTAAGGAGGGTGTTCTAATACGTGACCAGACTCGTCTTCGTCAGTGATCTAACAGACGATCAGGTCATCCCCATCGGCAAGCAGACCCTGCGTCCGAGTCACATCTTTTATCGCTCGTGTTCCGGTATCTGGCAACAGGTCTGGCTTGAAGCCGTTCCTAAAGATGACTACATCACTGAGCTTGATATAGCAGCCGGCGCGGACGGAAAAGGTAGAGTCTACGCCTCTAAATAGCAACTGTTACTAACCTGACCTTAGTTGCGGTCACGGTGCACACGTCAAGCAAGTCGAGCAAAGCTGTTCAGATCATTATCGAAGGCACGGACGGCGCAAACGTCGCCTCTCACAACGGAAGCACAGATAAAGAGTTCAGCTTTGCCGCAAAGTCGCCCAAGCTGTGGTGGCCCGACTCCCCAACGCTGTACAACATTACCGTGACACTCGAGGGCGGGGACGAAGTGCACAGCTACACCGGCTTCCGTACTATCTCCAAGGGTAAGGTTGAGAACGTTACACGGCCGTTACTCAACGGCGAATTCGTGTTTCAGTTTGGTACTCTTGACCAGGGATTCTGGCCGGATGGGTTGTACACGCCGCCAAATCGAGAAGCGATGATTTCTGATCTGAAGATGTTGAAGAAGTTCGGTTTTAACATGGTCAGAAAGCATGTAAGTTATATTCTGGGTTGCTTCTTGACCAATATTCTTTTTGGATATCTTTTGTCACCTCATATTTTCAAGGGCTTCCACTGACTATCTCAGATCAAATATGAGCCTCATCTCTTCTATCAAGCTTGCGACGAGCTTGGCCTCCTCGTTATCCAAGACATGCCCAGTCTACCAGCCGACAGCAATAGGAAGCCCGATGATGCAGAGCAAGCCGAGTTCAAACGACAGTTCGAGATTCTGGTGAACCAGCACAAGAGCTATCCTTCGATTACAACCTGGGTAAGGCACGCATTACATCTAAAGGTTCTAGTAGCTTACTCATGCCAATAGGTCATTTATAATGAAGGATGGGGCCAAAGAGACGGATCGCCTGAGGAGGACTTAACACAACTCGTCCGCAAGCTCGATCAGTCGCGACTCATTAACTCTGTTAGCGGATGGGATGACCATGGATATGGCGACTTTCATGTGAGTAGGCCGCTTTATAAGATGTCAAAGGCTGACGATCCAGGACAACCACAACTATGCTGCACCTCAGTGCGGCACGCCTTTCTACTCCCGGCCGAAAACACCATATGACCCCGAACGCATTGGTATTGCAGGAGAGTACGGTGGCATAGGTCATAACGTCTCTATCGAGCAGTAAGTTTCTCCCTATTGTTCTACACTCACGCACCTCTAACTAATATACCAGCCTCTGGAACGTCAAGCAAGCAATCGACAGCATTCCAGAAACATACGAGATCAACAAGGACCTCGAATCGTACAATTATCGATCTGGTGTTTTGTTTCGTGACATTCGTGAGCAGACTCAGCGTTTTGCATGCAGTGGCGCTGTGTATACCCAGACGAGCGACGTAGAGGGTGAAGTCAACGGTTTGGTCACATATGATCGTCGCTTTGTCAGGCCAAACGTTGAGAAGTGGCAGAGTGAGATTGCCAGTGTATACAAGGCTGCTGCTTCGAGGGGAGGTAGGGAGTGGGACGCCGACGGGAAGGGAGACAATGGATCTTTACTAGACTTGTAGTTTAGATGTGACATGACTTAGTCTCAATCGTAAATCCGTTCGCCACTTATAGCATTGGCCATAAAGTGGATACTTGAGAACCTGTCAATAACGTTCAGCGGTCACGACACTCTAAGCTGTCGAGTCGACAGCTCTTGGGTTTTTTAAATGAATAGTTTGTCGTGATAGGCGTCATGCGGTTCAGGAGATAGCCCACCTAACCCTGATATTGACTAAAGTATAAGAGATAACAAAAGAACTTAGGACAGCTAGGCGATTGAGTTGAGACTTGAGGCAGATCCTGATTAGCTGGTGTGCTGGTCGTTTCGCAATCCGCCTGGTGATCCAGGATTTCTTTGCTTGTCGCCAAGGTATGTAGGTCATAAGGCCAGACAACAGGGTATCACGCTCGCCACTCAACTACGTACCTATGTCAGCGGCCTGCAATTTCAACGACCTTTAACGTTAACTTCTCCTCTCAACTGCCAAGACACCAGCGAACAAAGGGCGTCAAAATCCTACCGACTGAACCAACAGCCACTACGAAATGTCAGCGAAGATCTACTCTGAGAAGCCAAAGTCCACCAACCAAGAGAACCAATATCCCCGTCCCCGAAGTACGATCCCAATTCCTTCCGGTTTCCTGACTAACCAGCTACAGAAATGAACAAGGACGATGACTGGGAGATGATCGACTTAAAGGACAGCCAACCACCTGCGTACTCGGTGAAGACGTCGAAAGAAAACAGCGAGTTGGAAAAAGGCGTCGACGAGATCAAGAGGGATGAAAAGAACCCTGACGAACGTAGGAGGGACGCTATGAGGGCGAAATGGGCGGACATGCGACAACAGCGAGGTGGAACATATTCCCAACATAAGCACAGAGTTCCAAGCTATTCAGATTTCACTTAAGACCAAAGGGCCGAGAGTACACTGCGAATGATGTCAAAAGCCGTTTCGCAATTGGCTGTGTTGGATGGCAGGGCTTAACATAAAGTCAGGCGAGCTGTAACATCAACCTGGCATTGTATGCGCAGGTCAAGAAAGCCCGAGTGGAGGGCAATTTAAGAAAGAATCATAGCATAAAGAGTGCACAAGCTTTTGGCGATAACGTCTATTTGGCACTCATTCGATTGTTCCTAAACACCGGTATAAATACATGAATCCTACCATCCAACGCCAAACAATGATAGAACGTTAAACGTCGTGGGGAACGAATTTTGGATGAAGCTTATCCTTAAGCTTATCCTTAAGCGTGAATTCTGCGTATGGCCCAAATCGCCATCGCTTGTTGTGATCTTCCGCCCACCATCGGGCTACAGAAGCTCCTTCCTGAACCCAGTCTTCGATGGCGTGGATCTCATCATCCGACATATCGTGCCGTCTATGCAGCCTATACCCGATACTATCAATAAAGGATCCAAACTCAAAGCCTTGTATGGAGTTTTCCTCGAGGGGGTCATCAGTGAGGTTGGTGAACCGCCATTCGATGTTGTCGATCAGAGGAACAGCAAGGTGGCGTTCGGGGTAACGGGCGTCGCGAGCGGTTACCACAGCGCGACCAGGATTGACGATTGTGAATTGCCAATTACCCTGCCCGGTCGTTTCGTTCTGGTTTACCTGCGGGCGGATAAGGGACTGTCCTTCAAAGTTGCGCACCATGTCAGAAGCAACCTGTCGGCTACCGTTGTTTAGGGAGCCTGTCTCAAGAAGGATGTCGAGAATCGTAGGTACGATCTGTGACGCGTGTACGGCAGCATCGACATCAAAAGCCGGCAGCAATGGATGCGAGAGAACTAGAGGTACGTGATCAACACCGACGTTGGGGTTATAGTACGGAGAAACGACGTCGTTCTCAGGCAATGAAAGACCGTGATCCCCGACAAATACCACCAAGGTCTCGTTAGCGACGCCTTGCTCATCAAGCAAGTTCAGAATCTTGCGCAGCCACTTGTCATCGTAACCTTGAGTATTAATGTAGTGCGACAGCATGTCATGACCCTTAGCTACTGGGATGTACTCTTCCGTTTCGGGCATCTTGAAAGCGTGATGGCTCGTGCTGGTGATATGAGAGAGGAAAACCCGTTCGTTCTTCTCTTTGGCTGATACAAAGGCATCGCGAATGTAATCTTCAAGGGGATCCTCTTGGAAGGCGAAAGCGTTGAGGTTTGGCAAATCGACAGCACCGTGTGTCGCATTCTCCGAACGCAAGTATTCGCTGCTGATGACATTTTCATCCGGAAAGCCGATGTTACTCATCATCTCGTACTGATGGTCGTAAATCATTGTGGAGGCTTGAAAAAAGTAAGACTGCCAATTGAATCCACTGTACGGGTGCGAATCGTGACCTGTGGATGTGTTGGCGCGGTTCATAGCATTAAATATGTTTGCCAGGCACGGCTGGTATAAGTGGTGTTTGTAATCGATATTGAAGTCTGCCATCAATGGTGTAATACCACAAAGGGTACCTTCCAGAGCTTTGAGCGTATACGTCCCTGTTGTATGGGCGTTGGTAAAACGCACCCCGCCGCGCTTCACCTGGTCCGACTTGAGGTGGTCAAAACCATCATCGTAGTCGCCAGTGATGAAGTTCGCAGTCGGAGTCAGAGTTGCGAGTCGCCGCATGGCCGCCGGGGGAAGGCCATCCTTGCCAAAGCTTTCAACTAGGCGATTCCACACCACGCTCTGCTTCTTGAGAGGAAAAACATCATGCCGTGTACTCTCGAGGAAGAGGAGAAGGACGTGGCGGACAGGGACGTCTTGTAGCTTATCTTTGAGTTCGCTGAGGACGTCCTGATCAAGGTTCGAGATCTTCAAAGGATCGGCATCAGCATTGTAATGGTCCTTGCCGTCGTACCAATCCTCGAAACCAGCCAGCTTTGTATCCTTGGGGAGCCAATCGAGCTTTGGCGGCATACTGAGAGCTGTTTTATTATCCCATGAGCGGTGGATACCAGCATCTCGTATTTGGGGCAAATTTTGCAGCACGGGCGAAGAGACGGCGAGATCGACAAAGGGTATTAAACCAGCCGTCCAGGAGAGGAATATGAGCGATCGGTCTATTGGTCGTTCGTACGATGCGTAAATAAGCATGAGGATAAAACAGGCGATTATTGTGTAGATAATGACATTGACGACCACGTTGAAAGCAAATCGCGGTACAGAACGTCGTATTTGAGCATTGTAGTCGATGGTATCGTCGAGATCGTTGCTAAGATGTTTGACTTGGTCCTCGATGTCCATCTGCGGAACTTGTGAGTAATTGCTCTTGCGCAGGACGTATCGGCGGAAAATGTGCCATGTCTTAGCCAAAGGCCAATTGACAACATCAGCGAAGTAACCATGAACGCAATAGCAGATGTTTTGGAGCAGCCATGCAGAGGCAAAGGTCAAACAAAGGACCATAGCAAACGACAGACTTCCTGAGAGTATAAGAGCTCGCGACGAGGGGTCGGTAGGGAGGGAGACGTTCCGGAGATGGATTTCGGAACCGGCGGCGAAGTAGAAGGAGACGAAGATGATGCTGAAGGCGGCATTGTAGAGCATGAAGAGACCATTGCATAGGGTGACGAGGATGCATAGGGCGAACGGGAGACCGACGATCCAGTGTTCAAGAAGGAGTCTAATTAAGGTGAGGACGACGATGTCTTGGGCGACGAAGGAATAGCCCCATTGTCGTAATAAGATAGGGTGTACAGCTGCGTGATGGTCGTGAATGTGAATGATCTTGGCGCCCCAGACGGCCACAGCTGTGAAAGCGAAGAAGAATCGACGATTGGCGAAGCGTAGGACGATGGAGGAGAGGCAGCGCGCAACGGCCTTGGCGGGCGCGGGTATGATCATGATGGATTAAAGGATGCACCGTAGAAGGGAGAACGAAGCCAAAAAGAAACGAGCCAGGACGAAACCGGCGGGAGCAACAGCGCGGCGACAGGGCCGTTCGCGGTTTCCTTAGGCGCAAGGCCACGCGAGAAAATTACCCAGATGGAGATCGCAAACCGGTGCGAAACATGGCAGTCCAAATAGGGGTTTTTTCGCTTTGCGCAAGACAAGCTTTGGCATAAGCAATATGCCAAGATTTTGCAAGGTACAGAGTAGGTAGAAAAAAAGAAAAAGGATGGGGTTCTACCACGGTTCCATGGAATGTCAGAAACGACAGGGCTAACGTAAGCTATATGTATTCCTACAGGACTATAGTTTTAATGGAAAAGAGGCGCTGCTGCCTTGTTTCGCGTTATTTCCATCGCTTGTGCGGCATGGAAGATCATCTTACTGTTGCTGGGAGAATTGGGTTAACTGCTGGCGGGGTATGGCAGATTGAAGGAAGCCTCGCGTGCCTCGTTTCCAGTCTCTGACTTTCTCAGGGGTCTAGATCCGCTATGACGGCCAGTGGAAAGAAGATGATTGGGGGTTCAAGGGTAGGTCGGCCTTTTTTCCCAGGGGCTTAGCGGCGCTAAAAGGGGGCGCAGAGTCAAGAGACAGTACGTACCAGAACCTAGAATGTGCCCAGCTTGAGTTGGCATCGCTGGTCACATTTTGTTTCTCTGCTAACTCAGCCTTATTCTCTTACCAACACTACAAATCTTGGCTTTAATTCGTAGGGCAGGGTGTCTTCGATAGCTGTCTCTCCTACTCTACTGTATAGTACATCTACAACAAGGTTGCTGTTTCGTAGCTTGGGGAAAACGACGATCAACTCCACTGCAGCATCGCACAGCACACCGATTTCGTCACGCGCACAGTATCTTTTTTTTTTTTGAGGTGCTGCCGGGAAACGATTCGATTTCGGCAACAACTTCAATGGGAATACTGCTGACGATTCACACCTTTTGCTTTTCCATAAATTACACGTATGCACCGCTCTGGCGGCCCCAATTTCCAAACTATCACATTTCTGAGTGGCTTTTACTCCGCCCCCAATTCGAGAATGGTCTGCCAATTGAAACAGGAATTGTGCAAGTACTTGTGGGTCGGGCTGAACCTCTTGATGGCTGTTAGGGGATACTTCTTGCCAGCAATGAAGTCGCGCAGTAGCAACGTACACCATATCGTCAGCCAACTCAATTTACAAAACTGCATTTCCACCTCATGTTTTTATCTCTGCCCAATGCCAATGACCATGCAACACGCGCACTTCATTTCTGAAAAAGATATTAAAGACGTCGGTGGAAAGTTGACGATACAAATTATTGTCATGAGCAACTCAATTGAAGGAGCAATGGCTCCGCTTGCGCAGCGCTGACGGGTCATTCTGTTCCACCCAACGACCAAAGATCCAGTTACTTTCGACCACAGTTCATGTTGCTACAGCGAATTCAGCCTCAGTTACGCCAAAACAATGTCGACATCATCAGGAAAAGGGGAGGTGGTCCATTGACGTCTTAACCCCAAAGGTGCATGAGCTCTTGTGCTATCCGTTAATGATATAGGGTAGGTTGTCGGGAATGCCACGACAGGAGGATAAGACACAGCTAGTTAGCTTCGTGACCAAACTCGTGAATCAGCTTCTTCAAGCATCAGTTTTCGCTCACAAACCTTAACAACCAACAATCAACATGCCTCGTCACCATTATCGTCGACTTGGTGAGCCCTCAGATCATCACTTGCTTCCAGCCGCCAGCATACCTACCAAGTAGATCTTCAGTCTCCTGCTACTGTAAACCCCAGGAGCGAACCCCGCAAATATGGAATGACCCACATCCATGCTGGTGACAGGTTAGGAGGCTTACTTTCTATTTCCCCGAAGTTAAGATCTTGTCGCCATCCATTAGCAAACACCATGGATACAAAAATCGGGCTTCTGTCAGCTAAGCCCAAGATTCCTCGAACAAGTACAAGTAAAGTCAGAACAGGCTGCATCACTTGCAAAAAGCGGCATGTCAAATGCGACGAAGCAAAACCCCACTGCAGCAACTGTCTCAGAAACAGGCGGCTTTGCGAAGGGTACATTACGCCCTCTAAAAAACGGACTACATCGCCTATTCAAATCCGATGGGACTCGAAACAAGTCATACCCGCAGCGCCCTTGAAGGCGCAGCTACATCTCGTTAATGATGCGCTGGACTTTAAAGTTGTTAATAGTGTGATATACTTTGACGAGTTTGTGGGAGTTGTGCAGAGTCCGTGGATTACTGCTGGCTTCAACAATGATCTCTGGGCAATCACCTTACCACAGGTTGCCCGCACAAACGAAGTTGTACGGCATGCTGCCATTGCCATCGGAGCCTTAAGCAGGTGGCTTAGCAAGTCCAGCCATGTGTCATTGGGCTCATCGCAAATTGCTGAGAGTGAGGTTGCGAAGAAGGATCCGGACTACCGCAACGCCGTGGCGCATTATTGCTATGCTCTCAAATTACAGAGTCAACAGCCTTCTATGCAAGACGCAGTTTTTCTATCGATCTTGTTCCTTTGTTTCGAGACACTGCGGGGCAACAGGAAGGCCGCCTTGGATCACATCAACCACGGCCTGGCAATGCTTCTTGCCCTCGTGACAGACACAGACTCACGGTCTATGACATCCTTGGCTCCGAATCCAAAGCCTCTCGTTGCAGCGATCGCTGACATATTCACTCAAATGCTACCTCAAACTCGATTGATTCTACAAGGAAGCGTTGGCCGCAGTCCAGCAGTACCCAATTTCGCAAAAGGCCTCCGAGCGAAACGAGAGACAGTTGATACCTTCATGAGACGGATCAATAGCTTGCCTCGGTACTATTCTCCCACTGATACGCTGCCTCCCGTCCTCGATAGTCTAGACGACTTTGAAAGATATTGGGTGACAGGCAGAAACGCCAAGTTTGCCGTGGGCCCTTTGCTGATGGAAGCTGTGTACAAATCTGGTGCTCTGGATTCTGCTGATCCGGACGTCATATCTAAATTATGGGAGCAGATTATAGCCGATCCCCGTATCCAAGAGATCTGCAACGCTTCCACGAAGCACCTAGAGGCACTCGAAGCCGCCTTTATGCCACTATTCAACCGCGCCATCATGTCGGATCCTGGATCAACAGAATACGTAAGGGCTATTCATCTACGCCTACACTATTTGGGTACTTGTACCTTTGAGGATCTCACCCATTTCCACGATCATGCACCAATACATGCTAAAACGCCGCTCTTTCGCGAGTATCTTTCACTCGCAGAAATCAGTCTGCGCACAGCCAAGCGGGATTTAAAGAGCCCAGCGCAACAGCTTTCTCTGCAATGTAGTTTGGCCTTACATCTGTTCCTCATATCGTTATTCTGCCGCGATGCTCTACTTCGAGACGAAGCTACGCGGATGTTGAAAGACTACCCTGGCCAAGACGGAATTTGGAACGCGCGCTCGCTATATGTATTAGCTCTCAAGAACAGAAGCGTGGAGCGTATCAATGCATCAGAGGGTACACTCCTGGAACAATGGCGTCGCCTTTTACGCAGAGAGTATCTGTTCGAAGAAGGAGGTCAACGCATCGTGTTCTGCTTCCTGGATAGAGACTCAGTGACTGGGGAGTGGGGGCTAGTTGAACAAATTGCTGAAGTGAAGGGTGATCTCGACGCGGTGCAATGGCACAGCAGGCCACTTTCGGCAGCAGGGAAGCCTTTGTTGGGGGATATGATGGCGCTTTGGCCAGAGTTGGTGCAGTGAAGGATTCGACGGGACTCCCTACACCACTTAGCCAACACGGTGCCGCTGGAATCCGTATACTGATACTGCCAAGATAGCAGATAGGAAAATGAAGGAGAATGTCATTGTCAGTGGATTCTGTTCTGACAAGGATGTTGGAATGAAATGGGGTTCCACTCTGAAAGATGCGAGAAAGGTGGAGCTCGTAAACAGCCAAAAACGGTAATCGCTTTTACGAGCCGTGCGCAAGACAAGACAAGACAAGACAAGACACCATTAACAGGACAAGCCCAAGATGTGATATTACAAAAAGGCATCGGAACTGTAAGCCTCGAGCTTCATTTCCTTCTTACAATCCACTTCATCAATTTGAGCTACCCTTACGCCTTTCTGTGCCGCATTTTCTTGGGTTTTATTGCTCCTTCTTCACAGCTCCTTGGCCTGGCCTCACAGCGGAGCTATTCCCAGCTGGCTCTCAAGCTCACCTTTCGCCACAGTAATACTCCTTTCCATTTTGCTTTTCAACACACAGCTAACATGGCATCTCTGATATAGGTCAGAACTTCCTCCCTCTGCCATCCATATGGCTGCCGATATGAACTCTCGAAATGATACGGAAAAGGACGAAGAGAAGCCCTCCTCCGTGGCAAAAGTCCACCAACGACCTCAACGAACCCCAAAAGTCTCCGACTACCTTCGAGTGTTCAGCTATGCCACAAAATGGGATTTCTTCATCTACGCCATCGCCTCAGTGGCCTCTATCGGCGCCGGTATAACCATGCCTCTGATGAACATCATCCTCGGTCAACTCACCAATCAGTTCACCGAGTTCTTTCGCCCTGGCACTGAGATCTCTGCTGATGGCTTTCGAGATATCCTGAACAGACAAGTCATTTACATCGTTGCGCTCTTCTTTGGGCGTTGGGTTCTCAACACCATCAACAAATATTGCTTTCGCATGATTGGTATCCGTCTTTCATCAGCTATTCGACTTCACTACCTCCAGTCCCTTTTTGCCCAGCCCATCCATGTTATCGACACGATACCTAGTGGTGCACCTGCAACTGCAATTACCTCAACGTCCAATACTCTCCAGGTTGGTATTTCAGAACGCTTAGGTACTTTCTTAGAGTTCAATGGTACCATCTGGGCGTCCCTTATTGTTGCTTTCGTATGGAGCTGGGACATTACTTTGGTCACGGCATCCTTAATTCTGTACATGGCCACTGTTTTATCAATCACAATGCCCATCTTCGTCAAAGGTCAGACTGCGACTGGTATCGCTGACGCCCAAGGTACGGCTATTGCAAGCGAGGCGCTTCAAGGCATCCGTCTTGTCACAGCTTGCGGCGCCCAGTCTCGTGTTATATCGCATTATCAAGAATGGGTCCGCAAAGCAATGGCAGAAGGCCAGAAGATGGCACCCTTTACTGGTTTACACCTCGCTATGATAGTAAGTTCAGCAACAATGTCTCCGGCAATGCCAGTCATACTGATAAGCAGTAGTTCTTCGGTGTTTTCGGCGCATTTGGCCTTACCTTCTGGTATGGTACCAAGAGATACATCGACGGCGCGATTGATAACCCCGGAGTCATCCTCGTTGTCCTTATGTCAGTCATGATGATCCTCATGTCGCTGGAACGCATCACAACACCTCTTATGGCTGTTGGCAAAGCCATGGTGGCTGCATGCGAGTTCTTTACTATCATTGATGCTCCGCGGCCTAGTTCTGGCTCCCTCAAGCCAGACATAACCTCTTGCGACATTGTGTTCAATAACGTGACTTTCGAGTACCCAAGTCGTCCCGGTGTCCGTGTTCTTGATGCCTTAAACCTTGGCATTCGCTCTGGACAAAACACTGCCATTGTTGGACCGTCAGGATCTGGCAAAAGCACTATTGTTGGACTGCTTGAACGTTGGTATTCTCTGAAGGAACATCATATTCTTCCTCAGATCAGCCAAGCGAAGCCAAAACAGAAGATCGATGAGGGTAGCGATTCTCATTCCGTTGAGGGGGTGCAAGATAATGGTACCCCTACGCTGGCGGGCGAGGTCACCATCGCTGGCCACAACATCGAAGACGTTGATCTCCATTGGTGGCGATCGCAGATTGGCCTCGTGCAGCAGGATCCTTTCCTATTCAACGACACTATCTTCAACAACGTCGCTCACGGTCTCATTGGATCTGAATGGCAGAACGAGTCTGAATCGAAGAAGAGGGCGCTTGTGATTGAGGCCTGCAAGGAAGCGTATGCTGATGAATTCATCGACCGGCTCCCTGATTCTTATGAGACTCGCGTAGGTGATGGTGGCGCGAAGCTCTCCGGTGGCCAGAAGCAACGCCTCGCAATAGCCAGAAGCATCATCAAGCGACCACGTATCATCATACTTGATGAAGCTACCAGCTCCATCGATGCCAAGAGCGAGAAGATCGTACAAGCTGCTCTCGACAGGGTGACTCAAGGCCGCACAACGATCACCATTGCTCATCGCCTCTCCACAATCAAGAAGGCAGACAGTATTATCGTTTTGCAGAACGGAAAGGCCGTGGAACAGGGCACGCACTCAGACCTCATTAATGAAGCTGGAGTATATTCCGCTTTAATTCGAGCTCAGGCTCTTCGGGCTGTTGATCAGACAGAAGTCAGCACTGGCTTGGCCGATGCTGAGCTAATTGAACGGAGCTCGAAGTCTGACGTTGAGAAGAGGGCCACTTCCATATCTTGCGAAGGTGAAGGTATGGCCCCCAAAGAGACTCGGGGTCTTTTCAAGAGCTTCGGTCGCCTCCTCTACGAACAGCGTGCGAAATGGCCAAGCTATCTGGGTATCGTCCTGTCCTCCATGGCCGTCGCTGCCGCAACTCCTATCCAAGCTTTCCTTTTTGCCAAGTCTATTGGAGTCTTCATATTCCAGAACGACGAGGTCAAGAGTAAGAGTGAGTTTTGGGGGTTCATGTGGTTTTCTCTCGCCGGCGGTGTCGCGCTATCGTATTTTTGTGAGGGCTGGATCGCTCTTCACACTCAGTATTACATCAGTGCCGTTTACAAATCACAGTATCTGAAGGATATGCTGTACCAGAAAATGCATTTCTTTGATCAAGAAGAGAATTCTCATGGTACACTAAGTTCTCGAGTTTCTGGTGATGCAAAGCAACTGGAAGAGCTTCTCGGCGTTAACCTCGCGCTCGCGATTTCTGCCATGTTCAATGTCATTGGCTGTATGGCCATTTCCCTTGCTTTTGGCTGGAAGCTCGGCCTGATCTGCATGTCTGTTGCCCTGCCGGTTATGTTAGCTGCGGGTTGTTGGAAGTTCAAGCATGAAGTTCACTTCGAAAAGATGAACTCGGCTGTGTTCATGGAGAGCTCCAAGTTTGCGACGGAGGCTATTGAGGCTATCAGGACAGTTTCCTCGCTTACCATGGAGGAGCTGATTGACAGTCGGTACCATGAACTCCTCGATAGCCATGTCAAAGCGGCGAATCGCAAAGCCCAGTGGACTTCAGCAATCTTCGGCTTTGCAGACAGTGTTAGCCTTGGTGTCCAAGCGTTGCTTTTCTGGTACGGCGGCACCCTTCTGGCCAACGGTGAGTACACCATGGAAGCATTTTTTGTATGCTTCATGGCCGTCATGCAGGGTGCTGAGGCTGGTAGTATGGGGTTTGCCTTGGCGCCGAGCGCTGTGCAAGTTACTGCTTCTGCGAACCGGATTCTGGATGTGCAAAGCTCCACCGATCCTGATTACTTGAACACTGGCGGACATAAACACATTGTCCCGGACGTAGAAGGAGGGATCAAGATTGATTTGAAAGACGTCTCGTTCAAGTATCCTACTAGAGATATCATGGTATTTGACCACTTGAACCTTACAATCGAGAAAGGCCAATATGCTGCCTTTGTCGGAGCTTCTGGCTGTGGCAAAACTACGATCATCTCGCTTCTCGAGCGCTTCTATGATCTTCAACCTGGAAACGGAGCAATCCTGTGCAATGGCCAAGATATCAAGGATACGAATGCCTTCAGATATCGAGAGAACATCTCGCTTGTGTCTCAAGAACCTGCTATGTTCCGTGGCTCAATTCGTGACAACATCCTCTTTGGAGTTTCGAATCCCGAAAGTATTTCTGACGAGAGAATGCATCAAGTCTGCCGCGACGCATTTATCCACGATTTCATTGTTTCCCTTCCAGAAGGCTACCATACCGACGTCGGTAACAAAGGCGTGTCTATGTCCGGCGGCCAAAAGCAACGAATTGCCATCGCACGCGCCCTGATTCGTAACCCCAAGCTTCTCCTCCTTGATGAAGCGACATCAGCCCTGGATTCGGAAGCTGAGAAGGTAGTCGCAGCTGCAATTGACCAAGCTTGTAGTGGCAGAACTGTCATCTCTGTGGCTCACCGTCTATCAACCATCCAGAACGCCGATGTGATTTTCGTTTTTGACGATGGCAGAGTGATCGAGAAGGGAACGCACGCTGAACTTCTTCATAAACAAGGCATCTATTGGGACATGGTAAGTTTCTCAACGCAACAACCGTAATCTTGTGGATATATGCTGAATTTACTTAGTGCCAGAGTCAAGCTTTGGATCAGTGACTGCGATTTGCCATTCTCGCTCTTCTTTGCCGTCGCATAGCAGGGCTTAAAACCTCTATTGAGATCTTATTCAGAGACTCGATCGTGTCTCATCTTATCTTTTCTTTCTCCCCTTCTTTCTTTCGAGTATGAGACTGCCTCGGCTATCTCCACTCTACCTGCAAGACAGCCTGTTTGCTTCTTCTTAATTTAGTATAGACAATGGCAGCACATAGAGTGCAGGGTACGTGGAGCCAAATCGGTAATTCTTGCTATTTCAAGATATCTGTCTTGTAAAGGAATGAAGGACGACACAAGTTCAACACTGCATGAAAGTCTACAAAAACACATAAAGCAGTGGTATATGTTGCACCAAATGATCAAATAGTATAAACAAATGAATAGCACCAACTTCCGTTCACTTATTGCTTTACCGTCTTCGACTTGCGGCTTAGCTTCCATGTAGACAGCCTGTTCGTCCATCGGGAGCCAGACGAGTCAGATTTGCTCCTTGCTGCCATTTGCGGAACTTCCAGGTGGCCATCTTTCGAGTCATCATCACCCGGGGCATTGCCCTCAAGCTCTGGTGGTTGCACATGAAGCTCGACAACCTTGTTGGCCAACGATGGACCTGTCACTGCGGGCCCAGAACTTATCGGTCGAGGATTGTCCTTCGAGTGAATCTCGGTTGAGTCAAGTTCCATAATTGGTCTCTCGCCAGATTTTGACACTCCCGACATGTCGACTGCTTCACCAGGCAGTTCTGAGATGACAGGGCCTGCGTCCAGTTCGATAGGGCCATTTAGCTCCGTGTCAACCCCAGAACTAGAGGGGCTCTTCAAAGACGAATAGTCAGGAGGGTTGCCGAATCTATTGCGGTAGACGATTTCGTCGACGGACGATCGTAACTTGTTAAACTTGAAACCTACGTTGACCTTCTTCAGTGGGATAAGTTGGTCGATCTCATCATGGACTTGCTGCTGCAGACGTTTTTCCTTGCCGTTGAATGTCGTGATCGTTTCTTTCGCGTAGTATTTGGCCGCGTCTTCAATCTGCTTGATAGAAACATACTTTCCGTCGTATCGAAATGAACGCTCAAGAATGAGAATCATGTCGCAAGAGCATTTGAGCAACATTCTCGCTGTGGGCGGAAGAGCAAAGAGACACCCAGCCGCGCCGATAATAACCCCAATACCCATCGTGGGCACCGCAGCTCCCACCGCGACAGCACTTACAAGAGCGAACTGCGACATGGAAACCTTGAGGAAGTCCTTGAAGTTGCTCAGAACAATGTCTGTCATGATCTTCTCAATCTCCGCAGGTGCAGCTTTGGGGAAGCCGAAGCACTGAAGCACGTGTTCACAGATGAGGCGCGATACAGTCGGTGTTCCAATCATGCCTGAGCATGGGAGGGGAACGGCAGCGGTGCGGATGGCGTGCGTGCCTAGTCTCATACACTCTGTTATCGCTGAGTTGATCTTCTGTTCAACATCAACGACTTGAGCGGCAACACAGAAGAGACGTACGCGTTCGTCGACGATGAGGTCGAGAGTTTGGGAGAGGAGTTCTCTTACTCCGGCATCGTCGTCTAATGATTATCAATACCTGTACTACGTTCTGGGTTCAAGTTTCACTTACTCTTTGACAGACAGCAGAATCCATCAGCTTTGTAATGTTCGATCTGTGAAAGTTGATTCCGCAGTTCAGCGAATTGCTCTTCAGCCTTGGCATTGGCCATTGCCTCAGCGAGCTTTCTGGCTTCCTTGTAGTCATCCATTTTCTCCATAAGCTGGTCTAGATAATCGCCTTTATGCTGCGCTGTGAGCTTGTCTTTCTTTGTACCAACGACGAAAACAGGAACTTGATGTGAGTATTGGGCGATGGTGGCGAATGTTCGTTTGTCCGCTTCTTCAATTCGTGCGACATCAGAATCAACACAGAACCTAGAAATCGTCAACCCGTGCATCTAGCTCAATTCTTTCAACTTACCAGATGACATGGAGAGCTTCTGCAGGATCTTCTTGAAACGCTCTATGTCTAAGGAACTTTGCGATCAAGTCCAATTCCGTGTCACTACCAGCCTGCCAACCTCTCGAGTCGTGAATCAAAAGTCCCGGGTGTTTCGGAGACTCGAAGGCCACATTAATGTCATGAAGACCTTGATCGTAAGAGAGAGACTCATCAGTCATTTCGACACCGAAGACCTTGTTGATCAAAGTCGACTTTCCGACACCTGTTTTGCCACAGACCAAAATTCTAAAAGCCTTGACTCCGCTTGCCTCGAGTTGCATGTCTCGTAGCCAAGGAGCAAGGTCCTCTTCGGCGATGAGATGCGTGTCTTGAAAGTCGGAAATTGGCTTCTTGATGAGTTTAAAGTTGTTGAGGTCCCCATGTCGGGGATGTCTATCTAGAATGCAAAACAATGAAGGGTGAATCATGTTTCCGTATGGTCCTGAAACTCATTAGCGATATTCATGGGGCCAAATAGGAATCATCTTTACCGATATCGCACCATCCCTTCAAAGTGCCATCAGCCTCAAATATCTTTCTGCTTGCGGATCGCTTAAAACAATCTGTGTCAAGTTTGATGGAGTGAATATCTATTCCCGTCGTTGACTTCTTGCCGTGGGCGCTCTGCAGATCAAACATGCTGGTTCGAAGTCCGTTTGTGTATTGTAGACGCCACTCAATGTCTTCTGACCCATCCAGTGACGGTAAGGACCCGGCAAATTGAGGGAATATCAACGACATTGCGTTGTCGTTTGTCTTTGAATCTGCCATGTTATTCAGATAAAGGCCCGAGTAGATACTTTCCAGAACCATCCATTGCAACGGATACAAGGATAGCCCATCATGAGCTGTGCCTCCGATCATGTCTTGGTGAGTACCAATAAACCAGGCTTGAATAAGGGATCGGTGTGTCATATCCGCATCTTCAGGAATGTTAAATATTTCTGGGACTTTGCTCGATTTGTTCTCGTTAATTGCTAGTGCATGACGCACAGTTTCAATAGACGGGTTGAATGAGATATCGTAAGAGGTTTTGGAACTGTGAACTGTAGTATCAAACAGACCAACGAACGGTATTCTCGGCGCTCCACGAGAATTGCTCTTGATCTTGTGGAGTAGTTGAGGTCCTCGATTGAAATCGTCATCGACCTGTGCTTTGACAAGGGCAATAGTCGTATCGTACAAATCGTCGAAGACATGAGACTCTGGCAGACCTAGCCAATGCACGATACCGGCGACAGCGCGGGCGACAAAAGCCCCATGGCCTGATCCGTAAAGCCATAGTTCATCATCAGGGCGTTCTAACGTGAGAGAAATGTCTTTCACGATGTTTTTGATTAGAGCAGCCGACTCATCAGTTGAGGACTTTGACCTGAACCGATCGCTCAATTTTGTGACGCTACTTGTAGCGACGTAGTACTTTGGAATCTGAGCGATAGAATACCCATTCGACTCAATCAGGCCATCTCGGGTTAGCTGCTTGATCCTTGTGATAGTGGAAGGATTCGTCTCCTCTGCAGGAGATCCATTAGCAATTAGTCTCGTATCTTGCCGGCGCCAAGTACGTACTCTTGGATTCACGCGACTCGCATCCGTCGACCAGGACAACAAGTCGCTTCAGAGGTCTCTTTTCCGACATTTTAGACAAATAAGCGAAAAACAAAGAAGAGAAAGCGCGTATTCAATGTATCCAAGATAAACGCCAAAAAGGTTAATCTTTAATCCAGGGCAGCCGATGCTTTAAACAGGCCGTCAGCACTCGGGAATGAGCGGGGAAAAGCTGACATGGTGGACAGCGCTGCATCAAACTGTTTCAAGCTGTAAGCACGAAAGCCCCAAGAGGTATAAGATAATCCCCAGGCGTAAGCAAGGCTGCGTGCTAGCCTCGAAGGATTCGCTTCTGGTGGAGTTTTGGCGGCCTGCAGAACCAGGTAATTGGGTCTGACACCCGGAAGACACAGTCCGTCGGGGCTCGATTAAGCCTCTGTTGGTTGTCCGTGGTTGATTACTGCCGCCGAGTAGGGCTGAGTAGTTGCTGAGCTTGATTGATGATGCCATTTTGCAGTGAGGATTCTCAGGTTGGTGTTGCAACAGGGGTCATTTGTGGTTTTAATTTCACACAAAAGACGCCACATACGTTTGTTGTTTTGTCTGTGACCAGGCAGGGCAGCAGAGTCCCCTGCTTAGAAATGCGTTGTTTCTTTTGCAAGCCCTTAGTTTAGACGAATGATATTCGCGCGAGGTCAGCGAAACGATAAACAAAAAACTTCACCGAGGTTACACAGCTGCTAGATTGAACTCGGCGGTTATTCGCATTCCTAGCCTACAGATAAAACATATTAAAAATTAGCATTAGTCTTGATACAGTAATTACGCAGTTCAGTATGCTACCTATAGCTCCAGCCTGGGTATACTTAAAGAGCCATGAAAGAACTTCCTATTGGGCGTTATTACAAAACTCAAACAGGATACGTTTGTTGGATTGGATATATTTCCCTTTGGCTATATTCGCCGATCTAGCTTCAATACATCGCCCCCCCGACTATTTATATAAAAAACCGTACCTCCCTTGCTCGAGACCTGGCTCATCCCACTGCCGCATTCTTCCCAGCTCAAAGCCATAGGAGTCCGCAATGGCCAAGTCCATAATTTCTTTGATGTGAAGAAGATCCTGTGCGGTGGTCTGCAAGCACCACCAAGCTATTTGCAGAGGATATATAAGGAGAAGCGCCAAGTTCGCTGAGTCTTCCCCTCTTAGAGCACAGCCCGAAAAGCGACAGATTTCCGATGCCAAGTACTTTGTTCTATACATGGGGTCACTATTGATCGGTGAAGGACTGCCGTATTCGGGGAATATGTTGACGTGTACAGAGTCACAGACTTGACTGAACGATAGTAGTATTGCGTAGCAAATGGACAGCGAGACACAGTCCATTGAATCGTCGGGTAGATGACCCTGATTCCGTGGTGGGTATGTTGGGTCAAGACTGCATATCCATGGTATGTCTCGGATCCAGCCGTGCATGCGGTCCATGACGGACTGTACTTGTTGACGTAGCGTTGCTAATATATGGGGTCCGGTGGTGTTGGACTGGTGTAGTTTCAACGCTTCCTCAATAAGTCTGGGTATATGTGCGAATATGTCGAGGAGAAGGTCGAATCTTTCCGGCATCTCGCCTGGTGGCAGACAGTTGGTGCTGGCCCACTGTGGCTGTTCGAGAAAGCATCGTTTTCTTTGATGTCCAGCCGATAAGATCTGTATAACTTAGCCAAATGCTTGAAAGGATTCGATTCAATCTACGTACAATATAGTATCTTGCGACACGCCAGATCTGCCTCTCTTCTTGAGATTTTAGAAGCCTTGGGCCTCGGGATTGCACCTGGGATACCCGTTAGCGGAATCCGCAATGCTGTATAACAATACTTACCAGCCTCCCCAGGCCATCGTAATGTAGAAGCCAGGCGTTAGGCTGTGAGAATACTACATTTTCATACACGCAAAGGCACATGACGCCCATTATCGTACCAAAATCCGTACTGGCGCTGCTGATCTCTGACTGCAGCTGCGTAAGGGCGTAAGAGTAGAGTCGTAGTCCCTGATTACAAGCTTGCTTATCCTGGTGTATCCTGCCAAAGTATGTCGCTGACAAGGCCTGTATGCACGACTGATGAAGTGGCGATTTGCTCTCTGTTAGAAGCGCTGGGAGAACGCCTGCCGCAAATGAGGGATCATATCGGAATGACGTTGGCGAGAGCTTTGATAATGTATACGGTATGAAAAGCGTTTCTTTCGGTGGTAAGATGGTATGAATTTGCGGTCTGAGTAATTGTGGTTTGATACCCTTTGGGCATTTTGCGGGTAGGCTATTGCATTGTGCTGGTTTAGGCCGGGAAACTACAACGTTGGTAAAACGCGTCCCTTCATCAACAAATTTGAGTTGACTGTGATATCCTGAGCAAGTAAGACCTGCATTTGTGCAGCGTTGGCAATGGGGCTGTTGTTCATCTGTTGATCGTGTCAGATATCGCATGATCGACTGAGTCAGTCAATTAACGCACCACACTTAACCTTGCGCTCTACGCAAGTCCCGCACCGCTTGATTCGTCTTCCGTGCCGGGCCATGTGAAGTGGAGAACATAGAATGCAAGGCAATGTTACAGAAGGGCTGAAAAGATGGGGTGGCTGCTAGATAGATCTCAAGCAAGGGATATTTAAAGGCCTGGGCTGCAGAGAATCGATGCAGTTGTTGTACGGGGACAGAGTCGTGAAATACCCCGTAATGGCACACGAGGTACGAATGCTGTGCTGACACAAGGTCAGTACGAATTCAGTTAGTTTGTTTTTGGGCTGGCTGGCCGTCGACAGGGTTTGGCTTTCTCGGTCAACCCAAACACGAACGAATTGAATGGAATTGCGAGGGGGGCGTTCTAGAACAACGGGAAACGGCTTTTGAAGTGAGTGTACCGTCTGACGGGAGACACTGTGGTGTGAACCCCAGGCTCGAATAGATGGACTGACATTGGCATATCTACACTACAGTACAGTACCTAGTTAGTTGTTAGATCAATGGTACAGGACCGTAATTGCCGATCATTGTTACAGGCGTGTATCATCTCTCTCGGCCGGACTTCAGTCCACTTATTGACTTGGGGTAAACAATTAAGCGGCCTGCCTTATCGAATTAACCCAATCATATCAGTTAACCACTAAAAAGTTCCTTAAAAGTTCCTTGTTGAACCTGGAGCCCAAGCCCTACAGGGTCAGGGTTATGGTCATGGTCGGCTCCCTGTGTCCGAGCATGATCGGAGATGCATTGTAGATCATTCAATGACATATCGAATTATCTGGAGCCGCGGGAAACAAGAAAAAATGGGAAAATAACGGCACGTCTCATTAGTTAGTCTTAGTTTTCCCTGTCAGAACCTTTATGACCAAAGAATGTAAAGACCCGAATCCTTCGGCCTTGCCACTGAAAGCCCGCCAATTCACGTCACCGAATTAAATAATGGCTACTTGCCAGATCAGTGGAACAGTCACTGACTGGCCTCGTACACAAAAACTCAAAATCAGGCCAGGATGGCGCTTTGAATTGCCCCTTGTTACCCTAGCGCTGCCGGACTATACCACAGTTTAGCTGGTGGCAGTTGACAGGAGGTGTCTTGGCCAAAGTCCATGGAACCGGACAGCTCATAACCTTCTATCAAGACAATTCCCGGACGCGTCTCCTGGCACGTTGACAGGTTGACAGACTGACACTGGCATTTCACGTGAAAGCGTTACGATTTCCCCGACTCTAGACACACGCCTTATCCTAAGATAGAGCAATCGCGGGGTACAAGCTAAACGAGGGATGGTGGTGAGAATCTGATGGGCGCTCATTTTCCAAGCCATCGACGTAATAGGCGTCTTCTAGACCTATCTACACGTTGATTTGGATTTTTCTTAGTTTGGTAGAGCATTCTTATATAGGGGCGATTGTCTCTTGAGGTTTTCGTAGAAAGCATCGACACAGTTTAATCTGATATTAGATATTACATAAAGTGAACCCCCAAAATCGCTCCCACAAGACATTTCCGACCTTACTACTCGAGCCTAGTTGCTAGATCGCCCACGATGTATTTAACGGCTTCGCATATGTACATCCTTTTCGGCATAGTATTCGTATTTGACGGCATTTCGGCCCAGATTACCGCTTTCATGGGGAATGATGGGGGTAGTTTCAACTGTCCGGGTGTCCTCCGTAATGGCAACGACAACGACAACAAAGCGTACTGCTGCGTCGGTGGAGAACTCGACCTAAGCACCTGCGAAGGATGGCCCATCTGCACGGGCAGTTCGTGGAGCCCGAAACCCATTACCTGTGCCGCTTCAGTCCCTGTCACCATCAAGGATTACAGTGCACAAATCAAGAGCGCAAGCTCAAAGTATCTCCAAGATGGCAATGAGCCTGGGGCCACTACCAATTCCGTGTCGTCGGCGACAGCGAAAGGAAGCGGAGATAATCAAGCGACTACCGCGTCAGCTACTAATACGGCAGTTCAATCTGCAACAACATCCAATGGCGCCAGTTTAAAGATGCCGAGGTTCGCGGAGGGGCTTGTAGGAACCTTGGTCGCCTTGTGGGTTGGTTTGTAAAGTGAACGATCCCAACGGGTGACTCGGCAGATGGCTACGATAATCAATCCTATAACATGATTACATGGACAACGGAATGACTTGATGTTGACGAGATAATCGAATGATGATCCGCTTTAGGAGCTGTATCAGCCTTAATTGCGAGTGTATACGTCAGTCTAATTGCTTTTATGGTAATCACCTATCGTGTTTGAGGGTTAAATTGGGAGGGTTACCATGATGTAGGATTCGGAGATTATGCCTTGAATTGTCTACCTTAATTTGATGATTCTCACTATAACCTTGAATCCTCTATATCAAAGTGTGTTCACATGGTTCAAACTCGGTGAACACTTGTCGTCAAGTTAAGCTCATTCCACCAAACTTTCAAATACATACGGTCATACCTGCGGTACAATACGGGATCCCGTCCGCTCTCCCNNGGCGGATTAGTAGTTGGGTCGGCGACGACCAGCGAATTCCCGCTGTTGTATGTAAAGTTGTCTTTTTTTGTTAGGTTGTGCGTGGCTACGATCCTGTATCAAATGCCGTGGATCGCCTATCGAGTTGAATATCTAGGACACCCTTTGCCAGGATACGTATTCAATGATCGTCCGCCCCCTGCTTTCTCCATCTCCGGAGTCCCGGACTACTAGCCATGCAAGCTGAAAGGACATTAGGATGACACAATGTCTATGCTTATCCCATGTACGTAGATCTTCAACTCCGCAAGTCTCTCCCAGTTAAGTCAGGTGGCTGCGCAGGCTGTTGTTGGGTTTACCTGCCAGAGTTCCCCGAAAATGCATCCATACCCAAACTAGATCTATTTGCGAGTTTCGGTAGGGCTGGATTATACACTTAACCCTAAGCCCAACGCTTCAATACCAACTACTATGAACGCACAGACATCGCTTATAACCTTCCAAGCTGACTGAACTCCTCTCAACAAATTGAGAGTTTCCGCTTTCTTCCAAGTCCGCAAACGCTACCTGATTCGCACATCTCGTCCACGGATCCTGATATTGGCAGCAAGATATCACGAGGACTCACGAGAAGTCGCAATCTCTGGCACGGACCTCTTGCCCCTGAGCACTAAACAGAGCCTACGACCCTCGTCTAGTGAGCCTTGGCATCAGATTTGAGGGGTGACTCCCGTTAGCTCTCGAGGCGGATTATAAAATAACCTGGACATAACGAAGCCTTGACAGAAAGACTAGCATACGCCCTTGGCTACGTCGCCTAAAGCTATCCTATGCTCTTTTATCGTCCCGTATGCTTTAGTTTAGTGACAGGATTAGCGTGCGGGTCTTTTCCTCAACTGCCTGTTTTCTCAATAATACTATTTCGCAGCGGGGTATGGCACAGTTATTGGGCCGAGGTTCTCTTGGAAAGTTTTGCCAGATATGGGGTGAAGATATTGAGTATATCTGACGTCCTCTCTGCGGCCACATGCCTTTTTCCCCACGCACATGCGTACGTGGACAAATTCGCGATCTCCACTGACAATGCCCTGAACCCCGCTGAGGAAACTTAAAATGTACATCGTGACCGCCATTCGACCATTAGTAAGGTAGAAATTGGCTAATCTTGGGCCATGACCTATCAGCTAACTCATCGTCAACTCCAGGATCGGCTTCCCAATATTCTTCCAAAACCTCCAGAGCTCGTTGTGTGTTCAAGAGGCCTAGTGCAGAGGAAACACCCTGCAACGATGTCTTGATCCTCGACCTGTCGGCCCGAAGAGCATCGCAGCCTGCAAAAAACAAAGGTGGAGTGAGTAGCGTGACGGGCGTGAGGCCATCGCGCAGCGTCATGCGTTCTGCACACCTTAGGATACGCTGAACGAGGTCCTGGATCAGCGCTGAGGATCTAGGCTCATGGAGCAAGCGCCTGTGAATAAGCAGTAAACCTGTGAGTTGCCATATCTGATTCGATAGTCTGTACTCGTGGACTTCGGCGACGGACAAGTCCCGATCACGTATGGACATAACAGGAGGTGGGTTGATATGGTCTCGGTCAATGATGCTTTGGAGATAACTCAACAGCCACCAGATCTGGGCATCATCTTGTGCGTTACCTGGTGAGGTCTCCTGGTTTTTGGTATGGGACAGCCTTGCTATCTCTTTAAACACCCCCAATAGGTCCTTGGTCCGAGCCAGATACATATCGATATACACAGGCTCGTCACTGGCTTCAAGGGATGGGAGGGTTGTTGGCGATGGAATAGCGGACTGTTCCGGAGCAAGCTCGCTGATGGAATGACAAACCAGAGACTCGGTCATGTCGAACCATCGTACCAAGAAGCGCAATTCATCTGTCGGATGTTGCAAGAGACCTCTATCCTGTATTCGTGAGATCAGCCCTCGGGCTCCCCGAAAGTGTACGCTCCATCGATCTGCACTAGGTTCGCTGGCAAACACCTCGCAGACAAACAATGCTCGAGCCGCCGCAAGGAGCGGGACTAATTCCTGGTCTTCGGCACAATCCGAGAGCTTCTGGCAAAGTGATCTAGAGCTGAGAGCTTGGAAGCCGGCAACGATGAGGGCTTGAGTGCTCTGCTCCTCACTTGTTCTGCAACTAGCAAGACGATGTGTTGCTGCAAGCGCAACGATGCCTTGGAGCAATGGCTCGTTGAATACTGCCATTGGGAGAATAAGTTCGCATAGCTCGTCGAATATCTGGGGATGTGGTGCGAGAGCTCTGACCGTTCTTTCGGTGAAATACTGAAGGCCTGATCTGTGCAGGGGGGAGAGATGACCGAAAAACTCAACTGAAGGGGTAAGAGAGAGGGAGATTCGTCGTCGACAGGGAACTAGCTGCGAAGATTCGGATGAAACGGACATGGAGGCCTCAGATGGTGAAGGCGGTACAAATTGCTGCTCATCGACGTTAAGTGCCGAAGGTGATGTGACATTCGGTGTAACTGATTTCGGAGTAGAGGGGGAGACATAGATGAAGTTTTTCTTGTTTAGATCTGATACCGTCAGTATTCCCCTGGAAAAGATTGAGGAGAAGAAGACAAACGGCTTACCCAATCTTTGAACATTGCCTTCATTCTGGGTCAAGCACTCCCCGAATGGTGAACGATTGAAGGGCCGACCTCCCCAGCGTAACTTGACGCCATATTCGCACTTGGCGCCAGCAAGGGTGCATCGCTGACAAGCAGGTCTTTCCTCACTGCATTTCTTTTTGAAGCTCTTGCACCTTGAACATCCGACCCACGATCGACGCTGAGGTGGCATTAGAATAGGCACTGGTTTTGCTGAAGACAGAAGCAGAACATGCTGCTTGCGTAAATCATGCCGTCGTGTAGTTCCGGTTGCCGAAGGACGCGGGGAAGATTAGTGAGTTAGCAACAGCTTAGCTGGAGGCGAATGGAGATAAGGCCCTAGCCACAGGCTGCGCTAGGCTACCTCGGGAAAGTTCAAGCGACAAGTCGTTATCTTGGCTGATAAGGATTTCGAATCATCCATCTGCGTCATGTTATGGTTGTATAAAGATTCGTATGTAAAAAGCTGGATAGAATTAATAACATAAGCCTTGGCTAAATTGCCTAAAGCTATCTTGAAGACTAATATCATCCATTCATGGACTAGAATGCCACAGCTACTAAGCGTGCGGATTCCTTTGCAAGCTTCCTGGTAAAGCAAACTTCAACATAAAACACTTAATAACAGGAACTATTTCGCTATTTATTTCACTCCCAAACATCTTACTTCGTTGGGCAGCCACCGTCGCATGGGGCCATACGAAGGCCACTTGAGTGAGCTTCTACAACGGTAATTGTATCTATCGCATTTGTTCCATCTTGACAACTCGAGGTTAATGTCTGTACCATTCTAGCCATAACATGCAATTCCAACCAGCTCTCACTCAACCTTGACCAACTCCATAACGCCCAACTCAAGATGCAAAAAGAAATCGCTCCGTAGGGGAATTCCTCTATACTAGGTAGGTATACACACGCATACATCGCTCATGGCAAACTCCAAACTCCATAGTGACTCTGTTCCATATAGCCATTTCTTTCAATGCTGTTTCTTCATGGCAAATATGCTCAGGAAGATACTCCAACCAAATCCTACACAGACCGCTACAAGAACTCTTGATCGTACAGGTACCCAGAGAAAGTTGCATATGGCTACTAACGGCCAGATGTGCCAGCCAGCTTTGATGAGAGGCCAGAGTCTGTCGCTGATGACGTCGAGAACCATAGATGGGTGTGATACACGCGCGATGTTTGTGCAGATGAGAAAGACACTGCCGCTGATGGCTAGACCGATAGTTTGATCCAGGATGAGCTTGGCGACAACGTTGCGCCAGATGAGATCAGGACTGATGTTTAACCACGTCTTCTTCTTGCCTTTGATGTCGTCATCCTTCTTTTCTTCAACCTGCTTGGTGTCGCCCTGGACCTGAGGTAAGACCTCGTTCACTCTCATCGCGTGACCAGTCGGAAAACAATCCTCAAGTACGAACTGAATGACATTGCCGACCTGGGATCCGACAAAGCCGTAGATTGCAAACTCTATGACCTGCTGCTCATCAAAGGGTGAGTGTCCGCCTGGTGCCCTGAGGTGGATGATGAGCTGGGTGACCAAATTTGCCGAGACTTTGATGGCGGTTGCCTGAAGGGCGAGGCGGAGATTGAGGGCGCGGACCATCCTGACCCTGGGAAAGCGAGCGATATCTTAAGTGAAAAACATGTGAAGAGCGAGTGTATGAAGCGGGTACGTCGTAAGGCTGATACGATGCAGGTGATGAGATGTGATGCAATACGAGACGGGTGATGGTGTGGTGGATGTTGGTTTGGTTTGATGTGGGAAAACGTTAAGATGATTGATTAGTGACAGGCTGTCTTGTGCAGGGGGCTCCCCTGACGTTTAGCGAATGAGAACAGCTGTCCCCTTTGTGGGGACAAGAAGGTAGCATGGGTAGATGAAATAGCTCAGTCACTTTGTGGCGTCCAAAACCTTGTACCCGGCTTCTTATTTTCAGTACCCTTCCATAGCTCCAGCAGGTCTCAAGTTTTCTGCTATTGTACCCCTGAATCAATTCCCGATGGTGGGGGCCCTGGAGTTTCGGACTGGCATTGATTCCGTGCCTGCTCAATGTTAACGTTACACAACAGCACAAGATCTGTACTGTACTCTGCCTGATTTAACTACTTGTACTCTGTAAATGACATTCATGTGGTTGAGTTCCGCAACGTCCCCAGGCTGGCTAAACCGTTTATTACTATCCATACTTTTGGCACAAACAGTTTTAAACGAACACCCCACACCGAGAACAAACGTGGAGGGAAATAGAAAACGAGAAATTGCGCAAACAAATCGACCTTGGGAACAAGGAGTGTTTTGATCGGGACCGCAAATTATGATAATTGCATTGTTTCACCACGAGTGACACGGCAATGACTGGAATGCTTGTACCGAACCACACTCTTCCCTTGAGTCTCGCTTCATCGCTCCCGGGTAGGTATACAGCTGGCCCTTGCAAAAAGTCGAGACGGCTGTTATGATTAACACCAAAAATTGTGGATAACAGTGGAATCTAACCACCTGAGTTGGACGAACAGGGAATCGAACCCTGGACCACTCCCAATGATGAGCTCAGATGAGCGAACATGCTAAGGGAGTATTATACCACTAAACCATTCGCCCGGTTTTGGGATGACTGTTCTCTTGTAATTACGCACTACACAGGTTTCATGACGAAGCGGCAACGTTCTCCTCTCCTTGACAGTCACATTAACGGTTTGTAGACGATTAGACATATTGGAAGATTTCAGAGCACTTGACCAGGTTCCCAACCTCGAGTTGCAAATGCTAAATAACCTAGAGCTTAATCTCATGCGACATAAACTGGTTCATCAACCACGGCTTCCATAAAGCTAGGAACTGATTCTCCTGAAGGTCCAGGACATGGTTCGTTTCTAATCCGGTTGATATGTCCGATTTCGGTTTTGTGATAACCCTCCCAGAGTAATAGGACGTGTTCCCTCAAGATTGCAGTGCCGGCACTCTCACATCTCGAATCGTGCCAGCACATATCCAGCACTTCAAAGTCGCAGTGTGTAGGGAGCACCTCCTTCAACCTGAGTCTCGACTGTCTTCCAAACCGCTGACCAAGTCAACCATAATGCAATCATCCATTTCGGATCTCCTTCCACACACTTCTCGACCTTTATCCAACGATGGTGAGCCCTGTTTGGCGGGGCCGTCTGACCATCCCGAATGATCCACACCCGAGCGACAAATCGTGCGTGATGATTTTCAAAGATTTCTTCGTCGTTCTTGTCTCGCCCTGCAGATGGGACTGTCATGATGTCTCGCACCTCATGGAAAGAAAGCGGGGAAAACCACACCTCTTCCGACTTTTCAAAGTATCTGAAGCCGCCCAAAGACCTGCTCGGATCCCACCGCGATTCCCGCGATTTCTGTAACCGTAGAGACCAATGAAGGGAGGTGAGGTCCCAGCGTTCTCAAGCCCACCTAGTATAAACAAAGGATCATGCAGATGCTCAGAATTGGTCTCCCATTTGAAGCCGACATGTTGCTGAAAGGAGTCGAGAGGGGGCCGAACGCCGTCCCCTTGACGCAGAGCATCTTCGATAAGCAGACCTTGGTCCCACTAGGATTTCGGGATCATCTGGTTCACGATGCAGAGCTCTTGGAGGTGCGGCAACCTGTCAAGCTTGAGCTTTTTTACAACACCTGCGCAATGTCGCGAGACTGAGAAGATGGGACCGTAGAAGCACCACTGATGCATGACCATGGAGATTAGCCGACGGACCGGAAGAACCTTGGATCTTTCGACCCGAGGCAGCTGCATGTCCCAAACTCGCAAAGTGTCCAACTCCAAATTGAATCGAAAGACTGGCGGAGAGAGCGGGTATATAATGTCCCCATCAACTGGATCCCAGTCCTGAATCAACGCAGGGTAGCGCTTAGCTGAGTGAATTGGAATGGCTAGGACCGGTCGTAGCTGGTTCACAGCATAGTATATGTCCCGGCACGAAAGCTTGAGCGACAACAAGCTGTGCTCTCCGTTGGAGCGTATGTTTTCGGGGACTCTTGAACTTGCAACACAGGGAACTACCAGAGGCGGCACGGCGTGTTTGATCACCTCAAGCTGAAGCTCACGGGGAAGCTTTGCATAAGGGAAGCTCGTCATAGTCTAATGAAGTCAGTGATTAAACGTGAGATAGCGGCTTGAAGACTGACGGACGCTCGTTGACCTCAGTGGTCCGGAAGGAAATTGCACAAGAATGGAAAATCTAATGAAGGAGAGAACAGAGTTGTGAGAGGAAAAAAATCACAAATATTTGTGGTGAGTGCGCATGTCTGAATTTGAGTGGGGGCTGGCGATATATCACTGCAAGGCAGCTGTCAGATTTTACAGATCGTTCATTATATATACCTACCCATCCCTGACTGAAGTCACCTGTTACGCATCCTCTAGGCTTATCAGCACTGGCGATCGCTTGAGAGCGGGTTTGCCTTGTAGCAGGCATAAGACAATGGTTGATTCGTCTCATACTACTCAACTGAAGATGAAGAACACAAAGGGACGAATATTCTAATTCAATATACCATGGGATACGCGCATGCTATGCTTTTGTCTGTTATGTAATCGGCATTTACTGTTCAGACTTTTGGTATCCAGAGAAAAAAGCCCTGAACAATTAGGGCGAGGACGCGAACAAAGCGTTTAGATTAGAGACCCTATCAAATGTTGCGCTTAGATAGATGTTGAAATGAGCTTCTTGCACTTTTTGGTTCTAGTGCATGTAACACGAGATGAGAAACCTTATTACTAATAAGAAAAGCGCCATTCCCGCCTCGCATTGGCATGACGATCCTTATTGACCACTTTCGAGGGGAAGCTAGGGAGAAGGGGGAAAAAAAAAAGAAAAACGTCATCAAAACATAAAAACATCAACAACTGCCGGCTCAGCCGGTAAGAATATCAAAAGATGGCGTTCAAACGATCGACGTCCAAGGGCGACAGCTCAATGGGCGACGATGAGGCGTCGTTCCACGCTTTCAACAACCCCAGGAAACTCCCAGCGTGGCTGGATCATTTCAATGCGAAGGACCTCAAGATTCTGTTCAAATGCTCTGTGGCTGTCTGGATCTTCACGCTGCTCATCTTTATTAGCGAAACCTTGCGTGTGCTTGGACAAGCGACGTTTTTCGGATGGTGAGTTTGCGACGCGTTTGCCTCCCGATCCAGCTGAACATACTCCCAATTGACCGCGTTTTAGTGTCGTTCTATTCATCATGCCGCCATCTGGCGTCGTATTCATCCATGTCCTGGCAGGACTGATGATCTGCGTCGGCCTGGCATTTGGCTGGGCCTGGGGAACAATCACCATGAAAGCAGCTTTGGCGACAAGACCCCAAGCCGATCTCCTGCAACGCTATGCCGAATTGCAGCAGTCGATGCCGCAGAACACGACCAACGTTAACCAGGCTTCTGGTCAGTCAACATACCAGCAAATTGCCATCTATCAAGGCTTCATGCTTGATACTCGGGTATCCGTCACATACTTTTGCATGATCGGATTATTTGTGTATTTGATGGTAAGTCATCTTCCCTGAGAACGTTTGTTACCTGTCATTAATCAACATCTCCAGGCTCGTCTACGCGTTTCAGCGCCCAATCTTATGCTGGTATCGCTCTTCGCCATGATTGTATCAGACATCTATCTGACCATTGCACCGCTTATCCCTACATTCCAAGGCACAATTGCCAAAGTATTGGTCTTGCCAACTGCCATCGCAGTCGGAATCGGCGCAGTATGTAACCTCTTGCTTTTTCCGCAGTCGACTTCGCAGATCACTCTTGGAAGCATGACCGACTTGCTTCGTCCAATGAATGGTTACATCAAGGCTTTGACTTGGCATTTCAAGACTAGATCGAGATTTGAACCCAAGCGACTCCGGGAACTCAAGAGCGGCTTGGCTGTGTCCCACAAGGGCATCGAATCTGCTATCAAGTTTCTTCCCATGGACTTTACACGCCGAAAATGGAGCCCCGATGACATCAAGGCCTTCCAAGAACCACTACGTCAAGTTTTGGTATCCTTTGGGGAGCTTCTGCAATTGTCTATTTCTCGCGAAGAGCTCTACGCCAAAGACGAAGCCCTCACCAAAGCAGCCGCAGAGCTCGAAAAGTCCGACAAGGATAAGCATCCATTGGCGTACCATATCGCGAAAGCAGCTGACTTTCGAGAACTCACAAAGCATCCCGACACAGAAGAAATGCTAATCAAGGCCATCGACGCATTATCCTCTTGCGCTACACCTCTTCTTCGCGCTATAGAACAAAGCATTGATGCCACCGTCCAGGCACTATCGACAACTTCTAGGGATGATTTGGCACCACAGCACGAGCAGGTTCTTGCGTTTTTGCAGGAAGCCCTCGACGACTTTGAGGATTCAGCCGCCGACCAATTGATCGCACCTCATGCTCATCTCTTTGATGCTGATGGCAAGGTCATCTACGAAGACAATCGTGCGCCACCTATGTTTGGTCTGATGTCGGGTCTGCTCTATCAGGAACGCTTAATCAACCTCTCCAAAAGCGTTGGTGCTGTTCTCGAGAGAGCTGTGGAAATGGAGAAGACTCGAACAACAAAACGCGTGTGGCTTCCGAAAGGACTCCAAAAGCTCTTCTCGCTGGGCTTTTCGAATGATGCACCGCCGTCTACACTCGCTGGCTCCACAGACCTTACTCGTACAATCTCAGCTATCTCTAAACCTGAGAAGAAGCGCGGTTTGTTCAAGAAGAAGGCGAAAGGCAAAACCGAGCCCGAGGAGGAGACTGAGAAGACAGCAGCTACTATCCTGGAAGGGATGCAAGAGACGACAAGCCGACAACGAAAGAAACCAAGTCTTATATTCCTGGGGCTGATCAACTTTTTCACTGGTGTTGAGGGCCTGCATGCTTTGCGAGTGTTGGTTTTAACGATCGCTCTCGGTGTTATTGCCGTGATACCCTCGTCAGCTGGCTTTTATTATCGAGAAAAGGGTTTATGGGCATTGATCATGGCGCAGATGGCTCTTGAGCCTTACATGTCTGACTTTACTTCTGGCATCATTGTTCGAACTCTCGGTACCATTGCAGGAGGTCTCCTTGGTCTCTTATGTTGGTATATCGGATCTGGTAATGGAAACGGCAACCCGTATGGTCTTGCTGCTATCATGGCTGTCGCCGTTGTTGGTATGATGTGGTGGAGGCTGTTTGCTCCTCCTCAACATATGGCAGCTGGTATCATGCTCACATCCACGATGTACATGGTTGTATCCTATAGTTGGGTCGATACGCACATACCTAGTTACGGAAATCCTGGTGTGGGATACGAGGTGTTTTGGCGACGTATTCTCCTCGTGCTGATTGGATTTGGCGCAGCGGTTCTCGTCGCATTTCTCCCACGACCTCTGTCTGGTAACAGGCACTACCGACAGATCATGTCTAGCCAGTTGTCAAGCATCCGAGATCGATACGCCTTGCTTGTGACGACTTGGCGCGCGCCACCGAAAGACTTTGTTGAAATCATCGAAAAAGGAGCAACTACCTCCGAGGAAGTCTTCAACTCTATCGCACTTCCGATTCAGAAGACCAAATTCGAATTCTCAACGTCAAACCTAGACACCGAAACACTCAGCCTCGTGAACCATCTGTGCACAAATCTCAACGTCTTCTTCACTCAATTCAGCTTAACCCTTACGAAGCTCCCTCTCCCTGTGCGTGAGCGATTCATGGAGCGAGTGACTGCAGGCGACGAGTCTTTTGTCGCGGATTTGATGTCAACTTTGACACTTCTTCAACATTCGTTGATATCTGGTGAGCCACTCCCAGCTATTTTACCAACGCCATTGGTTGGCAGGGCGATGCAGTTCCGAAAGCTCAAGGGAGAGTTGCAAGATGAAGGAAACTCGAAAGAATATCTCGCCAGTCCACAAGGGAGGCACTGGTCGGCAGCAGTTTACTCCTTTGTGCGCCTTCTGGGTACGCTCGATAGTCTGGTGATTGTTGTGAAGAAGGCTGTAGGAGAAAGCTCTTATATCAGTGCCGAAGCCTTGGGCGGGAGCATGTACTAGTGTTTGAGAAAGGTGTATCTTTTGCTTGGATATATACTAGAGCCTATGATACACGACATACGTAGCCCATACTTCAACTGGATCTCCTAGATCTTCGATCACCCTTTTTATACCCTTTTAATATATAGTATACTGTTTCCCGACCGTATTACATGCGCTTCTGTGGAATACACACATAACAATTATTCTTGTCCATTGGTTTGTCTCGCCGCTATCGCATGCTCACGGTGTTTGAAAAGGCCAAGGAAGCCCAGGTCATAAGAGACTTTTAGAGATCCAGCCATGATGAACGCTACCCAGAAGTAGTCAGAGTCAGCGAGTAGTCCGGTGATCAGCGGACCCAAACTTTGGGCAGTAGTCTTGGCCACGTTGATCAGACCAATGACAACGGTCCTTTCGTTAGGTTGAATGATAGCAGCGAGAAATGCTGAGCGTGGCGCGACATCCATTGACTGCGTGCAAGAACGCAGAATCAGGAAAAGGACTGAGATGTGAACTTCGTTGGGAATGGGAATCAGGGCAAGGAAGATAGCCGAAGGGATGTGAGTGAAGACCATAGTCTGGAATTTTATATTAACGATATGGTTCAACGCAGTGTAGTTAGATTGAACATACCTTGACATTACCAAGTCGCTTAGCGAGAGATGATGCCACCAGCACAGATCCGGCTGCAATAATACTGGTAGTGAAGAAGATTGACCCAAGCTGCCCTTCTTCAATATGGTATTGTGACTTGAAATAAAATGTGATCCACGATCTTGCAAAAAGTGTTAGCTTCAGAAGCAATATCGAGTGTTCTAAACTGTTGCTTACAGAGGAGCAAGCCCCGATGCAAAACTGTCAAGAGCGAAAAGGGCGCACAAGCTCGCGACAATAGGAACACTTCCACGAGATATCTTAGCTCGCAGCTGCTTTTTGGGTGTTGCTGGCAGAGGTGCCTGGGCCTGGCTAGGCTGTGAGAGTAGAGGTGCTTGTTCATCAGCATCTGTATCTGTTGTAGTTGTCTGCTCTTCAGCTTCATCGTGGGCCTCTACCGCGGCACTTAAGATGACAGCTAAGATAAGCTTCAGGACACCGATCGCAGAGTATCCGTAGAATACGTTGCGATAGATGTCGATGACATTCATGTGCATGTTAACACGCATGTAATGAATAGCCCAGCCACATGTTAAAAGTCCAAATGCGCCACCAGCAGTACCGCAAAGACTGTACCATGCATAAATATCTCCTCGTCTGGCTGGGTCAGTAAGATGAGCAACGATGCTCTCTTCAACACCACGGAACGGGCCGATTTCGTTACCACTGCAACAAAGTATTAATACTAGACATAATTTCCCAGGGTCTGACTTACCCAGGACTGATCACGCCCAAAATGGCTGCAGCCAGTAGTATCCAGTAATTGTTAGATGTCGCAAACACAATTCCGCTAGCAGTCATCAAAACAGCGCCCAAAGCAAGAACAGCGCGTCTACCAACGCCATCAGCAAACAAGGCGAGCAGGAAACTGATGATAATATCGCCGGCGAGCGTCAAAGTCATGAACAATCCGACGCGGGTTGTAGAGACATTGAGTTCTCGCAAGAACGCGACGAGAACGAGGGTCGATGCACCGTAGGCGAAAAGACGAATGAATCTTTGTACACAGAGAACTTTGATATCGCGGGCAGAATTGTATAATGAGAGAAGGCCGAGCTCTTCTAGAAGTCTGCTACCAGCACGGAGCTGTATGATGTCGTTCCCCGGGGTCGACATGATGCTGGTTGTAATTAAGACAAGAGAATAAACATACCACGGGTATTATTTCGTCTGATGGTAGCATTACGCGTAGCATATATACTCTTCTACCTCCGAGGCTCCGAGCCAAGCATCATTAGCGCTAAAATTGATGGCAGCTAAGGAGACGACAGTGGGAATAATTAGTAGTGGTCCACACGTCACTGACTGCAGTGGAAGAATGTTTACCAGAAATCACATTCTGATTGGCAGGAAGGGTTGGTCATCGTCGGTTTTCCGAGCTTTGGCTGCTGCTGCGTGTCTAGAGGTTATATATGCTAATGGTAGAGTCGACCTTCAACAACCCCAGCACTACATCCGGCTTAGTCGGAAATGTCTTCCGTAGTATAGTGGTCAGTATGCAAGCTTGTCACGCTTGAGACCCGGGTTCAATTCCCGGCGGGAGAGATCCAGCCACCTGCGTAAAGCAGGTTTCAGTTTTTGGTGTTTTGACCTATAGGTCATATCCGTCTACTCTTTTGTCAGGAGTACGAAAAGACGATAGCAGCAAGTCTTTTCAGCATGATTAACTAGAATGAAAGTAACGATAGGGTTGCAGTTATTAATTTACAAAATTCAGATTATATCGAAGCCAGTTTCAAGTCCGCCCCTAATTCAAGAGCACAGATCGTCGTTTTCGCACCACCGAGCAGTATTTGTCCACGTCTGCTTCAGCTGACTGCGCTGCAGAATCGGTATCGCAATGAACATAACAGCTTTGGTAAATCGTCAGTCAGCGTTATGTCTCGCAAATAGAAATACTATTACTCACTTGGCGATTTCCTTATGTGTGCCACACAAGCAGCGATTGTTGTCACCGCAGGCATCGGGCTGAGGTGACTGTCAGTTTATTGTGTTGAGGTAAAGGTAAGACGAAGCTGTTCACCTTAGGTCCTGCGTCTAGACAATCTTGGACCATGCTGCAATTTGCTGCTTGAGCAGTGACTCCAGCTGCGGAGAAGAGGAAAAGAGCAATAGAATATTTCATTTTGTTAAAAAAGGATGCGACTGGTAGAAGCACAGAATGTTTGTAGAGAAGAATGACTGTTGTGGAACAGTCTCACTCTAAGTATTTCGTGACAAAAGCCTTGGCGACCGATGATGAATGTTTCCGGATACAAGGCACGCCGATTAGAGTTGGTACCCCTGATCTCCTCACGATAACCTTTTGCCATCCAGTACCAAGATCAAGACCGTTCGATTGTGATATTCTACTATGTATCCATTCGAGGCGAACTTGACGAAGGGTCCAGTCCCTGCATTCCTCCGCCTTGACCGTCAACCAATCACGCACTCTCTTTAGGAGCCATCGCCTCATCCGCATTCCCAAGACACGACGATTCCGGAAACGTTCAGCCTCAAGCTTTTCCTCATTGAATCATTACAATTAGGTAGTTTTTGGCATCTGGAGAAACTCAATAACCAGTATTGGGCGGCGCGCTTGAACTGTCATCTTCCCAACATTCGTATGTTTCATTGTTCAATTGACCCAAATAGACAAATTTCGCAGCCACCAAGCGGATCAGGTCATGTTCAGTTAGTTCAAGAACAGAATTAAGTAAATACAACCTGATATTTAATCCTAAGTTCAACTGTCTGTCGTGCTCGAGTCTCTTTAATGATGAGAAGTTTTGTGGCTGGAGGTGACTACCCTACACTGCACGGCCACGATTTTTCTATGACGACAGCGTTTTTCACTCGTACAGACAAAGCACCGATGATGATGCATTCTAGGCCGACAACCCAAATTCGGACAAAATGCGACTTCTTACATCACTCCCAGTGGTCAGCCTGGCATTCCAAACACACAGTACTCTTCGTTACCTCACCGCCAGAAGTCGAGTGTCTTTCCTCATCACACGACAGTTCGCCATGAAACGAAGTGCAGCCAAGGCGGGTTTGAAGAACAAGAAATTGAGTCCCAAAAAGTCACGATCCTCAGAGTCTACAATAAAACTGCCCGAATATCACGAGACACCGTCCCGGAGGGATAAAGACGGCGAGATCATATGGCCAGCGCCGAAGGACCAAATTGAAGCAGCAAGAAATTTCATTCGTGAATGGTATGTAATATGCGCATCGAACTTGGGTGAGAGGCGCAAGAACTTAAAGAGATGTGTTTCTAACATTTCTATTGCAGTGCTGCCTCTTCTAAAACCACTCTGATCATTCCCGATAAGGATGCCGATGGTCTTACTTCTGGAGCTATACTACGGAAGACACTGATATTACTCGGCCTCGACCCTGAGTTGATATCAGCTTACGTGCTGAAGAAAGGTCTCAATGTTCACGACGAGGAATCGCGCAAGGACATGGCTTCCTATAAGCCCTCATTCATTATTGTTTTAGATCAGGGCTCGCGCGAATCATCACCTCTTATTGACGAACCCCATCGAGGCTTGGTAATCGACCACCATCACGCAGAAGACAAAGATCATCCCGAGGGCGCCACTTTCATTACAGCATGTAATAGCCCGCCAGTAGCTACCAGTGCGTTACTCACATACATCCTCTGTCGCGACTTGCATCCCGACGTTGAGGAGGCATGCAACTGGTTGTGCGCTATGGGTGTTCATGGTGATCTGGGCAATACTATCAAATGGGAGCCACCATTCCCCGATATGCAGGCCATGTTCAAGAAGTACACAAAGAAGGGTATCAATAGCGCCGTGTCTCTCATCAACGCTCCGCGTCGAACGGCCACCTACGATGTACCTGGAGCATGGAAAGCGTTGGAAGCAGCCTCCGCGCCCATCGATATTCTGGAGAACAAAACACTACGTGCAGCGAGAGACGAAGTTAACGCGGAAGTCATGAGGCATACTCGTACACCGCCAAAGTTCTCATCTGACGGAAGAATCGCGGTATTCCGTATCAACTCACAAGCCCAAGTGCATCCAGTCATTGCGACACGCTGGGCTGGTCACTTGAACTCAGCGAATCTCCAGGTTATACTCGTTGCTAATGAAGGATACTTACCGGGCATGGTCAATTTCTCGTGTCGCATACCGAAATGTGCCAGAGGCAGAGACCCACCTGTCAACATTATCGAAATCCTCAGCCAAGAAGCATCACGAGCGAAGGATCCGACGTTAAGAGCACGATTAGGTGAGTCCTTCGCTCGAGGACACAAGGAAGCAAGTGGTGGAATTGTTCCCAAAGCCGAATTCGAAGAGTTTATGGAAGTACTGGAAGTCGGTAAAAAGGCTTCTGGTTCTACGAGACAATCGCAGAAAAAGTCTCCTAAACAGGGAAATACCCTCTTGAATTACTTTGACAAATGACAAGAGACCCCTGCGCGGAAAGTAAAAGGATCCTGAAGGATTAGAAACCTGACTGCTAGAAGCCTAGGAGACGAAGTTAGTGAGTCAGTTTATGCGGCTTTAAGTATAGCTGTAGCTCATTTATTTCTATACCCTACAGATTAGGGGACAATCCCCGGAAGGCCTGGGAATATGTACAACGTTGGCATAATTCACCTGAATTGAGCTAATTTCCCTGAAAGTTACTTGATAAGAGAGTCAAAGTTGAACTTCAAACGTTAGCCTCTGGTAGTGGTGTAACCTTACGCACTGTATTATTGGCGTAGAAGGATCTGGGGAGCCGTTTTCTCGTTGTGTTCTAGCTTGGCCAAATGCCGACTACCGTGTTTCTGCCCTGGTACTTCCTCTTCAAGCAAAGCCTGTTCAATTTACAGTGACGTAGATCTTGGCCGTTTAGTGACCCATGTAACCCTCCCTTGCTCTAAATAGCTCGCCCTAGACAGGCAAGTGGCTGACATTGCGATTTGAGCTGAACAACTTGTGAGCGCTTCTTAGCAATTGAGCAATGGCTAGAGGAGTTATTAGAGTTAAATTTACTGTTAATGCGTTGTACTAGTCCTTCGAGCCACCCATATAAAACCTTAGAAACGTGTCTGGCTCGTACTTTACTGGATGGCTTCACATAAACACAAACCACGCAAGACGCTTGCAGGCGGGGTAAACTCTCAAAAGAGTTCAAGATCGTCGAGACTAGGCCAACCACCGGATATTACCTCTCACTCTCTTATCAGTGACTTCGCCAAGGAATAAATGTCGGGCCGCTGAACATGGGTTGTGAAAGCCGGATGGCGCCCTTTTAATACGTCTATGAAGCCGGGCTGATGCTTGAGCGCTGAAAGCAGGTTTCTCACGTTCTCTGTGCATTCTGCAACTTCCTACCTCTGATTGTGCACACAACACAGAACTTCAATATGAGATTCAGCACAAACGTTATCGTCAACGCCTTCTGGCTGACAAGCCTAGGGACTCCTTCTATTGCTGTTCCCACCAAGAGCGAAAAGGGTCTCAAGGGTCCCGAACTGAAGCATTGGCCCCATGGTGCCGCCAAAGCCCTGAACAAGATGATTGCCTCCAACGCCAATAAGGGACAATATGCTGTTTTCGACATGGACAATACCAGCTACCAATTCGATCTCGAAGAGTCCCTTCTTCCATATCTTGAGAACAAGGGAATTCTTACGCGGGAGACTATGGACCCTGCGTTGAAGCTCATTCCGTTCAATGACACCAAGAACCACAAGGAGTCGCTGTATAGCTACTACCTGCGACTTTGTGAGATTGAGGATGCCGTGTGCTATCCCTGGGCAGCGCAAATCTTCAGCGGATTCCCATTGCGCGAACTCAAGAGCTATGTGGATGAGTTGATGGCGTACAACAAGACAATTCCCACCACCTATTTCGAGGAGGGCAAGGTCACAAAGACCGAAGTGTCTCCTCCTAAGATCTTCGAGGGCCAAGTCGAGCTCTACAACCGCCTCATGGCCAACGGAATTAAGGTCTACGTTGTCAGCGCTGCCTCCGAGGAGCTTGTGAGAATGGTAGCTTCAGATCCAAAATACGGTTATAATGTTCCTCCCCAGAATGTTATCGGTGTTTCACTCTTCCTCAAGACTAAGAAGGGTGAGATCACTACTGCTCGCAAACAAATCGAGGACAAGGCATACACTCAAAAGATTCAAAAGCAGAACCTCGACGCTGAGATGACTCCCTGGCTTTGGGCGCCTGCCACTTGGAAGGCAGGTAAGTGGGCGGCAATCCTCACCTATATCGATGAGTGGAAGAGGCCTATTCTTGCTGGTGGTGATACTCCGGATAGTGACGGTCCCATGATCTTCCATGGTGTTAATGTTGAGCGAGGCGGTATTCATTTGTGGGTTGACCGAAAAGATGCATACCGTGAGGAGATTGACGACATGATCAAGAACTTTACCAAAGCTCAGAAGAAGGAGGGCCTGCCTGTTACAGCTGATAAGAACTGGGTCTTTGTGAAGCCTGCGGATCTTCATGACGATTGACTTAGGCTGATATAAACGGCATTAATGTTTGTCCTTATAACTACAATTCCATTCGTCCCCGCACCGTACCAAAACGCTTGGCCTTGACGGTATGAGACCTTCCTATTACCAAGGTTGATATGTATCAAAACACACAAAAGGAAGAACAAAACTCAGTAAAAGTTGCCGATCTTACGTTGAGGTGGGGTTATATCACCATTAGAACTTTATGAGAGTCCCGAGCGCATGACAGACACAGGTTGTCAACTATTCTAGTATCTTGCAGTGAGGCAATATGATCTTAATTGTGTTTCTCCCGTTTACTTATTGAATCTCGGCTTTACTGGTGCGAATCCCTTATTTATAATGTGCTATCTGCAGACCGGTGCGCTATTGGGCTTCGCAACTCTGTTATTTGGGTTTGATTGGGAACAGCCGTTCGCGAGGCCAAGCGCAGTGTCATCAACAGCAGCATTGAACGCGGCTCCACAGTTAGGATCACTATAAGAGTCAGAAGATATTTCCTCACCGGTCTGAAAGCACTTACCCTGATCCTCCACTGGCACTGTTAAAGTATGAGCAGATATCATGAGAGAAGCAATCCTGAGTGTAGACGTTGCCCAACGCGGCTCCATTACAACCAGCGCCACACCTTCCATTGCAAGAGTAACTACCCAATCAGCCTTAGTTATGCACCGAATATGGGATATCCTTAGAACTCACTCTCCAGATCCAGATGGGTTCGGGCCGAAGTTGCTACCGACAACACCAGTGAAGGTACATTTCTGGCCAGCTTTGTTAGTCCACGAGGCAGTTGCGGTCTGGCCAACACGAAGACATGTAATAGATCGCTTCTCAATAACAGGAGAGGCAACAGAAAGGCTGGCAAGAACCAGGACAACAAGAGAACCGAGCATGATGAGTGATAAGTCTGAGAAGTGAATTCCGTGAGTGCGGTTTCTCACGATAGTTGCTGTTACAACATTTCATCTCTCTTATATGAAATTATAGTTACATCGCCTGTCCCAGCAACTTTTGTTCGTCATCGGATGCCTGTCTTGAAATGGTAAGCGAGCGGAGTATCTCTCGGAAATTGAATGCTTGGTCCATCTGCCCCATCTTCCAAACGCACTACCATCGTTAAATAACCACGGTAAAATCTGCTTCATGATTGCGACATATGTACCCCATATTAAGCTATGCCAAATGTGAAATTGTTGAGGAGCTTGTATGGGTATACAGGCCAAGACTGATCGCGTGATGGCTCGGAGTGACCTCATCCGTGACCACAAAGGGAAAAGAACCAAGAAGGTCGATGGTGTGCTGCTGCTCGTTGCTCCTCATTTGTGCATTATGGCATAGAGAGCTAGTTTTAGGCACAGGTCCTAGGTTGTCTTACCTTTATTGAGCATCAGGAATTTCTCAACTGGATGTGTACACACTAGTTGTGGATATCCTGTACATGACGTGTAGTGTCACCAGATGGGTTGTCAGAGACGACATGGCCTAAACGGATTCACACTGGACTATACCTCGGCTCCACTATGCCTCTTTCTGAGACAAGATGATTTTGATTGACATTGGTATGAAGTATTCTCTAACACACAAAGCCGACTCGGGAGATCTAAATATAGTGAATCATTTATTGGAAATCTTGTCTATCTATTAAGATGATCTAATTATAGAAATGGCAGTATGTTGTAGGCAAGGAGGGCGTTGCGTTGTCCTTCCCTCTGTCTACTTTTAAGGCTTTCGACGTAAGCGCCGACAAGTATTTACACATCTATGGAAGATATACCGTGTATAAGTTTATTTCACAGTTCTAGTTTATCTCTATGCCGACTTGGCTATATATAAATGGCCAAGGTTCCCTTCCAAGCGCGAGGACTCTTTCCACACATACACTCAGTAGTCCTCCTCATTGGAAACACGACTGAACGTCGATCTTTCCACTCCCATTAAAGCCCTGTTCGTAATACTCACAACTTGACCATCCACCAGTTTAAACTCAAACTCATCACTATCATCCCAAAACCCGACACTTTCCCAACTCGTGCAACCATCGTCAAACAAACCTTTTCCGCCTTCTACAGCGGAACGAGGTTCAATTGGCTTGATTTGAGGAATCGCTCGGTACGAGATGAGCTGGATTGACCCAGAAGATGACTTTGCGCCGATGGGATAAAGACGCACGAGGATATCGTCGCCGAAGAAAGGACCGAGGCCAGGGGCGGTCAGGTTGCCACGCCATTCTGAGCCATTGATGAAAAAGGACTCAAGACCCAGTCCTGGCTGACCCTCGTCAACGGTGATAGTAAGGTTCGAAGCTTCGCTCGACTTATCGACAAAAGTGCCAGGGTATGTTTTCCTTGCATTCTCCCAGCCCGCATACTCAGCAGCAGTTATGAAGGCAGTGCCTACAGCGTTGCGAAGAGGGATACGCGCGCTGACTGCACTCTCGCCTGCAGTGAGGATAGAAAAGCCAATGCCGTGATCAGGTGAGAGAGCAATAACAGCAGCGTAGCCCGAGTTACCGCCCAGCTTAGTGTAGAGATCCGAAATGCGGGTTCTGTTTGAGTTTGGAGAGACGGGAATAGTGAGACGACTGATTTCCCAGGGTGCACCCACACTGGAGGTGAGGGAAGCGGTGTTGCCTTGTGGCTTCATCCAGCGGCGAGTTTCGGCGGGCGTTAGAAGCTCGGAATTTAGGATCGAGAGACCAAGTCTTCGAAGATCGGCACCGTTAGAGTAGACACCGCCAGTTCTGCATTATACATCAGTTGACGATAAAAAGGAAAGAGAAGGCTGAAATAACTTACGCTGCAAGAACCTGTTTATCTTGACCCCACGAAGACACCTCAGCCGGCCCCGGAATTGCCAGAACATTACGGTTTTCGCCCTTTGGCTCCACAGAACCAGAGACGTTGAGTCCCAGAGGCTCACCAAGAATCTTCTGCAGAGCATCATTGTAGTTTAACCCAGTCAGACGCTGGATGATAACACCCAGCATGGCGTAGCCACCGTCAGAATAGGCTGGGGTCTCGTAGGGAAGAACGACAGGTCGCTTTCTCTCTTTCATCACCACGAGGAAGTCTGCAAAAAATGTCAGATGCATGTTGACAAAGGATTGAGACTACTGACCTTCAAATCCACATCCTGGTGTAGTGTCATTTGGACAGATGGCAATCTCAAGAGCTGCAAAATTGTGAGTCAAGTAAAACATGAAGAAATATTGAGGAACTTACGGACTCCCCCAGAGCCACCCTGTTGTGCGAGAAGGGCACCGACAGTAACATCCTCCCAGATGACCCTCTCGGTAGGTTCACTCTTATTGTTACCAGATAGTTCAGGTAATACCTCGGTTACTGGGCGATTGAGAACATCGAATCCAGAATTAACAAGCAGTGTGTAAGCCGTAAAAAGCTTGGATACACTGCCAGTGCGGAAAGCTGTACCATCGTCAAGCTTGCCTGTAGAGAGTGTGCCGTTCAGAGCTTCAGCGGAGTGGTAGTAGGAATAAAGGGATTCGTTGGTAGCTGTGGAAAACACATTGATTGCAAAGGACGTGTGTGTCTCGTTGACGAGGCCAGCGGAGAAGAGAGACTCGATCACTGCTGGGAAGTTGGATTTTGCTTCTTTGATAGTTTTGAAGTTGGAGAGGTCAAATCCTGAAGGGAGGACGGGGCCGAGAATCGGGCATTCTACAGTTGGAAGACCAACTCCATCCTGGACCATACTTAGGAAGAGTAATACTACTGAGAAGATTCTCATGATGAATGTGGTGATAAAATGGAAATGACTTGTTTGGTGATAGAAGGTCATCTGAATTTGTTCTAACTCATCTCTTATATAGAGTTCGATTTGTTTACTACAACTGGAGCCTCTTACGTCGCTCGTCTAGCTTAATGGCTCAGCCATGTTGTTCTCGTTGTTAGATTGCCTCTTCTGGTGTCTTGTGCCGCTACGGAAATGATCGGCGTCGACTAAGCCTTGCAGATGATGGACGCTACATTTTCCTTTTCGACTATAAACGCGCCGCTGGGGACCCATTACGTTTATGCTTACTCGCTGTTGATGAATGATCTGTACCAAGATATCGTGATAAATCTATTAAAAATTAAATATCATCCATGGAGTCTTCACTATACTAAGATTTAGGTTCAGTAAGCGCTTACTTTGGACAGGGAACCAAGTTTTTGGTTAATGATGAAATTGTGCAAGAGTAGAGAGAAGTGATAAAATGGCCGCTGAATGCGCCTGCCCGCTAGTTCTTATGTCACTGCTCAAAGCAAGAGGGGAAGACACGAACGCCATTCAATCACAGCGGCTCAATTCTCCTCTCTTAGATAGCAGACAGCTGAGAGATCGGTGTATAAGAAAATTCCCAAACTTCCAGCCTTCGTCACCCGAATTCCACCAGTAATTATAAAAGAAACCCTTTATCTCCACAGGTCAAATCAAATCGCCTTTACCATCACGCCCATACAGTCTCTTCCAAAACTCTAGATTGTGTTCCAAAACACCGTTATCCAGACAATACCCACCACAAAAATTGTACTCACTCTATCAACCGAAGCTAAGTTATCACTCGATTCCGAGCCGCCCACAGCAGCCGTTTCCGAGCCTGAAGGTTGGCTGTTTCCCGTTGGCCGGGTTTGCGCAGGAACCTCTTCTTCAGTAGTAGTAGGCTCAGCAGGTGAGAAAGACAAAATACAGTCTGCATCTAGAGCAAGTGTATCGCCCACATCGTTGGTGACTTCCATCTCAGGGCAGGAGAATGTTGCATCATCGCCTGCTACTGTTACAGTCCGGGTACCGGTCTCTGTATATGTCTCAGTCTTCCATACAGTTCTGGTGAAACTCGTGTAAGGTGTGCAAGACGCTTGTCGGGGAAGGAGACTGCCTCCATTGCCGACAGCAGCTGGAAGTGCATCCCGACGAAGACGAGCAGCGTTGCTGTCTGTTGTTGTAGGTCCAGGTGGTGGTTCATAATGAAGAGCACATCCATCATCAAGATCAAGTGTCGCCCCGATATCGTTCGTAGCTGTCATGGGAACGCAGCTAAACTCGGGAGCGTTTCCAGTATCAGGCTCGATATCAGTTGTTACGCGAACTGTCTTCATGATAGTTCTGGTCGTTGTATCCGTAGACGTGATGCTTCTTGTAGCCGCTGGGCAGACTTTGCAGTACCCGTCAGATGCACAGTAAGCACTAGATGAACAACATTCGTTCTCACAACATGTCGTTCCTTTCGCGCATCCTCCACCCTTGCAGCACTTTTCCGTTGAAGGATTCGCACAGCCTCCGTTTGAACAGCATTCACTGTCTTTATCACAACCCCAAACTGTGCCTGATCCTGTACAACATGTTGCCCTCTTAGGATCATAGCATTTGCTATTTCCGCATCGCTTCTGACCAGAAGGGCAACATCCACCACCAGGTACACAGTCGTATCCCTTTGGACAAGATAGACTGGAATCTTCACAACAGATTGAAGTTTCGGGGTCGTAGCAGCCTGAAGAGCCACATTTAGACTCCCCATTGTCACAGCAGCCGCCACTAACACAGTTTTGACCCTTCATACAAGCTATCCCGCTTTCACAACAGATTTGTGAGGATGGATCGTAGCATTTGCTTGAGCCGCATTGTCTGGTATTGCCGCGGCAGCAACCGCCGGGAACACAGGTGTCTCCCGAAGGACAACACCTTAGCCCGTTTGAGCATGGATCTGGTGGACTGTAAGTGGTTGATCACGGATAGGGTTAAGTCGTTGTGCCTTACAGTATCCTGCATCAACACATTGGCGTTGTCTTGGGTATAGACCCAGGGGCTGCAGGGGATCATTGGCGTCGATCCATTGTGAGAAGTTGGCTACTGTGTCTGGGAGAAGCACGTTCTTGGATACTGCGTCAGTCAAAGAGATCATGTCTTGTCCAATGTTGAGCTGCAGCATTTCCCCACCCAAGGATGCAGAAGATCCTTTCCAGAGGGCGAGCGAAAGAATAAAAAGATAACACAACATTGCTAGACTCTGAGCTACTGTATTTTGAACATTAACAATGTGATTCCGTGTGTTTGACGGTGCGTCAGTCGGAAGGACGTAGAAGAGACAAGGTTGAGTGTGGCATGTCACCACTAATTTATATCTTGCTTCCAATTTACAATACTGCTACCCCTCTTCCTCGATGCAGCCCTGTGGGTGGTGGTGTCACAGGTTCATGTTAGTTGAGGTTTACGACTGGTTGCGAAGTATGCCAAGTAAACCAACTTGTAGATCTGACCGTGCCTAATGGTTGTTTGCTGTGCCTTACCTAGCGTTATACCAAACACACTTTGATAGGATCAGGGACGGAGGTGGCAACTGAAATTAGGGTAGTGTCCGGGCGTGCATTAGCTTTTGTTGGTGGCGTTCTGCGACGTTTGTTTGGGGCATATCAATCATAGTTTGTAGCGTATTTCAAGCTCTTCCTTAGTCAAAGGCTCTTATATATAAGGTCTAGTTACTTATTTGATAATTTCTGGATTTTATGAGGTAATCTGTTAGGCTCATTTGACGCTTTGACTGAATCTCGATAGGTGAAGGCGAAGTGGCCAACTGATGATCCCAAGATGCTGGTTTCTCAGCCGCACCTTATCAGGTAAAGTCGATCGGCAAGGGTCCAAGGCTGATTGCCTGACCCTTGCATCGCACCTACGCCCGACCAGAGTTGTTGAATGGAGAGAAGCCGTACATTGTACACATTGTACATCTTGCTTTCCAAATCCCTGGTCAGCGGTAGCTGTTCCTTCAATCACCACCCTGTTCGCAAACCTTGCCCTGAAGATTGAGGGCATCGACTCCACGGCTTGTTGTCGGCCACCATCTTGAGATCTAAGCTTATTGTTGATCATCAAAGCAGCCCCTCAAATGGGTCGCAGGATAAGTCACATCATCCTAGCCTAACGGGGATAAATAGTGATAGCTTCTGTAGACACTGGTCGCGAGAGTTGTGTCGCAATCTGCACTTTACCATACTATAGTAAGAGAGCTTTGGTTTGTGTGTTGTTCTTCAGCCATCGGCCTCTGTTGCTAGAACTGACCCTACATTGATTCAATGGTTACTGGTAGGCGAACTGTGAGTGAGTTATAGCCTCCGTTCATAGTAACATGGAAGTGTTAGAATCATCCTCAATGATCGGAACAAGTCGAGAAGTCTGGCTATATGATCATTAACATAACGCACAGCCGTGTTGCATATCGTTGATTGAGAAATGGCCAGCATGATTTTATATGAGCCATAAAGCATGAAGGTTTACAAATACAACCAGAAACGTGTTATAACAATGCCTAAGCATGTATTCTCTTCCACATTAGTGTGAATTGGATATTGGCATTGAATGTGTGGTATATCGTTTGTATATAAGTTGGTGGGCCTTGCCAGAATGGAGATCTTTGGAAAACCGTTCCAAACTTTCCTTTGGTCGGACGAAAAACCTATGCAGCACACCTTTTTACTTTCTAATAGCAGAGCTTGTGGGCATGACAAGCACGCAATACCGACTGACAACTGACGTATGGGACTTCTTAGTTCTGTACGGGAATTAGTGAGATATTTGGCAGTGTGATGAAGTAGTTCACTTACGCCATCACCGTCACGGCATCGATCGATAGCGCTACAGCCGCGAGTAGGAGAGTTAGCGACCGGCCTGGTCGACAGTTGGCGAAAGTAGCTCCAGGACCGCAAGGAATTCGGTCCTTTCCGAGGGCGCAGTTTGAGATGGATTCTTGAGGTTCAGCTACAGGAGCAGCAGTAACAAGACTGACGAGGGAGAAGATGATGATAGAGAACTTCATGTTGGCTAAAGGGAGCGAATGCTGTTTGGTGGTGAGTAAAACTGGGTTTGTGAAGGAAGAGATTCAATGATGACGATGTTTTATGATGGGGATTTAAGAAGCAAACTGTTGTTATTTATGTGTTTCGGCTGACTGAACATGAGCTCAACTCAGCCCGATAGGACTTCGTAGAACTGCTGTTTTCTTCGTCAAGAACACTAAAGTGAAACTTCATTGTCATCGTTCATTGGACCTCGCGTAATTAAACTATACTTTAGTATGGCATTACAAAAGCTATCTCTGGACCCAAAGTGATCCATCGGGATGTGGGATACCAAACCTTAGCTATCGTAACCAAGCCCGGGCTATCCTGACATTAATTAATTCCAAGTATTGACTGTATATAGCTAGTAAGGTGAGCACAGATATAGTACGACGAAGTTCTCCAGGAATCTCCGAGTATATATGGAGAGGAATCTAGGCCGCAACTGCCGAGAATTCATAACTCGTAAGAGATTACGAATCATGTAGACACTTCCCCCGTGTTTGTTGCCTCGAAGATTGCATGACAGTAAGTCCAAGACACTATATAACTGGGAGGACTATCAATGAACGAAATCTTCGCTCTGTTGATAGTAAGACCTGCCTCGCGTTACCCTGGGCACAAACTTAGATGACGCGTTTAAGTCGAACACACTAGGACCGGTACTTTTAACTCCTTTATAGTGCTACCGTATCCCACCGTTCGCTTTTACTATAAACTTCGGGATAACAAAAACAATATCGCCTGTTGTAGCTAATTCGGGTGTGATAAAGAATATTATGCTATCTCAGATACATGAAAATGAGTTTCGGCCGAGGCTAAGAACCAACCCTAATTTCCATAATGGCTATTGTCTGTCGAACCCGCCTGCTCAATTATGATGCATCATGCGTCTTTAAACGACAGCCAGGCCAGGGCTCATCCGGAAAGTTCGGGAGCCTCGGGAGCCGATCTCAGCCGATATCAAGGGCATCATATACCGAGAATTGACTGTTTGTCTATTTGCATTCAGGAATTTACTGACGAAAGCCTCGGGAGAAGACTTTTGCTTTTTTGTTTACTGTTAAAACTAGGAAGCGAGTGGCTGCCTACAATAAATTATCAACCGTCTGAAGCTGTCACGTTGCTGAACATCTTGCTGCATGAGACATTGAATTTATTGACAGTGTGAAGGTATCAAACGGATGGTCGAAATATAGTGGATACAAATACGATGAAGTCTGGGTGGGATGCGATTAGCTTAAAGTTGATACTTTCACGAGCCTGGCGGTAAATTCAGGGGAACATGGGATAACCTTGATCGTCAACAATGACGCATGATATTCTGAGCACCAAGTCTGTATCACTGTCGGTTGCATATCCTCAAAGAAAGAAAGAGGGAAACGACAATAGAAACACTGTAATCTGTGTAACATAAACGACGGGTCCATCTCCTCCTGGTAGCTAGAGGGATCTGTCTACTAATACGTTTCGAGGGACGACCACTCTGTTGTGGTTCAAGACTCTGAAGTCCGAAGCTAGAACAGTCATCGAGGCCGCGATCCTGTCAGCACTGTTTTATAGAAACCCGACTACCCTGGCCCCGCGTTGAGAACTATAATCTAGACCGCTTGGCTCGTAATGGTTCCGATAGCTCTCGTAACTGTCTCGTACTGTAGCTTACTGGACTTGGTACCGAAGACTTTGGTGGGGTTTTGCAAATTCCCAACATTCTGGCGAGGATCTTTGTTGAGTACGCGCCTCTTACAATCAATCACTTTACGTAGGGATAAGGCGTGCGCTCTAGGCTATTCGGTACCATGTAGACTTGCACACTCGGAAACCTTGTCTTGGGATTGTCATGTTTGTTTCCATTTGTGGAAAGATCTCTATGGACAGTCTGAGAAGTAAGCTACAAACTGTAAAGAGCACATATGGGTCTCTATGCAAACACGCGTCACCGTACCTTGTTCGGCCTGTAAGTCTCGGGAGGAACCTCTGCTATCTATAAAATACATGTGATTAATTGAATTCGGAGAAGCCTCTTTCACCCAAAACCTTCTAGTGACGTTGTAAATACTATTGGCTGTTCAGAGGCTAAGATCGGTTGTTGGATCGTGCCGTGCCAGTGATCCTTTACTAAATGCACTCGCGTTGGTTGGATCGGAGTGTTTTAAGGTTTACAGCTGAAATTAATGTAGTCATGGACGTTGGTCGATCAATCATCACCTTTGAGAAAGCATACAGAGCAGGTCTACTCACGGTGTCAAGGTCAGCTGAGTTCTGAAAACCGCCTTCTGCGATTGAGTTTGAAGGGTAAGCTAAGTCAGGCGGGAAACAGATCTACTATTGTCAAGTATCGGGAGTTAATAAGGCTGCGTTGGGAGAGCTGAAAGCTAAGATCGAAGCGTCTTACGCTAGCAAGTGTCTCAACGTCCCATATGGCCGATGTTCTGGGGTATTTTGGATGAAAGCGTCGGAGTCAGATTTCTCAAACGATCAGGAAGCTGCAGAGAAGGCCGCACAAAAGGTCAGTTACGGTATAATGATCACTATCGAATTGGAATATAACACTACAACCTAACATCGGAATTCAAACCTGCGAACTGGATCATAGTAGTGTCTGATATGCAAAACATCTCCCCTTTTAAAGATGAAAGTAGCACAGTGGGTAATCCTCTACATCGCCTGGATGTCTCACCTCAGCCCCTTTGCGTGACCCCCCTTCAGCCCTGACCCGCATCGAGGATTTGAGTTCATCAATACGGCCCTTCGATGTAAGTCGCAAACCTTCAGTATTGTTTGTCAACGAACGCCTTTGGACAGGATGTAGACCTCCCGAAATCTATCGGAAGATCAGGACGAGTGCGAGACTCTGAATCACTCGCTAGAGAATGATGGCAGTTATGAGGGAAGCGGGGTGGTGATCTGGGGGATGTATAAATATGAGGGCATGCCCGGACTACAAAAACCAAACCACTCAACTCAGCAACTTTACTCCTTCAAATATTTAACAATAATACTATCACTCAACATGTCCTTTGACGCCCTTCCCCGCCGCTTCTCAATTTCCATCGATGGCAAGCCCGTCGCCATGCCCAAAGGTCAGATCGAGGAGCAGACTCAGGCTCAAGCCGTGGGCTTTGGAAACGACGATGGCCCTGCCATTTTCGAGATTCAAGACGAACACCTCGTCTCCGGCCCATTCGTCATGGGCCGTTTCTTTGTTGAGGATCGGAGTTTGATGCCCAAGCGTGTTTCATGGTTCAACAGAGAGAGAATGGACCAAGTCCAGCCTGTTCATGTTGAGTTTGGCGAGAAGGGTCCAGAGATCAAACTCAGAGGTATATTATTTCTAATGGTGATGCGATACCAGTCTGACGATTTGTTTCTATAGACGGCGGATGGGCCTATCGCGATGGCCAAGTTATCAGCCCGCTCCTTCCAGGTAACTTTATCCACAAATACGGTTTTGCAGTTTTATAACATACTATGTACAGACATGATGAGCCAGAACGTCGAGATCACACCTGTGGTTCTGTAGTGCCTTTTGAGCAATGAGATTGCAGAGGCGGATGGCACTGTCGAAGGATTTTGGACATTTCACATCCTGGGTAGTAAAAACACCCCCGCACAGCTACTGGAAGACTTGGTTATATGGTTCAAGTTAAATGTATATCTTCATCCGATATTGTAACCCCGCCATTTGCTCTAGTGCCTCACAGGTGCCAGAACTCGATGCGTGACGCAAAACCAACGCTATGATGCGTTCTACATAGCAGTTCCAAGACTATACAAAGGTCAAAATTTTAGGTCATAGGCGCCTACGATCATCAACTTCTCTTCTTAAACAAAAGGAATCTATTAGTCTCATCTAACAACAATGTTGTAAACCTCTATAAGTTAGTTTTAGGCGACTTGCTATTCACAATAACAAAACTGTGTCACCAGCTACAGATGAAACCTCCCTTCAAGCCTTATTGTACTGTTGAATCAAACTCTAGCACGACGCAGCACAGCTATCTCATATCAAGTGGACTCTGCCACGCAATGAAGCCAAACAGATATTCCTCCTTGATTATGAGGCCCTGGAAAATGCCTGCTACACCTATTTAATCTCGCACATGAATGTTGGAAGTCTTTGACCACGATGAGACCAGCAATGTTGAAATTACTCATCACCTGAAGAAGATCAACAGACGACTTGAACGAGAGGAAGCAATGCAGGACCAAGTAACACTAAAATCCCAGCTGCACGAAGAAAGAAAGCGGTAGCACTTGTTCTTAATGCATCCGCAATCAAGAAGACCAAGAACATCACTGCCATCAAGTCCAGGAGGACAGGAGAGACAGCAATGCCTATTCCTCCGTCTGCTAAAACGGCGCTTGGAAACCTCAGATGAAGACACGTAATCAAGACACCCTTCGCTTGCTACAACGAGCAAACAGACAGACAACACGACTATTTGTGTAATATTGTACTGTTACCTGGAGACGGTAAGACAATACGGGGTCGATTCATCATGGGCCTATCGAACGACTATGGTACCGTTGTGCTCTTCAAGAATCGTCCGACAGAGACATCCTCCCAAAAGGTCTGGTTCAGGTAGCCGGGCCACAGGTCACACGGAGGACTTGAGTACTACAGAGGTAACAATACTCATGGATAGGTCAGGCTCCTCTATGATGGTGATCGTGAAGTCCCATCTGACATCCCCACCGTTCATCTCATTGCGCAGAAGGGGAGGATTATGGTGTCAAAAGTAGACACCACGTGGCTAGTCTTTGGAAGGACTGGCATGTCCACGATAAGGAATGTAAATCTTTTGTATAGTGACAAATGTATCCTGAAAGTGTTTACGTTAGGTACGACATATGCCTTTGTCCCAATTCAGGTGTCATTTTGCCAGCGGGCCTCATCACTGTTACTCATTTCTTACTTTTTGTCCTTGGTATTTAGGTAACAAGCGACGTAGGCTTCTTCGTAATCTCACTACGCTAACAAAATATCGGTGAGATTCTTCAGCTCTGATATCATACGAGCAGCCCAACATCACAGAGTTGCAGGAGGTTGAACAGTACTACTATGCTGCTACGTCGTTAAAAACCTCAGATGCCTTACAGCAGTATTGATGTTGCACTCGGGCCGATTATTTTGCTACTCTTCACCGAGTCTGCGTCACGATGCTTTCTATGTCCTCAGGTGACACTATCCCGTACCCGTTTCGAGAATATTGTGTGAAACAATTCGAACATCTACGGATGACCACTGCTACTTATGAAGACCTTGGTGAAACTGAGGGTATTCAACCGCGTGAATCACGGATTCAGTAGGATTATAAAAGGCCCCAGAGAAGCGGCAATTCTCTACCCTTCCCCAAACCTACACAAGCAAAATCAAAAGCATCAACACCAGAACCATATCTACAATACCTGAAAGAAGAATCAGCCACCAGTTTAAACCCTTCTCATAGTTAACAATCATTCTAACATCTCTCAAAATGTCTAACCTTCCCCACCGTTTTACGATCCTCGTTGACGGCAAGCACATTGCCAAGCCCGAGCAAAAGAACGAGGAAATGTTCCAGGCTCAATCCGGTGATGAGCCTGCCATCTTTGAGCTGAAGGATGACCATCTTGTGTGTGGCGACTGGACTTTGGGCCGCTGGGTAGTTGAAAACAAGAGCTTCCAGGCCAAGCCCGTCATGTGGCGAAAGAATGAAGAAGCTTCTCGAGAGCTTCAGCCTGTGAAGGTCAGAGATGGTGCCAACGGGCCTGAGATCAGCTTCTCTGGTGAGTTACCATTTGCAATCTCCCTCTCCGACCTTTATTGATAGTTAAGCTACAGATGCGCCCGGTATGGCCATCCATGATGGCAAGCTGGTTGCCCCTTTGGTTCAAGGTAAGATTACTTGACAAAATTTTCATTATTACTCTCTAATCATAAATCACACAGAGGAGTGTCAGTCCGTGGAGATTCGTGCTAGCGAGGATTAAGACGAACGAAGTTTGTAAATCTCAGGGTCGCTCGTTACAATGAAGTGAAAGAAAAGTTCAGAAAGCATTTCCATAGCTTTGGCCTCTGAGGAACTTGGTATTTCCATAGTAGTATGAAGATAATTTGAATTTAAATCACTGCTATGTCTTGTGATTGTCGTGTGGAATGCTATGTTGACAGCTGAGTGTTTGTTTGATAACGAATGTTACTCCTGAAGAATCAACTGGGCACGGACCAATGGAAGTCATATCATTTCTCTTGTTAAGCTTCGAACAGTCCCGCTCGATACGTTCTCCATTACGATACGACTATGTCGTAAAACTAGCAAACGTCAAGAACACCTCGTGATCGCGGGTAAGCCAGAGTAGTATCGAGGCTAGCGTGGAGGTTGCGACGAGGGTACGCGTAGTGTTAATGTCTAAACAAGCAAAATGCCGCTAGTTGGAGGTATCTATATGCTCATCCAATGGCTATCTTACACGAAGCCGATGGCCCTCGAGCAAGATTTCCCAGTTTCCTCACGACAAACTTAAGTTTCATTACCGAACAGCTGACCAACAGGAGATTCCAAGGAGTTCAAAGATGATCATACTCACGTAACTAAATTTTGCACAATCAACAAACTCCATGTACGCTTGGGCTTGTGTGTCACATCTAGTAGAACCAACAAAAGATACAATCAGCACAGTCCAGCATCCTCTCCGCAGGGGTGATAGGTGCTCAACCTTTTGCCATCATGTGAGACGAACGAAGCTCTAGGTGGCGTCTGTTATCTGTTGTCAAATGTAAAAGCAGACGGACTTTTGAATTTGGGGTTCCTTCACGCCAATCCAGGATGGTATTCCAGAATCCCTATCGTTACCATTCTGTCCGGACCTAATTATGTACCCCTGTATAAGTTCCTACCAACAGGTGGAGCCACTGCACGTATTTCAATTCAAAGACCGAAACGATGGAGGAACCCCCTGCAACTACTGTACCGGCCCCAATCCTGCAATGTCTGGTTGGTTAGCTGAAATCTTGGACTGGACCAACAGCCTGACCCAGATTTTATCCTAGAGATGCTTTGTATGATTGGTGTACCAAGGTTCGGCTGTGCATATAACAAGATACAGGGGTCGAGCTGCAACCCTACCTGCATACCTCTGTCGACTCTGCAGGAATCATTCATGTCGTTGGGCCACAGCTTCACACCGTCTATTGTGAAGTTGACTATATGAACATGTATGCTTGTTAGTGTTCAGAACGTTCGAACTGTAACATCAGATAGTCCTCTTCGTATCTAGCCAGGGCATCCCGGACCCAAGGTCCATTGTTAAGCGAGCAAATGACGCGAGAAATATCAAAACGGTTGTCCTTCGGCGGGACCTAACTTCTTTAAGGAATGATTGACATAGCAGAAAGTCAATTTTGCATTAGCCCTGGCCTTTATCTTACGATAGATTATTTACCTCACGACTTAAGCACGAAGCCGTGGCCCCGGCCGGTTGACATTATTTCCTCGATTTCCTAAGTCCGGATACGACTGATCCGGGGCATTGAGCGATAGCCGATTTGTCTTTTTTCAATTGTTCTATTCTCCACAGAACTCAGAACAACCTTCTTGCTGGTAGAGTTGCATATCTCTGTTGGAATGTATGACATCCTTGTAGCAGAATTACTACTGCTTAGAAGCATTGAGGCATATAACTGATTACTTAAAATATGACAAGCTTCACATGACAGCCGTAGTGTCACATCATCTTCTTTAGCATACATCCTCCTCCGAGCCTAGAGCTGCATCCCACTTTGACAGTACCCACAGATCGGCTCCTTCTTGATGCAGCGTGACAAACGTGGCGAGGCTGCGTGTCCATACGAATCTCTGAGCACCGCAATATCCGATGGTCTTTACCTGCTACAGTTGAGAGGATGGATAACGGTTTCAGTGGATGGACCCCGGTGGATTGTTATTCATCATCTCGCGTCCTGGGTCGATCCAACCACGGCATCAATGAAAGGTCCGAGTCTGACAAGCATATCCCAGTAAGGAATAGTTGGTGGGGAAGTCTAGGAGCTGCAGGCGATGAACCCGGAAACCGGGATCATGTTTGCGTTCCTACCTGCGTGGACGTTTTGTTTGCTATGCGGATTATGCGCTCGTTCCAGCACTGGGCCGGACATATGCCGTTGGTTTGTGATTTTAATCAGATACGGTCCATATATGTGTCCATGCCGGCATCTTTACGGTAGTTCAGGACACGACCCACGCCTTCTCATGTGAAATTTTACAGAATTCGCGGCTCTTTGATCTATACCATTCAACATTTCTCTCCAGTTCAGTTCACCCTGAATCATACCATGCCTTCACAAATTCCGCCATGGCGGGAGCCGATTGCCATCGTAAGCATGGCCTGTCGCCTTCCGGGCGGCATAGACAAGCCATTGGACCTCTGGAATCATGTCCGAGCAGGCCGTTCATCAGCCACGCCTATACCAAGAGATCGATTCAATACTGAGAACTTTCTATCCATGGACCCTAACAAGAAAGGAGAGCAAGCCTTCAGGGGCGCTCATTTCGTCAAGGGGGACATCAAGCAGTTTGATCACAAGTTCTTCGGTATAAGCAAAGACACAGCGACAGCCATGGATCCACAGCAGAAACAGCTGCTCGAGGTTGTTTATGAGTGTCTTGAATCAGCCAACATCTCCATGGAGACAATCTCCAAGTCCAAGATCGGCTGCTACTGCGCCATGTTCGTAAGTGACTACCACGACATGTTGATGCAAGATCCCGAGTACCTTCCAACATTCATTGCCATTGGAACGACCCGCACTATGCTTGCGAATCGAATCAGTCATGCACTCGACCTCGGTGGCCCCAGGTATATCATGATCCCTTCCGTTCATTAGCTGCCCAAGACACTGACCTTAGTACGCAGTGTTACCATTGATACAGCCTGTTCCGGCTCTCTAGTTGCCTTGCATCTAGCCTGCCAAGCACTACAAGCTGGTGAGTGTGACGGAGCAGTGATAGGTGCATCGAATCTATTCCTGAGTCCAGATTATGCGCTGTCCTTGACTAGACTTGGTGCTATAGCAGCAGACGGTCAATGTAAGACATTTGACGCCAGCGCTAATGGCTATGGTCGTGGTGAGGGTACCAATGCTGTTTATATCAAGAGACTCAGCGACGCTATTAGGGATGGGGATAACATCAGAGCTGTCATCAGAGGAACTTCATCCAACAGGTATGCCCACCCTCTCTTCGCCTCAGGTCATCCTTACTAATGGTCGCAGCTCTGGTGCTACACCAGCAATCACCGAGCCTTCTGGTAAGGCTCAAAGAGATACTATCTTGCAGGCCTATGCTCAGGCCGGAATCGAGAATTTCAGCGAAACTGGATACTTTGAGTGTCATGGAACGGGTACGCCAGTGGGCGATTGTATAGAACTTGGAGCCGTGGGTGAGGTGTTCAGCGATAGTCACAAAACTCAAGATGCACTTTGGGTTGGCTCAGTAAGTTCAACATTCTTCTCTCTGCACATTGTTGATAAACCCAAGGCTAACACACGAGCAGACGAAACCAAACGTGGGGCATTCGGAGGCTGCAAGTGGTTTGAGCAGTCTAATAAAAGTGGTACTGGCCCTGGAGAAGGGAGAAGTTCCTCCCAATACTAATTATAAGACACCTAACCCAAAGAGTACGTTGTCCAATGAGTTTCACACATACTTCAATATCAACTAACCATGGTCTTATAGTTGACTTTGATGGTTGGCGAGTCCGTGTTGCAACAAGCCCGCAACCTTGGCCTTCCAAGTCGATACGACGAGCAAGTGTCAACTCGCTTGGTATTGGCGGATCGACTGCACATGCTGTTGTTGAGTTTTATGAGCCGCCCAAGATTGCTAACGAATCTGTTAATGGTCTTAATGGAACCAACGGCGTCAATGGCACTCATGAGCTTGCTACTACCAATGGTGTCGGTGATCATCACGGGGAGGGGACGCAAACTGAGAGTCCTTCCTTTCTACTCTTTACGTCAGGCGCGTCTCGTGACTCTCGAGATACTAATACCGCTAACCTACTCGAATTCCTCAAAGACCATGAGGAATGCCATGATTTGACTGGTCCCTTGGTCACAGCACTCAATGCTCGAAGCCAGATTCACATTCGACCTTGGAAGTCATTCGCAGTCGCAAAGACTGTCGGAGACCTCATCCAGCAGTTGGAGGGCAATGCACTGAAGTCTAACCAGACCCCAACTGGTGCTGACGAGCCTAAGATCCTGTTCACATTCACAGGCCAAGGAGCAATGTGGCCTCAGATGGGCAAGCGTCTCCTCCAGATGTTCCCTGTGGCACGCAACACCTTACATCAGCTCGATGAGGTTATCCGAGGGCTCTCATCTGCGGAGAAGTCTACATGGTCTTTGACAGGTACGTTCATAAGAGACACTGTAGCCTATTTCTCGATTACTGACTCCATCCCAGACAAGCTCACTGCGGAGATGACATCTGAGGAGATCAACTACCCCTCGCTCGCCCATCCTCTTTCCTTGGCTGTACAGATTGCTCTCGTTGATGTTCTCTCTAGTTGGGGCGTGCTTCCCGATGGCGTCGTTGGCCACTCTGGTGGTGAGACAGCCGCCGCGTACGCTTGTGGTGCACTTACCGCTAAGGAAGCCATCACTGTCGCTTACTATCGAGGTATAGCTTGTGAGAATGCTCCTGCGGGCACTATGCTTGCTGTTAGAAGTGCCCCAGACGCAAGAGAGCTGCAAGATGCATTGGAGAGAAACGACGTGCAGATAGCATGCTTCAACGGTCCCCAGAATCTGACTCTTGCCGGTCCTACCGAGGGAGTTCAGAATGTGGCTACCGAGCTTAACCGACATGGCATCGTTTCCAGGAACGTTGCTGTTACTCGAGCCTACCACACCCGATCCATGCAGAGTGTGGTCGATGATTATGTCGCGCGCCTTCAGAGTGCCCTCCATCCGAAGACAGCACGTATTCCCATGTACTCGTCTGTTACCGGCCGTCAGTTGGAGGGAACTGAAGTTGGCGCCAGCTACTGGGGTGCAAACCTCGTTTCACCAGTTCTCTACACTGACGCGGTCACATTGGCTATGGCTCAACCCGACCGCAAGTTCGGTTCATTTGTCGAGATTGGACCTCATTCGCTACTTTCACGACCAACATCTGAGATTCTCAAGTCTCTTCCAGATGCACCTCAGCTACCCTACTTCTCCACCATGCTTCGGAACGCAGACACAAGTCAGCAGCTCATGGGTCTAGCTGGAGATTTAGTCCTCAATGGTAAACGCCTGGATCTGGACGAAGTAAACAAAACCAACTTTGGCAAGCTGGGTCGTCTTCCCAATCATATCCAAGACAAACTTCCCGCTTATGCGTGGGATTATTCCTCCACGCCGTGGACTGAGCCCAGAAACAGCTCTGACTGGCGATTCCGCAAAGCACCACGACATGAGATTCTAGGAACCCGATGCCGAGGCGCGAACCCATCTGCGCCCACATGGAGGAATAAAGTGTCAATAGAAGATGTGCCTTGGCTTGTTGATCATCAGGTACGTAAGACTGTCGCTCCTTTGATACATAACTAACGCATGATAGGTTAATGGAATTGTCACGTTGTCTTTTACTACTGGTATCGCAATGGTCGTTGAGGCGATGATGCAAGTACAAGAAGAGACCAAGGAGATAGACTGGGCAAACTATTCGTTCGAGTTGGAAGATTTTGTCTTTTCCAACTCTATTATCCTTCCTGACGAAAGCGCCATCGATCTGTTCCTCACCTTGATGCCACGAAACGACAACATCAAATCTGAGGAGACGTGGTATGACTTCACCATTTCTTCACTTCGTGGCGATGTGGACATCCGCCATTGCCACGGAAAAGCTGCAGTCTTGGCGGGTAAGTAAAAAACAACAACACGATTTATTACACGATCTGACTATTATTTGCAGGTACTGGTGATGCTTCTTCCCAATCCAGAACTTCTTGGAACCACATGCCACTCCAGGTACCGCTGAAAAGCTACTACAAGACTCTGGAAAGAGTCGGCTATGGCTATGGTCCCAAGTTCCAGCTTCTTTCTGAAGTTCGTGTTCGCCCAGGCCTTTCGTCTTGTGCTGCAAAGATCAATATGGCATCGACTGCTCAATCACCAGTTCGCGGTCAGCGATATCTCTTGCACCCAGCCATGATGGACGCAGCTCTCCAAACTCCTGCGTTGGCCAATCGCTCCGGATATTTCCAGGAGATTGATGCCCTGCTTTTACCATCACGCATGAAGAGGATTTCTATCCGCAGGCCTGCTGACAAGACCGACATTGCGTCTTGTGCCACCAGTACATCGCCTGTTGGTTTCAGTCGCATCCAGGGAACTGTTCAGTGCTATGACTCACAATCGAAGCCTTTCTTCGTCGTCGAGGGGTTACAGATGGACAGGGCCACGGGCGAAGACCAGGCTACACTTCCTTGGTTACGTCTCACATGGAAGCCTGATATTGGCGATATCTCAAACAATGATGCGACCAAGTCAATTCAAATCAAGAGTCTTCCTGCAGAGAAAAAGCTTGTTGATCTCGAAAACCTGGTCAAGGAGCTCATACCTCTCATTGTTGAGAATGGCATTGACAAAGGGGAAGACTTGGCCCCTCATTTGCAATCATACCATGCCTGGTTGGTGGAACAAGCCGAGTTGCACAACGGAAGGCTCGTGGCTCGTCACAAGCAGAACGGCTTTGCCACCATCCGCGATGCTATGCTGAAGGTCGTTGCGAACTCCAATATCTCGGAGACTGTTGATGCATCCATCGTATCACAACTGGCCATCAACATGGCCAGAATCTTCAGTGGGGAGGTCGAGGCGTTAGCGGTTTGGTTGGAGAACGATTTGCTTTATAGGTTTTACGAAGAAAGCATCTTCACAACGAGTATGAACCAGAAGCTCCGTTCTGTTGCCGAACTTCTAGCACACAAGAACCCCAACATGAAGGTCCTGGAAATTGGTGCTGGCACCGGAGGTGCAACGACTGAAATGCTGCATGGTTTCGCTAAGGCTGGAGGACCAAACGCTTACCAATCATTCACTTTCACCGACATCTCAGCTGGTTTCTTTGACAAGGCGAAGAAGAAGTTTGCCGCTTGGGACCGAATGGATTTCAAGACTCTTGACATTGAGAAGAATATATCTGATCAGGGTTTCGGTGAAGAGAAGTATGACCTTGTCGTTGCAGCAAATGTAGGTCCCAAGTGTTTATTCCAACATGATTAGCGAGCACTGACCAACGACACGTAGGTTCTCCATGCAACTGCCGATCTACCTTTCGCTATGAAAAACATTCGTTCATTGCTGCGTGATGACGGCTACCTCGTGGTTGGCGAGCTGTCGGAAGGTGAGTAATCATGGTGCATTTCTTTGATCTAAATGGTGAACTAATATCTCATCCTGCAGACCTGACTTCTGCCAACTTCCTTTGGGTACGTTCCAAAAAGCCTTATTGCAGTTCGATAACTAACTTGTGTTCAGGGACCATTGACAGGCTGGTGGCTCCGCCCTCGATCTCCAGGTCGTTCTGGTCCTGGTCTTTCCATGGACGAATGGCGGCAAGAGCTGGCTGCGGACTTCGACAGCATTTCCGAAATCGAGGCTAGACGCAACAAGAACACCGCGGATCAAATCTCAAGCACGATCGTGATGACAGCAAGAGCAAAGCCCGTCGACTATACTCCACCCGAGCCACTTTCAAAGCAGAGGGTGCACATCACGGGGGTTAGCAGCATATTATTTACTCGAGGCCACATTGAACAATACCTTGTCAAGCGGGGAATGACTACTACAACAAGCCGACTAGAAGACCTTGCTTCCCACGAATGGTCTGGCGAATGGCTGGTTATCGTCGACGAGACCGAAGGAAGTTTCCTCGCCTCTCTTGGATCCCAACAGCTGAAGGCTCTGAAGGCGTGGCTCACTAAATCCATCAAATGTATTTGGGTCACCCGTAACGTTTACCTCAACCCGCATAATACGACAGGAGGCTTGGTAACAGGCTTCACACGTGCCCTTAGAATGGAGAACAGTCAGCTCGAGCTGTACACGTTGGATTTGAGCAGTGATGATAACACTGCACCTGAAATTATCTACCACGCTTTGGAACGGGCTCACTACTCCCACAATGACCCAATCTCTAAGTTGGACTACGAAGTTGCTGAGAAGGACGGACAGCTCTGGACCTGCAGACTTGCGAAAGATGCTGGCCTCGAGGATGCCTTCGGCCCCGCTCGAAAGATGGCGGTACCTTCGAGTCAGGTGGTGCAGAGCCCTCATCGCTTGATAGTGGGAGAACCAGGAATCCTGGAAAGTCTGACGATGGCTCAAGATGATAAATTGTCGACACTGCCGCACGGACATGTTATAGTTGAAGTCAAGGCCGTTGGACTCGACGAAAGGGTAAGTTTTGTACATCCACGACCAATGACCCAACTAACTCTGTGACAGGATGGTAGGGTCGCTCAAGGGTCTCTTCCAGCAATGGAATTCGGCCGTGAGTGCTCTGGTGTGATCAAGAGCTGCGCTTCCGATGTCACTTCACTCAGACCAGGAGATCGAGTTGCCGTCATCGGCCAGGGAACCTTCAGCACACAATACCTGGCTCCTTCAAGTTGTTGCGTCAGGATCCCTGACTGGCTTTCCTTCGAGGTAAGTCGCCCCCTACAGCATGATCTCACTGTCAAGAAGAGCACCCGACTGACTTGGCTCTCACTCAGGATGCGGCAGCGGTCCCAATAAGTTTTGTCACAGCTCTATACGCGCTGACGACACCTGCTAGAGTCTCAATAGGCCAGGTATGCACATTTCCCACATTCATGCCATACAGAGTGCTAACATTAAACAGAAAATCCTCATCGCTAACGCTATCTCGACTCAAGGTATTGCTTTGATCAAGATGGCAAAGGCTCTCAAGCTTGATGTCCATGCCACTATCAGCGAAGGTGACAAGTCTCTTCTCACAAAGCACGGCGTCAGCGCCTTGAAGATCTTTACAGTTCCAACAAGCGACAGTCGTGCCAATGCTTCTCGTGTCATCAATAGCCAAGCTTACAAGGTTGTGTTGAATACTGAGCCGGGCCAATATGCAGTATTTTCTCACTTGGTCGCTAATCGGGGAACATATGTTGAGATTGGTTGTGGTGAAGCATACGGCGATGAAGGCGTTCTTCGACCTAGTAAGAACGTTATGTTTGCTTCGATTGACCTCACGGATGCGTATAACGAGAGCAAAGAGGACATGGGAGAGTAAGTTCTCTTTTGCGTTGTCTTCACCAGTTGCTGACAATTTTCATTAGATTGCTAGACCAAGTAATGGGTATGGTTGAGAGGCGAGAGTTGGATATTGATATCCCGGCTTCAGTGTCCGGACTCCCCGCGCTACAGTCTGCCTTCTCAACACTCTCAGCAGATAATCAGCACAAGCAAGTAATATCGCTTGAGGGTTCCAACGACGAGCAATTGATCAAGGTATGCAATCTCATCCTCTCTCGGTGGACGCTGGGTCTAATTTCTCTATTTCTAGACACGACCGAAGACCTCTGCTTTTAATCCGCGAAAGACGTATATCATTACAGGCGGTCTTGGTGGTCTAGGACGTGCGATTGCAGTCTGGATGGCCAGTTATGGCGCGCGACACCTCATTTTGGCCACTAGCTCCGTTGCCAAAGCCTCGCAATCTGATGATCTTTTGCAGCAACTTTCCTCTTATGGATGCGATGCGAGAGTGGAGCTCTGCGACGTGGGTAACTCTTCAGCTGTTGAGCGCCTCGTTGCCAACATCAACACTCCTGTAGGGGGTGTCATTCACTCGGCCCTGAGACTAAGCGTGAGCCTTCTTCTAACGACCTATTCTCACTTGTACACTTCTAACCACTTTTTAGGATCGATTCTTCGAGGACATCACCTTGGAGGACTTTGACGCTGTGTTCGGTCCAAAGGTCAACGGCGCTTTGAACCTCCACAACTGCCTCCAGGGTCACAACCTCGATTTCTTTGTCATGCTGAGTTCCGGCTGCGGAGTCCTGGGTAACGAGGGCCAGTCGAACTACTCAGCAAGCAGCACATTCCTTGACACGTTTGCTCGATATCGTCAGAGTCTTGGTCTCCCAGCATCGTCTGTGGATCTTGGCTTCGTTGAGGATGTCGGAAACATCAGCGAGCGTCCTGAGATTCAGGCCTCCTTGTTGTCTCGTGGTCTCAGACCCATCACAGTACGCGATGTTTTGCGCGTAGTTGAGGGCGCTATTGCCACAGGCTTGCCCGACAATACTCTCGCAGCAAATGACTTTGCCTATGATCGTTTTGCGCAAAGCCAAATCGTTCTCAGTTTTGGCATGATCGACAAGGCCACGGCAGAATGGCAATCTTGGGCCAAGGACGCCAAGTTCGGCTTACTGCGATCTCGAGCCGCTGACAATGCGGCAAGTGATGCGGATGCTGGCAGCGGAGAGAGCGCAGTACAGACAGCCGTCAAGGCTTTCAGGAACATTTTGGGACGTCTGGGTGATTCCCCCGAGGGCAAGGATGCTGCCTTACAGCCCGTCGTTTGTACTGCTCTTGTTGCCAAGCTAGCACAAGTACTCTCGGTCAAGATCGACGATATACAGCCCTCGAGGTCGGCGGTCCAATATGGAATGGATTCACTTATTGCTATTGAGGTTAGATCCTGGGCCAGATACGCGTTCCAGATTGACCTGCCGATCAGCGACTTGACGAATCCTTACAGCATCCAGGATCTGGCAGCTAGGGTCTCGCGAATGATTGTTTAAGGGATTTAGACTTATTCTATTTTATTTGGATCTTGATGCGGGTTATTTGTTTGCTTTGATAGTTCATACATTTGTTCCTTAGCAATGACCATCGCTAGAATACTTAAGTAACAATTGTATATGGTTCCTGTTCTTTCGACGTCGTTTGTCTTTGAATCATCTCACCACAGCTCTGTTGATCTACTCTCTAGCCAACATATTTCCCATTATATATATGTCCATTATCACGGCCCACGCACCACTAATTGTCAAATAAGCTTAAAGCTTTGGTTAGCCTTTATAAAAAAACACAATTTTAACACAATAACGACCAAATACCATCAGGTCGCACGGCCCACGCACCATTGACTATTATAGATATCGTCTCGGCCCGTCAAATGTGTGAGCAGAATGCTTTGTTATAACAATGCTCAAAGTGGTGTATCCCCTAGGAACGGTAGCGGGGTACCTGATCGACTGGGATGGGGAAGAGAAGATTCGGATCTGGACGCAGTAGCTGAGGTCGAGCTTGACGACCTTGGTATACCGTCCCATGGTTTTTGCGCACAAACGGTTATTCTGAGGTATGATCATCAATATGAAGGCTCCTGGCAGTTTTATTGGGAAGTCAAGAGAGTAGCACTCACAGTGTCATGAAAGAATGGTACTTTGTATTGCCAATCTCTCGCCGCACTTCAGTCAGAAGAGCCTTTACTTGCTCCGTAGTCCAACCCAGTCCTTGTGTGAAAACCGGCATCGTTAATGGCTCGAGAATAAGCAGCCAATTCTGAGTCATCAGATGACCTATGCGCTGTAACTTCTTCCCAGGATAACAGGCATTCGTCGGTGCGCCGTTTCTCGTTTCGATAATAGGCTCAAATCCTGCGTCCTGCAGTAACGACTTGAACTTTTCCGGGTACTTTAATGTTGTGCCGAAGCTTTGTAGTCCCTCCTCTAACAAGTCGTTCCATTTGCGGAATGCGGTGCCGTTTAGTGAATGATTAGGTGATTGTACGAGGGCGATCCATTCTGTGAGCTCGACCCATCCTCCTGGCCTCAGGTTTTCAAAGGCGGACCGGACCAACTTCTGCTTGTCGTTTATATCACCGAGTTGTCGGATATGGATGAAGTCGAAGTTACCGCCGCCGGCAAAGTCCCAATCTTGTGTGATGTCCATTGTCTTAAAAGTGCAGTTGGACTTGGTATATGGAGGTTGGACTGGATCGATGTCGACGCCCAACACGGAACAGTAAGGGTGTTTCTGGGCTATAAAGGGTTAAAATCAGTGCCGGGAGACGATGTTAGTTGAAGGGAAACTTTACCAAATTCCTGAATCGCGAATGTTAGTTATGGGTACAAATTATGGTATTCACAAGACATTGGGGACTTACTAGTGCCCATATTCCACCTCCAGTGCCTACATCAAGCACCCGCTTCGGCCTTGGTGTAATAGGTGATAAGTGAAGATGTCCTTTAAAGACATTGATGATAACGGTGTGTTGTATAACTAGCGGAGTGTCAGGAACGCAAGCAGATGTTTAGGATATTCTAATAAATACCATTTCTATCTTGTTCTTGCTATATTGAGAGTCAGCACAAGATTCTGAAAGATATGAAAGCCATATGTCTTACCTGATTATTTGGCACGTATCCGTAACCTATGAATCGCTTGTGGTGAGTTGCTGAGCACTGACAAACTGTGGGTCATGAGAAACGTACGAACTGATGACTTGGTGAACTTGTTGACCATGGACTGGAAGAAACGTTTGGACCGTGATGCACTGATCAAGTTAGCATCAAAGCATTGTGTTGGTTATGATGAATCCTTACGTCTTCAATGGCTTGTAAGTCGACACGTACTCGTCGGATGAATCTGACGAGTCATCGAGAAGTTCGCTGCTGGGACGCAAACTGCTTGACTGGTGGGGAGCATGGTCATCGTTGGTAGGCTGTTTTGGATAATCAGCTCAGTTCAATTGTTTGTTGTTAGTAGCAAACACGAATGATCATATCATATCATGCATGTTTGTCTTATCTTGTCTCTTTACTCACATCATTCTGAACCCTTGCAGCGGCAGCAGGGGAAAGCGTTTGCCGATCCCATCCACCTGAGCGTCGGCTCACGGGGGTTCCAGGTAGACCCGCACTTCCACTCCCTGTCAGGCCCTGGCTGTGGCTCCTTTGGCTTTGGTCGCTTGACACACTAGAGGCGTAATTGGAAATGTTGGACGAGGACGAGGCGGTGAGTGTCGCAGAGGCAGAGGGCCTTGTTACCCGGTCTGTGGATCCTGCTCCAGCACTTCTCACTGAACTCGAGTCGTGCCCATTGTCTGTTGCGTCTGCCATTTGTCGTGCTTGGTTAACAAATTTGTCGTTACGGACGCGGGCCGGTCCGACGCCAAAAAACCGTTTCCTTTCTTTCGTATCCTCTCTTGTTAGACAGTTTTTTGAGTTTGCTCGGTCGTTTTGTTTTTTTGTCTTTCTCAGAATGTCGAACAGAGAGAGTGTGAGTTACTAAAGTGAATTTCGTGTAGTGAAAAGAGGGAATTATTGACAGCCAAGCCTTGGCCGAAGAACAGCTGCAAAGAATTCTCAGTATGGCATTACTCGCAGGTCTGACGTCGTCGAGGGACAAAAATTCGTTCAGCAGGTAAGCCAAATGGGTCTTGAAACTTCTGAATTTGGGTCGTCTCCTTCTCTTCTATTGTATGTGCGATTTTTTGTTGTCTCCCTCCCTGCAGTTGGGCATTGAACCTCATCCTTGTCCATGTCTCGTTCTCTCAGTGATCATCCCACATCTAGCCCTGTCCGGTTAGCCAACTACTCTCCAGAGCCAGCGCGTCCCTACTTGAAATAGATTAAGGCGTCGTTAGAGTTTAATATTGGTTTGGTATTTTTTCAGCTTTGTAACGTTAGTGGGGAGCTCAGGCACAAGCGATTGGGTTGCGATGTCCAGAGTGCCTGTCACAAAACTCACGGTCGTGATAGCTCCAGAATATCCCTGATTAACATAACGGCACGTTTTATTATAGATAGTGATAAGGCACCAAGAAGGATCTAGTGTGTGGTTGATATACCTGATTCAACAATCCCATCATACACACAAGTTCTATCTGTATGGGTTGAGGATCCGCGCATTTGGGTGCATGAGATTGTCACAGTAATGTACTGTACCTATGTATGTTTCGTCTACCCCCCCCTGCGATGAATGGTCGTATCCCCTAATTCTTCATGGTGGAGAGTCGCAGTTTTGTATATCCTTGTTAGTGCAGGGTTTCTCTCGGCACTTCAACTGAGGTCCAGCTTACCCGTTCCAAGTTAAAGCGGCGACGGTTTCTCATCAACGGTAGTCTCGTGATGAGACTTGCTGAATAAGAAACAGAGCCCTTACTCGAAATCTATCTCAATGATGGGCAATTTTCAGTCAGTGTTTTTTGAACCCCTTGTTTCCCCTCATGCGACTGCTGCCCACGCTAAGTTTTTTTTCCCTTTCTTTTCTTTTTATTATCACATTTTGCTTTTTCCGCCTCACATTCGCTACCCTATAGCACACATAGTTTGTGCAGTTATCACTTTCGGTATGTCAATGCGTGACCCAACAGAGGCATTGCCGGCCGACAGCGTCATGTTATCTTCGGCCTGGGCAATTATTAAGCTTTGGCGTCTGAGGATCATCCCGCGTCGCATGTTTTGTTGATATTATGGTGGTATACTGAACTCGAAACCGAACTTGTATTGTTGGGGAAACCCCTGAATTTGTCTCCTACCACAAGCCGCCCCAGTTTGTGTTTAGTAGATATGAAATCAGTGTCAAGTGTCGGACAATGATAGCATTAAATCCGAGAAGAAGAAAACAAGCTGTTGCTGAATGAAGGTGAACTCATCACATGGTGTGTTGCCAGAGCGACCTTGATCTTCCAGGTTGACAGCCATCCAAATTTGCCTAACCTATCTATAGCTTGGAGGACGTGAATCTCGTGATTGCATCTACCTACTTGGTTATTGACCATTGCCGAGGGTCACAGAAGAATGTTCGCTGCATCAAATCGTTTACTTTTCAACTTTGCGGGGTTGCGTAAATAGGCTATATTCACATAGGCTGACCACCATAAAATGCTCATACCTATCGTGCCAGTGACAGAATTGTCTTGTCCTCTATTTCGACTGTCTGTTTATCATCATGACTGGCCTCAGATACGACCCTGAATACTTCAAGGCAATTGGATCTCCCGCCAAGGGCCCGCGGGCTGATCCTCCCCAAACGGTTCACGAACTGAGATCTGGCATCGAAAGCACCATTCATCATGTTGTTACCAACTCGCCTTACCCGCCTGGGGTCAAAGAAACTGTTTACACAGTGAAGAGCTATGATGGAGCCGAGATCGAAGTTACTCGCTTTGCATGCGAAGAAACACTAGCTTCAAAGGAACCCACGCCTGCTGTCGTTTATTTCCACGGAGGAGGTTTTGTAGCATGTACAGTACCGCCGTTTGCACCGCAAATCGCCCGTTTCGCAGATGCTGCACAGTTGCCTTACTTCGCTGTCGATTACAGGCTAGCTCCTGAATACCCTGCTCCTGCAGCACTTGAAGATGCCTGGGCGGCTTTGCAGTTCGTATCACAGTCTGCTGCAGAACTCAACGTCGACCCATCCAAAATCGTCCTTTACGGAGATAGTGCCGGCGGTGGTCTTGCTGCAGGTGTTGCGCTGATGGCAAGGGACCGTCAACTCGATCCTCCGATAGCGAAACAGTTACTGATCTACCCCATGTTGGACGATCGATACAAACTCAAAAACGATGACCCTTATATGGAGGTTCTATCAATGAGACCAGCTGGAGCAAAAGTTGCATGGGACGCTTATCTTTCTGAACTTCGGAGAGGCGGTGATGAACAAACTTTGTCATATGCTGTGCCCGCTCGGGCTTCTACTTTACGAGACCTGCCAGCTACATACATCGATGTCGGATCTCTGGACCTCTTCCGAGACGAGAGTTTGAAATATGCCAACAGGCTAGCTGATGAGCATGTTGAGGTTGAGTTCCATCTTTGGCCAGGGCTACCGCATGGGTTTGATGGCTTGCGAGACCTCAGCTGGTTTACAAGAGCAACGGAAAGCCGTGTGAGTGCCTTGAAGAGAATATGATGTACGTCGAGGTAAATTAGATACAATGGTGATATTTCAGAGAGTAATTTCGGTGGCCAGCCTGATAGTAGCATGTAAAATGCATACGAAGGTTGCATCGTATCTGCAATCGTCTTTATCTTGTTCGACTCGCCTATAGATCAACATGATCTGCCCAAGGTATAGACCACGTGGGAGCAGGGTTTCAAGTACATGAACCACAAGGAAGGGAGCATAGCCTTTTGGGTCCATATGACAGGTTACTGTACTTGAAACAAGAGACAATGAGCAGATCATCAAGTAACTCCCCTTAACAACACCCAGCAGGCTGCATTGAGCCCTCACAGATATAAACTTTATGTTATCTGGTAAAATAGAGAAGAAGAAAAAACAAAGAAAAAAGAGCCGAGACCCCCTCGTGGACGATATTACTCTATACGATGGATCATGGACTTTAGGATCTATTTCCCCTGCACGAAGACGGTGTTAGGTCTTTCCTAGTTGTCTTCCTATCGTTTCATAGCTCCAGTAACAAGAATTGGAAAAGCCTTTAGCAGAAATCGCAAACCCTTCATAGCTGTATTAGTCAAGCGACGATATGTAGGACAAAAATGGCAAAGATGGCCGATGCAGACGAAATGACATCCCAGATCCCCAGAGCCGCGTCAATAGAAATGCGGGTGAGTGTGGGGTAAAGGTGTCATCAGGCATATCGCAGCCATATCCAAGAACTATCAATGCAACTTTGCGGCTAATATGGTAGTCACGGCAGAATTCCAATTGATGCATTTTCTTTTTCCTTGGTCGATCTTTTCCCGTCAATGAGCCGGCAAGCAAGACCGAACTCCCGGGCCAGGATCGACAGGTTCGGGAACCGTCAGTTATGTCATGCCATGCACGCAATGCGGGCTATTAACTACCGAGGTCATTCATTGTGGGAGAATACATAAATCGCCGGGAACACTGGAATGTCTACTTTAGCCACTCGCGCACCTGACCTTTCGAAGGAATTGAGTCGAGGATGAAGCTGCTTTCACTCTCTACCGTCGGGCTCTTGGCCTTGGCAGGGTTCTCAGTCGCTAAAGAGAATGCCAATGTCCCAATTCAAGACAATGGCCTAACTAACGTCGTGCAATGGTAACCCGGTTCAAGTAATACTACAGTTCCAATTCTAATTGATTCTTGCAGGGACGATCACAGTTACCTCATCAACGGCGAACGAATTTTTGTCTTCTCTGGAGAATTCCATTACTGGCGGCTGCCCGTGTACGCTTCGTCTTTGCCCGCCCTGCGTGTCCTTTGACTAAACCTATCTAGGCCCGAGCTCTGGCGAGACTTGCTAGAAAAGATCAAAGCTGCTGGTTTCACTGCTTTCAGCATTTACAACAGCTGGGGCTACCACGAGGCTACGCCAGGAGCCCTCGACTTCGAGAATGGCGCACACGATTTCGTATCGATCATGACTTTGGCAAAGGAGCTCGGCCTATATCTTTTGATTCGTCCAGGCCCTTATGTCAATGCTGAGGCCAATGCGGGAGGCTTCCCCCTGTGGGTGACCACCGGCGAGTACGGCAAGCTACGAAACGATGACCCTAAATATACCAAAGCCTGGTCTAAATACTGGACTAAGATCTCGGAGATTATTGAGCCACACCTTATCACAAATGGCGGCAACGTTGCTATGTTCCAGGTATAATCAATTGCTTGCAGATTGAGCATTGAACGTTAAAGACTAACCGAAGTTTCTAGATCGAAAACGAACTGGGTGGCCAATGGACGAACGACGACAAGCGGATCTTGAACAAACCTGTTGCGAATTATATGCAGCTTCTCAAAGATGCTGCAAGGGAGGCTGGTATTGATGTGCCAGTATTCCACAATGCCCCTAACACTGTGAGTATTCATCAATGACTTGGCTGTAATCCAGCTTCTGACACCATCAGCGAACCTTTTCCTGGTCCAACGATTTCGAAGCCAATGCAACTGGCAACGTCGATGTCACTGGTGTAGACAGCTATCCTTCCTGCTGGAGCTGCAACCTTGACGAGTGCACAGGCACCAACGGAGAATACGTACCATACAACATCCAGGACTACGTTACATACTTCGCGAAGCAATCTCCAGCTCAACCTCACTTCTTGCCTGAATTCCAGGGCGGATCTTATAATCCCTGGGGTGGTCCTGAGGGCGGCTGCCCAGCTGACATCGGTCCTGATTTTGCCAATATCTTCTACCGTGACTTAGTTGCCCAGAAAGCCACCGCCATCTCACTTTACATGATGTATGGTGGTACGAACTGGGGCTGGTTCGCTTGTCCAGTTGTTGCTACCAGTTATGATTATTCTTCACCTATTTCTGAGAACCGTGAGATTTGGGATAAGTACTATGAGACCAAATCGTTGACTTTGTTCACTCGTGTTGCGCACGATCTTACCAAGACCAACCGATTTACCAACAGCACCTCACTTTCAACGAACGACAATGTTCTGATTTCCGAGCTTCGAAACGAAGACAACGATGCGGCCTTTTACGTAGCTCGGCACGATTACTCGCCATCCGGCACGAAGGAGATCTTCAAGATTCGCGTTAATACATCTGAGGGCGAAATGACTATTCCTCTGAATGACCACATCACCATCAACGGTCACCAGTCCAAGATTATCCCCACTGACTTCCACTTCGGCGAGAAGACTCTCCTCTACTCTACAGCTGAGGTTCTGACTTATTCTGTTATCGAGAAGAAGGAGGTTATTGTCCTCTGGTTACCTGAGGGTGAGCATGGAGAGTTCACTCTCAAGGGACACACCGAGCTCAAACATGACAAGTCTCTCAAGGACCTCAAATCCAAGACGGGAAAGAACAGCATTACTGTTAACTACACTCAAAAGAAGGGTCTCTTCACGCTGAACATGAAGGATGGCTCTACCATTGTCTTGGCCGATCGCCAAACTGCTTACAAGTTCTGGGCACCGACACTAAACAACGACCCTTTTGCGCCTGTCAACAAGACCAGTACGTTACTTCAATAAATTACTATGACAATATCCGCTGACCAAAGTTTGCAGTTCTGGTTCATGGACCCTACCTCGTCCGTCATGCGACCGTTAAGGATGGAGAACTTAACATTCAAGGCGATCTTGACGAGATCACCGAGATCACCGTCTTTGCTTCTGAGTCTCTCAAGTCCATCTCCTGGAATGGCGAGAAGGTCAAGGTTAGATCCAAAGAGGGTCACAAGTACACTGCCAAGCTCAAGGGTCCTTCGAAAGTGAAGCTCCCCAAGCTCCAATCGTGGAAGTACACCGACAGCTTGCCCGAGATCAAGTCTGATTACAAGATCTCTTCTTCAACATGGGTTGGCAAGTATTTCTCAACCCTCATGCACTTCACTCAAACTGACTTGTCCTTAGTTGCCAACAAGAAGAACACGACCAACGCGATCCTCGTTCCTGATCTTAAGAACCCTGTTCTTTACGTCGACGAATACAAGATTCACTACGGAAATCACATCTACAGAGCCACATTCTCTTCTTCTGACAAGGCTCCCACTGGTGTATATCTGAACGTCACAGGCGGTTTGGCCTTTGGCTACTCTGTCTGGTTGAACTCAGATTACATCGGCTCTTACCTTGGCAACGCTACAGTTGAAAGGTCGGGACAAGAGTTCTCTTTCAAAAACGCTACCTTATCCAAGAAGGAGAATGTGTTGGTTGTCTTGATGGATAACTCTGGTCACGATCTTCGTGAAGGCGCTCTGGACCCTCGAGGCATCACCAATGCCACTCTTGTCGGCCCTGTCAAGGATGGGTACAAATTTTCGGAATGGAAGATTGCTGGCCATGCTGGAAGCGTCAAGGGCGAAGTCATTGACCCTGTCCGAGGTCCTCTCAATGAAGGTGGTCTGTATGCCGAGCGTATTGGTGCTCACCTGCCTGGCTTCTCTGACAAGAATTGGAAGCCCTACTCACCCAAGCAGGGAAATCTCGTCAACCCTTCGGCTGGAGTTCGCGCCTATAGGACTACCGTCAATCTAGATATTCCTGACGGTCTTGACGTTGGAATCTCGTTCAAGCTCACAGCCCCTTCCAACACAACCTTCTCTCCTACTAAGAAGGGCTATAGCAACCGCGTCCGCGTTCTGCTTTTCGTCAACGGTTACCAGTACGGCCGATTCAACCCTTACATCGGCAACCAGGTTTCCTTTCCTGTTCCACCTGGTGTGCTCAACTACAGCGGAGAGAACACTATTGCTGTTACTGTTTGGAGTCAGAGCGCTGAAGGCGGAGAGGTCAAGGTTGAGTGGGAGGTTGATTACGCGCATAGTTCGAGTTTCGATGTCAAATTTGATAGTGAATATCTCCGCCCAGAGTGGAAGGAGGATAGACTGCAGTATGCATGAAGGAGAGACGAGAGGTATGGTGGGAAGTTGAAGTGAAAGGCGCTCCCTCAATTGACCTGTGGCGCCACGCCATGCAAGGCACACTTGCATAGACTGGCGGTTGGTATTGACGAACTCTACAATAATTCTGAGGGTGAAATAGATAGAGAATTAAAGATATCCTTCCAAGAGATCAAAATGTGGCTCGATACTTTTGTCCCTTACGTTATTGGTCGGTCACCTGAATGTAAGCTGAAAAGATGTGAGAATGCTGGCTTGGAGACAAAGACATGCAATGCATGACGGCTCAGCCCCAATTCCATGTCACTTGTCCATTTTTGTGTATTTCGTCCAGCATTTGGATACGGAAGTTGCCATTAGTGTTCATACGGGGCTTTCAGCTCTGAGCAACGACCGCCTGTGGCGCCAACTATTGAACCATCTCTAAACCCTTGAGCAATGGAAGGCTTTTGTTTCCTGGTTTAAGCTTAATAGAAGCTTTGTCTGCAGCAAGCGCATAAACGGCTACCGCTACTTCATGTTGGGATTCTTCAACAATGTCTGAGCTTGTGCTTCATGGCTAATATTCTCGTATAGGAAACACTACCATGGTTAGAAACATCAGCTTGGACGTGGCTAACACACATCTGCGGCTATTTTGGTGCTCTCAACAGTTGTTCAAGCGCTAAACACAGCCCCAGTGCTTGAAGCTGATGTTTTAGTGGCTGGTCTAGCTGCCAGTTGCCAGCGTTTTCAGGGTCTAGACTTGCAGAGCCACCATAACAGCGCCACCACCTGCAGCTGCGGCAGGGATCGCATAGCAAAGGGAGGGAGGGAGAGAGCTTGGTTTGAGGCTTGGATCATGTATAATAACAAGCTTCTTTCAGCTCCATTTCCAATGATTGATCTGCTGCGATTTCATTATCATCACATACAGACTTAAGCACTTGTTGTAATAGAAGTTGATCAAATACATTGTCAACAGAGATAAGTCTCCATACCTAGGTAGGATACCCACTGAAGAACCCCGACAACCGCCGACATGCGCTTCGCTCCGAGCGTCGTCATTGGCCTTTTGGCTGTCAACGGCCTGGCCCAAACAGTCGCGGATCCAGATCAGCAACCAGAACCATCAGCCATCGCCGAACCACAACCATCAGCACCTGCAGCAGAACCCTCTGCGCCGGCCCAACAACCTTCAGACCCATCAAATAATGGCGATGACGATGATGGTGACGATACACCAGCTACAGATGTAGCGAACCCTACAGCTGTTCCAGAACCCACAGCAGACGAGCCAGCACCAACAGCGGATGCCTCTCAAGTTTCGGAAGGAGAGCAACCTACAGCTACCGCAAACGATGATGATGACGACGAGGCTACATCTGCCATAAGGGGAACAGCAACTGCAGATGGTGAGGAACACCTTCAGCGAGCAACGAGGGATCAAAAGCTCATGCTAACAATCTTTTCAGCTACTGCCACCGACGACGATACTGCACCCACCGCCACCGAGGCAGACGATGACGATGCAACAAATACAGCCACCCTCACGGCTACAGAGAGCGCCGCTCCAACGAGTACTGGTGCTATAGTAGAGGTCGACCTCAAGAACGCGACCATTGGCGACAACGCAAAATTGATCGAAGTTGACGGCAAGCCCGCCATGTAGGTCTACACCATATTCAATTCTCAAACATCCTCCGCTGACCTTTTCGTTCGCAGCAAACTCAGCGCTCCTGCCAATGGCCAAGCAACATTTACCGTACCCGTCGACACCGATAGCGACAGCTTCAACGACGACGACCTGATCTACATAGTCGCATCCATCCTCGTCGGCGAAGCAAGCGCGAAACTCCGAAAACGAGCCACTAAGACAGACTGTACTCTCCAGATCCAAGCCGGTAGCGCAAACGTCTACAGCGAACCGCTTTACACCACGGACGGAAAGTTTCAAGACGTCAAGAGTAACGGTATAAGGTCTTCGGATAACCCTGGCGCTGCGAATGTGCAAGTCACACAATCGTGTGGCGACAGGCCCTCGCCTCTTACTGTCGGCAACGTTCGCGCTGGTACCGAGAGTGGAATAAAATCTAGCTCTGGATCTGGTGGCAGTGGAGGCTCAGGATCTGGTAGTGGAGGCTCAGGTAGTAGTGGAAGCGGTGGGAAGGGTGGCAATGGTAATGGCAATGGTAGTGGCTCAGAGACGTCTACAGCTGACGGGGCAAATGCAAGCGAGACTGGCGGTTCTGGTAATGTCGGATCCAAAGCTAGAGCTAGCATAGGAGCTCTTGCTGCCGCCCTTTTGGCTGCCGCTGCGTTTATTTAGAGGCATTACTAGGACTGGATCAAGTATGAAGCATAGCGAGACCGGTGCGGGTAAGGTAAACTTGGGGACGATGACACTATTTACGAACATAAATCATACCTAATTAATCAGTCAGATTCTTGACGACCTCGCGCCAACAATGACCTTGGACTTAATAGACGCGCAGCCGGGCAGGCGGGTTGCTAGACAACCTGCACATAAGGAAGGGCAGGCCTGACAGGAAGACTGGCATAAGCCCTGGACTAAGTCGCCCAAAGCTATCCTAAGCTCTTTTGTCTTCCCTCAGACTTTAGTATAGTTGTGCAGGTTATTTCCTGAACCGCCTACCGGGAAGACATGACTCGCTTAAGCTACGCCCATGACCCTCTTGTCATCCGCGACCAACTTGTGGTATCTGGGCGCAGTGCGAACGCGCAGCGCTTTGCCATACTTGATGATGAGGAAGACCATAGAGCAAGCAGCTAGTGCTACAGATGCGGCAGAGATAAAGCAATTCTGATAACCCAAGTTGGTAATCCACGGGGTGATACTGTGGTTCTGTCAGCGAGGCTTCCGTTCCAATGTGCACTCAACTTACCCGTAGCTAATTGCAAAAGACATGGTGTTTCGTACCAGGATGATCGTTGTGATAGCGTCGCCGCTCAGGTCATAGTAGCTATCAATCAAGTAATTAATACTGATGATCAAGCCCATGACACTCGTCGTCGACAAAGCACACATGGCAAAGATCAAACCGAACCAATGCACGCCATGCTGGGCTCCGACACCCCAAAGGATCAAAGATGCGGGAACGCCAACCACACAGATGGCAAGCGGCCACAAACGATGCTCAGCCTCCATAATACCGTTGTTGCGGCGCGCAAGCTTAACAGTTAACCAATCGCTCATGCGCCCCGCGGCGCCGAATGCAATGATAGTACCGAGGCAGCAGGAGAGGTAGCTCAGGCCGACCATGGATGGCTTGAAGCCATATCCAGGGCCGGAGAGGACGATAGAAGCTGTGGCGTTGAGCACGTTGAACCAGATGAGGTACGACCCGTACGAGAAGCCAGCGAAAAATATGACGGGCCACGACAGGTACTCGATTGAGCGCCCGGCATGTCGCGCCATACTCTGACCAGGAGAGGGATGCCAAAGGGACATCTTCTGCAAAAAGGTCTTCGGCTTCGCATAGTCTCTAACGGCCTCATCGGCCTCTCTGACTTCTTGATTGCCAGCTTCGGACTCTTTCTCTCCTGTCTTGCTAGTATTCTCATCGCTCGCTCGAGAGGTTTTGATCTGGGGTCTATTGATGTCGCGCGCGACCCGGATATAGTTGGTCTCTTCCATGAAAAGGAATAGAAACACGAAGACCACAGAGAGAAAGATGGCAGGCCAGTAAAAGACCCATTGCCAGCCTTGGTATTCGGCGATAAAACCACTGATGACGGGTGCGAAGTAATTGCTTCCTGCAAGGGCGAGGGCGTAGATGCCGATGTAGGTTCCTCGCTGATGAGTGAAGTAGATATCTGTGACAGATATCTCGGGAAGGGCTTCGATTGGTGCGATGAAGAAGCCTTGAATGATGCACTTGGCGATCCATTCGCCGTTGCTCGATACATAGGCGCTCCAGATACTGGTACAGATAGCCCCGAGGATTGAGATAAGATATGTCAATCGTTTGCCGTATCGCAACGAGAATGGCTGCCAGAATAACAACCCAACGCCCAAAAGTAGATACATATACCCTGTTCCCTCGTTCAAAGCCGCAATTGAGACCTTCGACTGCTGTGCGAGGGGCACAAGGACAGAGTATACGGTTGCGACAGACATGCCCGTGAACCAAGTATACCTATTACAGCAGTCAGCACTACAACGAAGCTCAGGCGGTTTATGAAACCATCCGCACAGTACTATGCTAAAGCATAAGGGATGACAAAAGAGCTTAGGATAGCTTTAGGCGACTTAATCAAGGGCTTAGGCTATTGTTTCTCTCAAGCCTTCTGTATGTGCGGATCATTGGCTTGCCAACAGTGAAATGCACTTACAAATTTTGACAGATTAATGCTAGACGCTTGCGACGAGGCGACCAATTGAGAGGATCGTTGGGATCATCGGAGGGTGCTGGATCCAGGACGATATCGCCTTCACCACCGCCTGCGTGACGAACGCGCAGATTGCGCTGAACGTCCACGAGATGGATCGTGCCTGGAATAGAATCTGACTCTGGCATATTGGCAGCTTCAATTGATCTGGTGATGGACGAGAAGGATCCAGAGGACTCGATGTATCTCAACGCTTTGCATCTTTGTTCCACAGGGCTCATTGCAACGCCTTATATGCCCTTGCCCGTCGCGCGTCGCCCTTATCTCTTGATGGTGGTACAAAGTGGCAATGATCGAGGCTCTCTTTAATAAACCGTGCGTGAGCCCTCGTATTGTTCCCTGGTTGAGTGCTATGCATCTGGTGATGGCCCTAGCCTGAGCAATGGAAGAACAATGGAATGCCACTAAGTATTGTTCTTAGAAGCCATCTCGAGGCTGAAGGTGTTCCGCGACGCCGCGTTATTGGTCGTGATATAGTGTCTAGCGAGCCGATTTGATGCGGCTGAATATGAACAATACTTCGCTTGGGATTAATGTGGAAGATGGAAAGTGTTTGGGTGTTGGACGTAGTCGCACAAGACCAGGTCATAGATCCGATTGAGGCCTTGGTGTTTGCGCCACAACCCTCGAATTTGCGCAGGCTGGCAAATTTAATTGCAAGCAGCTAGTCCTGGTGGCATGAAACGGGATCTACATTACCCTTGGACTCGGGTGTGATAGTGTTTTCTGATTGATCCGATTGCGGATAGTCGAGCTGGGTGCTTGTCGGATCCGGGCGCGACAAGGTCGAGTTGCGAGAAGCCCGACAGCGATATTCGCTACCCAAAAAGTATATGGCCTGGAAGGGTGCACTTGTAATTCCCATATCTATATATCGGACTCTTATCTTACATTGTTGTCGAAGCGCACACATCATGAGTTTCACGTCCTCATCAACGCCTCAGGCTGAGCGCGTGCCTTTGCTGAAAGCATCATCAAATGTCTCAGTCGAACACTGTGAGTTGGCCAATCCGAAGCTACCACTCTCGCAATCCATTCTCTCGGGCCTTCCTGTCGTCCAAGTAGCACCTATACCCCGTGGCACTGTCGACTTTGAGACCAGGCGCGCTGCTCTTCTTGGGGACTTCGCTGCGAAGGTGCCCCCAAACCTTCATCTTCCTAGCAGCATCATCCAAGCCCCGCCGAAGAATGTCACAAGCATCCCCGCAACATGCGGTATCTTGTCGCCCGAGGAGCTGGAGATCACCGAGTATGACGCCGTCAGTCTTCTCGAGGCAATAGCAATCCGCAAGTACACCGCAGTCGCCGTCGCACAAGCCTTCTGCAAGCGTGCGATCATCGCGCATCAGCTCACATGCTGCTTGACGCAGTGGTTCATGAACGAGGCCATCGCCCAAGCTCGGGAGCTGGATGCCTACTTCGAACAAAACGGAAAGCCCATTGGCCCTCTACATGGCCTCCCTATCAGCATCAAGGACCACATCCAAGTCGCAGGGACATACTCTTCCCAAGGGTGTTTCGCAAGCATCACCTACGACGATACAGACGCCGATATTGTAGCGATCCTTCGTAGTCAGGGTGCTGTAATCTACTGCAAGACCAACCAACCGCAATCCCTAATGCATCTGGAAACCGACTCGCATTGGGGGAGGGTCTTGAACCCTTTTAACATTTACCTGACTGCAGGTGGCTCGACGGGTGGCGAGGCAGCCCTGATTGCCATGAAGGGCTCGGTACTAGGTATCGGTACCGACATTGGTGGGAGTGTTCGAGGACCGTCCGCGTTTTGCGGTATCTATGGCTTCAAAACGACGTCGAACACGCTGCCGACGAGGGGCTATGTCAAAGGTGCGCCGCCTCCAGCAGTGCTGAACGTGCCTCTATCGACAGGGCCCATGTGTCGATCAATAAGAGACATGGATCTTTTCATGGGATGTGTGCTTTCGGCAAAGCCATTCCTCTCTGATCCCAACGTCATTCCCCTTCCCTGGACCGGCCTCGCGACATCGTTCAATCGACGATTGAAAGTAGGCATAATCAGTAACGATGGCTTCATCGAGCCGCAGCCTCCTGTCAAGAGGGCTGTTTCATGGGCCAAAACGATACTATCCGATAGTAAATACGCGGACTTGATTGAAATAAAAGACTTCAAAGTTTTCGGCGCTGAAGAAGCTTGGAGTCAAGTGCGCAGACTGTACTGGCCAGACGCTGCTCAACTCACCAAGAATGGCATTGTCTCAGCAGGTGAGCCCATCCATCCGCTAACGGAATGGATCTCCCAAGACGCCAAACCTTTTGGCATGCAAACAGCGCTCGACATGACGGTTTCGCACAAACAGAGAGATGACTTCCGCCTAGCCTTTGCGCGAAGCTGGAGCGACCAAGATGTGGATGTTATTATCGGGCCGTCGTTCGTTGGTCCAGCGTGCGCTCACGACACGGCCCTGTACTGGACGTACACCTCATTGTACAATCTTGTGGACTACCCCGGGGCGGTTATTCCCACGCCTATTAGGGCTGAGTCTGGGGAAAGATACGACGAAGGGTACGCGCCGTTGAGCGAGGCTTGTTCGAGGGTGAGGGAGATGTGGGACGAGGGAGATTTCACGGATGCACCCGTGAATCTACAGGTTGTGGCGCGTAGATACCATGATAACGAGCTTTTCGGGGCGCTAAATGTGTTGAAAGATGTATTCGGTTTGGTTTAGACGCGTTTGTAGAGAGAAGATGGCGTGTGTTGTATGGCGGCCGTTTCTATTCTAGGCAGGCGACCCGTGCAGCATCTGTATGTACGAGCTGACTGTAGATTTCTGGTGATAGGCAACGCAACGTCGTCTGCTCGTGAGGAGTATGCTAAAAAAAGGAATTTTCATTTCGTGAGATGTAATAAATCGGTTTCGTATATTTCTCTTTCTATAATTGCGTAAAATTCGTCTTTTTACTGGTTAATGCTGATATTTTGTCTATGGTTGATGCATTGACACGCCTTTGTGCTTCATTTCATCAACATCGCCCTCCAAAGTCGTCACGCTTATCCTAAACTTCCGAGTACGACATCTATGAATAGATATGGCATGAAAACAATGCAAAGGTCAATTAAAATGGTACTATCAGCATAGATAGAGCATTATCGTATCTTTTATTGACATTCGCGCGTACCGATAAAGCATTTTGCCATTGCTGACATGAAACCTACCCTGGATACGATACGACACTCGCGCCTGGTCGTCAATCTTAGAATTATTTTTACCTTGCCAACCTAAAATCTCACTATGCCTTTTGAACCTCGGCGCCTCGGTAATTGAGAGGAAACCTGTTTGTGGGTATTCAAGGCCTGTTGAGGCTTTTGCATGGGCAAGCTGTAATTGGGGGACGGAGGCCCTTGCTAGCTCACGCCACCATCTGGCTGAAGTCTCCCACTAAACGTTCCCCGGAGATCAACGACGTCAACGGAAATACGGATTGGGAGGGCGCGTGAAAGCGCTGATTGGCTTGACAATGTTGAATTCTTGTTCGTAGTGTAGTGTTGGTTGTGAGTGAATCGTTACCCCGGGCGGTATGCGCTTGCATTAGCCTTCATAACGATGCGAGGTTGCGTGGAGATGGGGATGAACATGGAGACAGATGGAGATGGAGACGGATTGAAAAACACGGGGTGCGTTGACAGGAATGGATGGAGATGGAGATGGGGCTGGGGAGATGGCGTGCCACTGGCGCATTTCGCTTGGTGATGGAAGCTGAGATTGATATGATAGTACCTACCTATCTTACAACATCAAACGTTACAAATGTATCACAACCGAGTCAATTCATCGGCCATTCAGGTTCAGTTCAATTGAGGCGAAATGCGCTGACATTCCGCCAAGGAAAATGGCGGTTGCTGCCGGCTTGGCCAGGGGAATGACCGGAGATAAGCATCATAACCATGTCGCTCGCTGACTGCAGACCAGGCAGACTGAAGAAACAATGAACTTTTGAATCGCATCCTACTTGTGCTCGAGTCAAAAGAGCATATCATACCGCATTGAGAAGTTGACTAGCAGATAACCACCGCATTATGAAATGAGAGATAACCATATATCCTTTCTCCCCCCCCCAGCTTCCTTTTACAAAGGGGCAACAGGGGTGACTTACTTGACGATAATACGTCATATGACAATTTGGACGTCGCTGTTTGGACAGAACCATCTCGTCTCGTGTGAATCCTAGATAACTTTGTTGCAAAAGAACCTGCGGGGAATTATGCTATTACCCAATAACGACCTTCCCCTTGAGTAAAGATATCAACGGTGCCTGTGCGGGTAGAGATAGCCACCTACTGGGCGGGCGCCTTTTACGTAGGAGAAATGCTCAATGTGGTGGGTTCAGTTCAGGGTCTTTGGATTAGTGAGCACAGATAATGTACACTGAGTGGTACAATAGGTAGAGAGTTGGTGGCGGACCCGACCGAGCGACTGTTACGTTACCATGCGCTTGGTAGTGGGAGTGGGAAGGGATGGAAAGAACAAAAAAGGCGCGTCGCACTAGGTACCTATGGCTACCTACCTACCTATCTTTCAGCGCTCAGCCTGCGCTGTACTGTAACGGACTTTTTTTGAAGCTTCAGCATGCCCTAGGGGGATTTTTGGGGGGGCACACCTTGCTGTATTCAGTAAGACTAATGCAAGCTGAAGCAGCCACTGTGTAGATCTTTATTGACAGGATGGAAGAGTAAGGTAAACCTCGATTGTTGAAGAAATGCCGATTCAAGGTACTGACTGATTATACTCCATCACTGTAGGTACCTAAGTACCTACTGTACATGATCTTGGATCACGACGATAAGCATAACATGATCTATAAGCATACCCATATTTTCCATCCGATCTCGAAAGAGACAAAAGAGTCACTCGGGGCGGGTTCGCCGTCTCCGGAGAGCGAAGTCGCGATCAAACAGTCGGGTCAGAATAAGTCACCTCATCTCAAATTTCTAAGTATGCTGATTGATATAGTGGAGGTACACCAAAGTTACAGAGTACCGCCACTATCAAAGAAAAAAAGTCTCCAGTTGTGTGTTTTAGGCGAAACTGTGGGGTGCGTCGGACGGAAGAATATCCACTTGGCGTGTCACCATCGCTCGTACGAGACAGGGAGACACTCGGATCTTCGGCATCTGATAGACTTCTCGAAATTTTGGAAGCTTGTTTCCTCGCCTCAATTGGCCACACCGTCATCTTTCAGTGGACTCCATATCCGGGCCGTTTGGTTACCTTCTTGGCCCTTTTGGTATCTTCCGATCAAAGGTTCCTCTTTCCGTCGGATGTTTTACAGCAACGGGCATCGACTCTCCGAAGCCATGACAGCTCGTGGCGTCGGCTTTGAGGCCAATGTCTCCATTCCCGCGTTTCCATGACAGAACATTTATAACTGTCTCCAGATTCTGGCAATTTTTATTACCCTCTCGTTACTCTTCCCTCATCTCATTTTTCCTTTTCACCTGTCCCTGATTCATCCTCCCTGCCTGGCTGGCCTACCTTGTTACATCTGGTGACAGTGAAAAGTTTTTTTACCCTCCCTCTTTCCCCCTTTTTCACACCATTTCCTCTTGTAACCATGGCTCAGAACCACGAGGATTTGGCCGCCGAGTATGTGAAACTCTGTTTTCAAGCTTAATTGGGATCCTTGCTAACTTGCATGACAAAGGCTCCACGAAGAGCTTGGTGAGCGCACGCACACTGACAAGAAGACTGATCTCGCTGGTGGCTACATCGCCCCTGCAGAGATTAATGAGAAGAAGTCTCTTGAAAAACCAAACTATGCTTCTGATCCTGAGTTTGGTACCACTCCCGATGGCGAGGAGCCCAACAACCATGAGAAGGCCACCCTTCGCCGTGTGGGAGAGAACCTTCCTGCCTCAGCTTTCCTCATCGCTGTTGTCGAGTTGACAGAACGATTCGCCTACTACGGTGCTCAAGGTCTATTCCAGAACTACATCTCCTACTCTCCTGATGGCTCCGACGGCCAAAAGGGTCTCGGTATGGGTAACCAGGCCGCTACAGGTCTCAACCTGTTCTTCCAATGGTTTTGCTACGTGACTCCCATTCTCGGTGCCATCATCGCCGATCAGTACCTCGGAAAGTACAAGACTATCTTGTTGTTCTGTGGTTTCTACTGGGTTGGTCTCATCATCCTCTGGACGACTGCGCTACCTGTTGCCATGGCTGCTGGTGCCAGCAAGCCTGGTTACATCGTTGCTATCATTGTTATTGGTTTGGGAACTGGTGGTATCAAGTCCAACATTGCGCCTCTTATCGCCGACCAGTACCAGCGACGCAGAATGGCTATTCGAACCGAAAAGTCCGGAGAGCGAGTCGTCATCGACCCTGCCATTACCTACCAGCGCATTTACATGATCTTTTATTGGTGTATTAACGTCGGTGCCCTTTCTCTGCTCGCCACCCCCTTCATGGAGAAGTACGAGGGTTTCTGGACTGCTTACCTGATGTGTTTCATCATGTTCAATGTCGGTATCCTCACTCTTGTCCTCCGTCGCAAGACCTTCGTCAACCGACCTCCTCAGGGATCCGTCATTACCGATGCTTTCAAGGCTCTTGGTATGATGATTGCTGCCCGCAACACCGATGCTGCCAAGCCCTCGTGGCGTCAGGCCAACGGCAAGACCAAGGCCGTCCCCTGGAACGACCACTTTGTCGATGAGCTGAAGCGTGCTCTCCGTGCTTGCAAGGTCTTCGTCTTTTACCCCATCTTCTGGGTTTGCTACGGACAGTTTTCCACCAACTTTGTCACCCAGGCTGGTCAGATGAACGGCCACGGCGTCCCCAACGATCTGATGCAGAACTTTGACCCCATCTCCATTTTGGTTTTCACTCCTATCATCGAGAAGGTCCTGTACCCCATTCTGCGACGTTTCGGAATTGAGTTGCGACCTATCGCCCGTATCACTATCGGTTTCTGGTTCGCCGCTCTGTGTCTCGCTTACGCTGCCATCGTCCAGCACATCATCTACTCAGCTGGACCTTGTTACGAGTCTCCTAAGGACTGCCCTGCTGGCGTCGTCAACGGCAAGAACATTCCCAACAACGTCCACATCGCCATTCAGACCCCTGCCTACATCTTCATTGGTATTTCTGAGATCTTCATCTCGGTCACTGGTCTCGAGTACGCCTACACCAAGGCTCCTCCTTCCATGAAGTCATTCGTCCAGTCCATCTACCTCTTCACCAACGCTTTCGGTTCCGCCATTGCCGAGTCCCTCGTCTCTCGTGCCAAGGACCCCGACTTCCTCTGGCTCTACGTTGGTGTCGGTATTGCTTCTGCCGTTACTGGCACCGTCTTCTACGTTATCTTCCGCCACTACGATTCCCAAGAAGATGCCATGTACGACTTGGATCGAGATGCGCCAGTTCTTACCCATAATGGTATTAAGAACACCGAGGAAGAGGAGCATTAAAGAATAAAAACAACGTTTTGATTGTATTATAGTTATAGTTGCATGGCAGTATGCATGGAAGAGAGTAATGCAGACGACCTTAAGGGTTTACGAGATAGACTTTTTATGACAAAAGAATTAATGATACCTTCTGTCGCATTATAGAAATGATTGTTACATTCCCCGTTATCTGTACTGCCTAGTGTGAATTTCTATTATCGGCGTGCAAAGTGCATAGACATTGGCTCTATCGTTGACAGTCTTGATAGCTGAGGTTGCTCGACAATTTGACCGTTGAGCGCAAACTCAGGTGTTCAGGCTGAACCTTCTTTTTAGCCTATTTTAGATTGTATATCTATTGATTGTTATTGTGTTTAAACTACTATATATATAAGTTACCCCTGCAGCATAACCCTATTCCTTAATATTACCCTCCCACTAAAGCTTAACCATTTAGACTTTCTATTACCTGGCAATATAGCAGCCTTATAATCCCTTTATAAACTTTAATATATTAACCCCTTTATTTCTCTTAGATAATAAATCTTCTCCTTATAGTATATAATGCCGAAATCCTCTTTATAACTTATTAATTTTTATAATTCTTTTAAAAGCTAATATTTAATTAAAGTATACCCTATATCTTAATAAAAGAGACTATTTAATACCTATTATAAACTTTTTAAGGTATTAATCTTATCTTATTAGCTATTAACTAATTAATTAGATTTAATAGTATTTATAAATATTAAAAGGGCTTCTTTTTTATAATTAGCGATATTAATAACTGCCTTAATGTGACGGTTGGGGTTCCTAAGGTAATAAACTAGACCGTTCTAGGTTTATATTGGCAGAGTTATA